>JAYXIM010001824.1:0-143628 GCA_037575425.1 Anastrepha fraterculus
ACCTGCTGATTGCTTTTGTTACAACCAGCTACGACGCTCTTCGACGCTTCACCTCATCCTCCCTCTCTGCACGCGCCTTGATCGCGGAGAGCAATCTGCGCGTCACGCTTATCGTCAAATGTCGCTCACTAATTGATTTTTCTTGTCGCCTGCATAGCCAACTAAATTCCATGCCAATCATTGCGCGCAGCACAGACCTCAGCCGGCAGCCGCCACCTTCATCGGTGTGTATTCCTTGCGCCATGGTCGCGTATGCTGAAGATCAAGCCGTGATCGCGCAATGTTTGCTGGGTACTTCGATCGGAGTTGATTGCTGCATCACTGCTGCGCTCGTCGTGTTACCAGCAGTCATTGGAAGCGGTAACGACAATCAACAACCAGCATTTCGACAAATTTGCAAGCGCAACGAAGGTAAATGTAGCGCGCCCATTTCCACCACTCTGACAGGCGACAACTCTTCTGCGTTGCGCAAATGTGTCAAGTGTTGCATTCATAAATTTTCAAGCTCTGCCACAGCAGTGAGCGAACTTCTCAAGATTGCTATCAAACATGCAATTCGACATGTAGCTGCCAATAAATTTTCACTTCTCTCCCTCGCGCTTCGCACTGTTGGTGTATTGTATATATGTATGGTTGTATGAGTAGTTGAATAATGTTTGCGAGTTCGAGAAGTTTGCGAGGGATTTTATCACATTATTGACACATTATCAATTTTATTTTCGTTAATGTAAATCTTCCATCGAGGTTGTGTTAATGATATACGATCTACATTCGTCTTCTTCCTGAGTGGCTATGCAAACACCGGCTGAGTTTAGCAAAGCGCGTGAGTCACTTACTGAAAAGCTACTTTCTCCTTGAGATTCTTCAATGCAGCTGAGTTCTCTCACCCACTTTTGGGGTTACCGATTTTATTAATGGTTTGTTTCTTGTTTCGTCGGGACAAACTAGCACAGAAGAACATTTTTGGTAGTTGTATAATAAAGGTTCAATCAAACCCATTCTCCTTCTTCTTAATTGGCGCGAGAACCGCTTACGCGATTTTGGCCGAGCTTAACAAAGCGCGCCAATCGTTCCTTTCTCGTGCTAACCGGCGCCAATTGGTCAAACCAAGTCCTTCTCCACCTGATCTTTCCAACGCAGAGGAGGCCTTCCTTTTCCTCTGCTACCACCAGCTGGTACCGCATCAAATACTTCCAAAGCCGGAGCGTTTGTATCCATTCGGACGACATGACCCAGCCAACGTAGCCGCTGGATCTTTATTCGCTGCGCTATGTCTATGTCGTCGTAAAGCTCATACAGCTCATCGTTCCATCGTCTGCGGTATTCGCCGTGCCAACATGCAAAGGTCCAAAAATCGTCACAGCAGAATCTTTCTCTCAAACACTCCGAGCTGTCGCTTCATCGGATGTTATCGTCGTCCACGCTTCTGCGCCATACATTAGGACGGGCATGATGAGAGCCTTGTATAGTGTTAGATTTGTTCGTCGAGAGAGGACTTTACTACTCATTTGCCTTCAAAGTGCCACTTGTTGGCAGGAGAGATTTTACGTTGGATTTCAAGACTGACATTGTTATCGGTGTTAATGCTGGTTCCTAAATAAACGAAGTCTTTTACAACCTCGAAATTATAACTGTCAACAGTGACGTGGGTGCCAATACGCGAGTGCGCCGACTGCTTATTTCAAGACAGGAGGTACTTCGTTTTGTCCTCGTTCATCACCAGAACCATTCGTTTTGCCTCTTTATCCAGTTTGGAGAAAGCAGAACTAACAGGCCCTTCCCAATTCTGACGGCGCTGCTGGTGTCGAGCAACGTCATCTTGCATACCCGTATTAGACTGTCGAATGCAGCTTTGAAATCGACGAAAAGATGATGTGGGTCTTTTCCAAGGTTTGGCGTATTGTAAATATTTGGTAGATGGTAGACTTTCCAGGTCTAAAGCCATAATGATAAGGTCCAATCGCTCGCTAGAACCTTAAAGGCGATATTTACATTGCAAGACCGCCCTTCTTATGGATTGGGCAGAGCACACTTAAATTCCAATCGGCAGGAATGCTTTCATCCGACCATATTTTGCATAGGAGCTGATGCATGCACCTTACCAGCTCCTCGCCGCCATGTTTTCTGGGTGAATTTTCGGGCGTTGTTCCTATTGGTCAGCATCTCAAGCTCTTCACACTCACGTATTTCGGCCTCTCGTTTCCTCTTACGGATAATACGTCTCTCTTCTTTTTTTAGCTCTCTGTAGCGATCCCACATGGCTCGCGTTGCGCCCGATCGCAGCGTGACCCATTAGGACTGGCAATAATGGGTTAAAATGTTTTGCGAAAAAATTGCTACTGAAATTTTGTTGCATGTGCCTGCACATTATGTTAAGACCAGATTGATGCTTTAAAAGTTATTTCACACTTTTCGAAACAATATTTGTCAAAAATATTAGATAAAAATTTAAGTGGATCACCGAAAACATGTTACCTCTTCGCGCGACGCCATCGTTCTACAAGGAAATTTTTCTTCCCAAAAATAGTGGAACGCATTAAAATACTTTGGGTGATGGTCCTGAAAAATAACCACAATTTACTCACTTCCCTAGTCACGAATCACATAAACAAATATATATAATAAATCTTTTTTATTCCTATATTTCTTCCTCTATTTTTATAAATTTTCTGCTGAACTCATTTCAAATCAGTCATTCATTCAGACTACGTATCCTCTTACGAAAACTTTCCCCTTTCATCATCGACTTCGACCTAACTACCTGAATAAATGAAACTTTTCATACTCATTCTTTTTTCGGTCTTAAAATCGATATCCGGCCATAAATACATACATACATACCATATAGTATATCCTTATTCATCCTTTCGTGCACTTCCCTTTCACTCTTTTCACTCCTTTCAGCCATATGTACGTTCCTATGTCCGTCAATCTGTTTGCCCATCACCCAAAGGATTTTCAATTGAATCTGTCAAACGGCAAATATCACCCTTCAATCAAACTGAAAAACACAATTTCTCATCTTTATATGCGACGCGGTCGAGTGGACAATGATGGAGCCCCGAATAACCCTCAGTGGACATGAGTGAATATGAGTGTGACAATCTTGTGCTGCTGCATAAAGTACTCGTGCAAATATAAAATATATTTATATCATATAAGAGTGTAGTATAAAAAATTCAGTAGGTACTACGAACAAAACACAAAAAGATAGAAAAAACACAAAATTGACAAACAAATAGACAGACTGGCAGACGAACAGACAGACACGACATTTCAGCGTTCGCATGGGTACACATCTTTTGGGACGAATACATTTTTTGTTTTTTAAGTTTGAGCGAGTGGACATATCCTTCAATTTTTCATATTTTCAATTTATTTTTTTTATTAGTAATTCGGACATGCATTTGAGTAGCGCAAAAAATATGAAATTAAATCGTTAAAAAGAGTCTTAACAGGTGAGAAAATATATAAGTAGTTAAAGAAACAAAAACAGCAAAATGTTCAGACAAAAAAAAAGAGAATTTTATTCAAAGTTGTTTATCTTTAAGCGAGCTGCGTTTCCATTTCCTGTTATTCCATTCACCGAGCTCAGATATCCATAGGATAACTAATTGAATGCTTTTTCGTTCCCCGTCACCAAATTATTAGCAAAACTCATCTCATAGTCCGCAGGCCATAAAGTTCAACTTGGTAAACGGTAATAAGCCAAACCATGCCCTACCTTTTTATGAGTTAAAGTTCATTTCAATAATTCTCATCGGGCTTATGTAACGAAGAGAGCAACAGACGTATACCTTAGGTCCATATCGCTCTACGAGTTAGTCCACATAAGATGCAGAGGTACTAAACCAATTACTTGAAATTGGCTTTAGTCAGCCTAACATGAAAGAGGGGAGTTCAAAAAGCTCGCGCTGATATAATAACAACATTTTGATCAAAAATTTCCTGGAATATATTCAGAAAATTCAAAACACCAGTTAATTCCTCTAAAATGACATGATAGCCCTCAAAGTATCATACTACTCACCAACCTGTGTGAGAGTAACGGGGGCAATGCGAACTTGTCGCACAACGATTTTAGGAATGGTGACTGGACCTATCAAAGAAGGCAATCTGCAAAGCATGCAAGAATTCTGGGTTCTATCCTGAACTCTCCGTGCCTGACGCTATGTGACTAGATGAAAAGTAGCCTAGAATTCTCCAGGAATTTCAAGGTGGTCATCAGAGATCTTTAAGCATGGATAAACAACTACATATCTTTAAAATATTTCGGACAGGTGTGGGTTACTGATGGGTCCAAAGTGGAAGGCGCCTGTGCCGTGGCTTGAGTTGATGGATCACACTTCAAGAAAGCAATTGCACTGGGTAACGACTTCCATTTTTCAGGAGGAGGTCCACGCCCGAGGGCTATGCCCCTGGGAATGTCTTCGTAGGGGCACCAGTAGTGTCAACATCAATATTCCCTATCACAGTGAAGCACCCCTAAAATCGCTAGATAGCTAGCTTCTCAGTTCAATCATGGTTGGTCTGGAAAAGTTTTAAAATTTTTGAAACTCTAGCATCAAGAAATTTTGTTACTCTGATGTGGGTGCCGAGACATGAGGGGCACGAAGGGAATGGAATTGCGGACACTTTAGCGGAAAAGGGTGCGACCACTGCCTACATTGGTCTTAAACTTTTCTGCGGAGCTTCAAAAATGCCTTTTTACGCGAGCAGGAACAACGAGGCTTAATCGAGCACTGGAGAGTCCAAACGATATAAAGGTAGAACGAAATCTGTAACCTCAGCAGAATAGACATAAAACTCTACACTGAAATACTAACAGGACTTTGTAAAAGAGGAACAAAAAACAACAGAACATGTTCTATCGACTGCCCAGCAGTGGCACGACGCATACTAAATTACCTGCGAAGCAAACCTCCTGGTAGAAATTAAACGTATAGCAGATTTATGAATAGCCTAAAACTATTTGAGTAGGACACATGGCTGCACAATATATCGTTTTGGGTCGCAGTCCGCAAATAACCATTTTATAGTAATAAAAACTACCCACCAACTACAAAGCATTTATGCCAGCATTTCATCCAGTTCGCGAAACATTTCTGTATAGCCATTTACTTTCGGAATAGCCATCAGAGCCGACTTCGATTTTTTGATTTCTTTCTTTCGGCTGTTCCCTGCAGTGGCCTTTTGACTCGAATAAAGATATAAATCGCAGGGTGCCATATCAAGCGAATTCGATGGTTGTTCGTTTCGTTCTTTGTGAAATAATCAAGAATAATGACGGCACTGTGCGATGATGTTTAATGGTGCTGCAAAACCCAGGAGTTGTTTTCCACAAATCCTTTCTCTTTTGTCGAATTGCTTCTCGTAAGCGATGAGACGTCTCAAAAGGCCAAATTTCTATCCTTATTAACTTCTGGCGAAAATTCGGGGTATACAGCACCGTTGTAGCTGTAAAAATCGTGCTCATCACTTTTTTATTGACTGAAAAGGACGTCGTTTTCTTGTCTTGGTTCGTTCGGAGCTCTCCACTAACTCACTTGATATCTAAAATGCGTATCGTACTCATAAACCCATGTCTCATCTCCAGTAAGGATGCATTTGATAAATATTGCGTCGGATTCAGCCTTGAAAATCATGTCTTTGATGGTCCCTTTTTACACAAAATTCAGGTCCTTTGGGACCACATTTGCAACAAACAACCAGCAACGCGCAAACACAAGTCTTTATCTACAATATCCTGAAGGGAACCATAAGGAATGTTCAAGCACTCTGTCAGCTCTCTGATGGTTAATTTGCTGGTATTGCTTAAATTTTCTTTCATTTTCGTTTCTTTCATCAGTTTTCGATGTCGACGGCCTGTTACTACGTTCGTCATCATCATCCTCGATGGACTCACGAGGTCTTTTGAAGCGTTCATGCCATTCGTAAACGGATGTCAGCTGTTTTCTTTAGAGTATCATTAGCGAAACAGTTTCTCAATATTTCTCGGGTTTTCGCAACGTTGAATCGATTTTTAACGCAAAATTTAATTCGAACTCGTTGCTACGGATTCAAAACCATTTTCAAAACTGTAATAAATCGAAACCACGTGAACGAGTAGATTTTCTGAGGATTTTTACAAAGGTCAAGCAATGGCGAGAAAATTTTGGTAGGAATATTAATCCCAAAAAGGTACAACCTAACAAAAAAAATAACTCAAATCAGTTCACTTAGAGCGTCGTCCGGCGGTTTTTCCGGGAGCTTTTTGATCAAGGTTGCATATCAAATTATTTTACCTTTTCGATGTATTTTCATTTCATAAAGTTTATTTTACCATACAAAATAAAAAAATATGTTATCTAGGCCTTCAAAAAAGACACAAAAAACCGGCTTCACTTCATCTTAGTGCGGACATTTTTTTCCTCGAAGCTCTGTTTTAGATGACGACCGAACGAATGAATTGAATTACGGTTGCGTTAATCACTTCATTCTACTGGGTAAGCTGAGTAAGCCATGATCTCTAAATCTGAGTCCCACAAGAGGAGGACAGCTAAGGAGAGGATGCTGAGATGATTCCGTCTTATACTTCATATAGCTGACACAAAAAAGGCTGAAAGTAATCGCGAGTGGACAGGTTCCGATGCGACTGAATTCGAGAGTTGAGGCTTTATTAATTTCCCTCTTTGTAAAGCTCCCTCCAGCACCTCCGATCTGTCCGTGACAAGAAGGATCTCGCGACCTTACAAGTTTCTGTACTTGTCGAGCGCTCGCTGAGTTGACTCGAAGCCCAGCTTACTGAGAGTAGACCCCTTAGCTACTTCACAGCACCTCTCAGAGACTACTGCACTTTTCTCTCCCCAGTTAAGTTAGCTCATCCCCCGGTAGTTTTTTGCAATGTCCCAGATTTATCTACAGAATGCTTAGAATAATCATGGCAGAAAGGAGCTGCATCTCACTTCACCGGCGGGAGAGTAAGTTCACTCCACAAGATGGTGTTCTCTCACCATTTCTCTAGTTTCCGTTGTGAATGACTTGCTTGTCAACGTGGATGGCGTGGCACTAATTGTTAGAGGAGAATTTGTAGATACTCAGTACGATTTAATGCAGGCATATCTGAACGTAAGTTTTAGATGGGCAACGGCTATATAATACCATCATAAAGCTAATTTTGTTTTGTGGAGTCATAGTCTGGTGGAACTCACTAGAGTGGACGACATCGGTGAAGAAGCTGGAGAGAGTTCAAAGAACTGTACTCATTGGGCAAATACACAAACTTGTAAAGTCGCGAAATCCTTTGGGTCACGTGTGAATCGGGCACGCTTGAGGGAGCTTCTGAATTAATTTTCTTCGTCGACGTGTATGCTCACTCATTGGACAACCATTTTAACCTAACCTAACCTTACCTTGTGACTAGGTATCCAGCTAAGCCTTATATCGAAGTATTCAGATGCGATCAAACGAAGACAGGCATTCCCTAACTATTATAGTTTCGAGTGCACCATCATCGATCCAGGGCCATGATTGCCAAGAGAGCATTTCAAGTAACATTCTCCACTAAATACAGTTATAATCTCAACGGAAAGCTCTCTTCTTCGATTAAATGGCAACGAGCTCGTTTTTGAAAGTGAGCATGTAAATATAATATGTCCATATCTGTGTATTTATTGTACTGCAGTTCGCCCGCATCTCGCATATGGCGTACATATGTTTTTCGCATCTATCGTCTACAAGTCGTCAAAAAATTCTAATCCATTCAACGCTTAATGAACGTAACACCAAGATGCGAAATTCCGAAGTTTATTTTGCGGGTGTTGGACAAAGATGGGACATCAGCATCGAACATTGCTGCTTCCCCTAAACTCTGCACTGCTTTACTTTGTGCATTATTTTCACTTGACTGCAAAATCATTATCCCTTGGGTAACGGAATTGGGTAAGAGTTCGAAAACGTCAGCGCATCCCCAAGAGTCGCAGTCAGTTGAAGCGCTGGACAGTAGCGAATGCTTGTCGGATTCTTGTTGCTGCTTTCGCTATTAATATATGTAAGTTTATATATATGAATGTGTGTGTGTGTGTGTGTATATATATGTAGGGCATTAATACATACAAATAGCTTGGGTGAAGAGCATGCAGTGAGTGAGTGAATGAGTGAGTATGTATTTAGGTGTATAAAAGGATAGATTCCTGTCCCTGACAAGTCATCGTCAGCTGTCAACTTATTCTTTTGAAGTGTATTTAGTAATATTGTTGTTGCTTGTTGTTGCTGTTGTACTCGTCTCCTCTGCTGCCTTAGCTGAATGGTTGCTGCTTGCTGGACCCATTTGCGCTGCGTATCCTAGTTCGTGTTGGTGTTGTTGTTGTTATTATTATTTTTGTTGTTGTTGTTATTGTCACCGTTCGGACGATGTTGGTGACACTGACAGGAATAATAAACGCCCCCAACCGCACTATGTCCCGCTGCTGTCCAGTCAACGCTGATAAAAATGCCACTCATATACACAAACACACATACATACATACATATATGCATACTTAGATCCACATGAATATATGGAGAACTGAATGCTCTGACAAAGGCATCTATCTACATAGTTACACATACTTAAACACGTTAGTTGAGCAAAGATTTGGACTGGCACAAAAAAATTATGAAAATTATTTAAAAAGAAAAAGTTGAGGTAGGTCACATCGTCATCTACTTTTCAATGCTTAGAATTCGCAATGACATGTTTCATAGCTTCGTAGTATTTTATGACCTATCGCAGGTACTCTTCGTCTTCGTCCTCGCCAAGGTACCTTAGTTGGGGTCGGCTCTCCTCGTACGCAATCTGCAGATTACTTGGTCCTGGGTTGGCTTTTCGTTAACTTCGCTTCGCTGCATGCCGTTCTTAAAAGTGTTTAGGCAGGACTTAAAGGGTCGACCACGTCCCATTAATGGTAGCGGCTGTGTTTCCAATTTCTTTGTTTCCTGATGTTGCAGTCTTCTCATAATGTGCCCCTACCAATGCAAACGATTTTCTCTCAGTTTGTCAGTTATTGGAGCCGCATTTGACGCACATTCTGAAGCATACGCCTATGCAGGTCTAACCACAGCTTTAAAAAAAATTTGCCTTTTAACTTTATTGGCATCTATTTGTCACACAAGACTCCTGATACTGCGCGCCAACTTTGCCAGCCGGCTTGTATGCGGTTCGTCTCTTCGCGATCTACTGAGCAATCATCGCTTATAATGGAGCAAAGATATTTGACTCCCTCAGACGTGAATACTGTTTCAGCATCGATATGAAATTTCGGAATCTGGTCACTATCATTAAAAGCGAAAGTGATGTGCTCTGCTTTCTGTCTGCTGATGCGTAAGCCACTTGTATCCGATACTTAGAACACTAAAACATCTTTAAACCTTTAACAAATTGTGTCAAATAATTGGAAAAACTATCTTTTTGAAAAACTACCTCAAAGAGGAACTCTTTGTTTTTAAAGAGATTTTGAATGACTTGAGGGATCTATGTATGTTTCTTCCGCAGCACAGCATCAATCTGTATCGTATTCCAAAATCACTGAAATGAGGTGAAATAAGGAAGTCAACGAGCGCGGGAGAAGCGCTTTGAGATAGAACTTGATAAATACATGCGTACCTCTGTAAGTTTCCTTTTTACCCTATTTTCCAAAAAGATTGAAACAGCTGCTAAACAGCAGACATCTCACAGTATCGCATTCGTTTTGATCAGTGCTCGAAGAAAGCAAAACAACTAACGTGCAGAGGCTGCCAAAAACGTGGGTGGAAACGAGCATGTGGAATTTTACGGCACCACTAACGGGGCGCGAAACTATTGGATACAAGATGGCTCATAACGATTTCTGTAGTATCGGTACAGATGCAGAAAATATAATCTATTCAATATTTCATGTGCGTGTCGCTTCACTGCCAAAAATGGGATGTAGATTTCGGGGGAAAAACTTTTTGGGGGATTTCGCCAGTTAAAGCATAGTTTCGGAGAGCGAAGTAAACTAATTTTAAGAACAACCGGCTTAGTCTAACCTCAGCTCACATACTATTATATTGAAATTATAGTGCAGAGTTCAGCACTGGGTCGATTGTTGCACATTCAAATATAATTTTCTATACACTGGCAAACAGCAAACGAGGTTTCAAGCAGCGTGACTTGTGTGACTTCCTTAACCTGTTGCTAGAAAATATTATTCGTGCCGCAGTCCTCAATCCCTCCGGCAATATTTCCTGATAAGAACAAACTAATGCTGGCTTATGGCGATGAGAATGCTATCGCACTTATAACTTTAAAATAGTTGGATACGTCGTTTATTTAGGAACGAATTTGAAATTCAATTGATAGTATCTCTTACTAACAAGTTGTACTTCAGGCTAAATAGGCGGTGAGCAAGTCCTCGCTTACAAACTGATATCGCACTCTGTCTCTCACAAGCCTCGAATCATGTTCATCTTATTGTATGGCGCAGAAGCTTGCAAGATGCCAACAACCCATGAAGTGATTTTTGAAGTATCCTGTAAGAAGATGCAGCGGAAGACTTCAGGACCTTTACACGTTATCGAAGGCGAATACTGAAAACGATGGAACAACGAGCTGTGTTAATGAGCCAGAGCTGTTAATGTAGTGGAGAAGATTGATGTGACTTTCAAAAAAAGAAGCACCCAGTGACTTCAGTCGTCTAGCTGCCAAACACGGACATTTACAGCGAAAATGCTCAACAGTCTCCTTCACTGAAAGGTCCTCACATCTTCTGCAATGCGGGTTAAATGGGAACCCTAGCTTTTCTGCGTGTGTGCCGATCGTCCAGTGAACGGTAAACAAAGCTACGGGTTTAGAAATTTAATGGCATGGAACGCCTGGGACTTTATCAGTCTTCCGTGTATTGTACTGGGCCCAAAGGGTTTTCGAAATAGCCCATGAAGAAATGGAGCTCCATCTTTTCTGCGCTTTCTTGAGAAAAAAGTTACAATTTCATTTCCCTCTATGTTCCTTGGTCCTGGAACACAGATCAGAGAAATGTTACCTGTACACCCAATAGATTTGATCTCCTCTTTACAGGAGGAAACTAGTTTACATCTGCAGTATGGCGTCGTTAGTACCTTGAATGCGGCTTTACTATCGGAAAAAAATGTTAATATCTCCCACGTTTCCTAAGCATTTTGTATGCCTGCAGGGTCGGAAAGACTTCTGCTTGAAAAACAGCCTACTTTGCAAAGATAAGTATATCTTAACCTATGGAAACCAGTACTTTTAAGTCTCTACAATAAAGCTCTACAACTGTAATGAGAAAAGAGGTTGTGTAAGACTTAGAACAACCACCCAACCACCTTCAATTCGCCCCTAGGCAGAAGCACTTTTCAAATTTCTCGCGCAGATTTCGCTTAACTTTCTTCTGATCTATCTGTCCAAGAGCAGGGCCATAATAGTAATTTAGCTTTTCGCAAAGCCTCTGTGATCTCGTACCTAAATAAACTCATGGCGAAATATTCTGATGCGAACGAAAACCAAGTCAGGCATTCCCTACTAATTTCGAGCAAATTATCAGTCATCCTGAGGGTTTAATTGATGTTTACTTCTTCGAATGAATGCAACATTGATCCTATCGAATATATTTGGGACTATCTGGACCGAGAAAAACAAAAGAAGCACCAAGAAGGGCTACAGGAATATTTGGGTCATTGTATATGCATATTTATTCCTTTAATTTCTAGGTAAAACAAAGGGTCTCTAGAAACAAGCTAAAATTATATTTATTTGAAGCTAAGAATTTTATTTGTCGACAAGTGCGTGTAGAGCTTCTGCTTCCACTAGTCGCCTCCACGTGTTAGTGGGCCCACCACATCTCCGACTGCCTTGCGGGTTCCAGCCTATAGCTGCTTTTGACATATCTCCATGTGGATCTCCATGGGGATCTCCGGATCGATCCATTTCCACTTTCGCCGTCGGATTTCAAGATGAACAGATATCTGCGTCGTTAATGCCCAGAGGTCATTGTTAGTGATGGTATGAGAACAGAAAACGCGCACAATTCTGCAAAGACTGTGATTGATAAATACCTGGAGTGCTTGTATGAGTATTTCACGCATTTTTGTGTTCCATATCTCACACCCATACAAAGCAACGGACTTTACATTAGATTCAAAGATCCTCAATTGCGCCTGGATATATGTGATCACTGTGAATCACTGGAAAACAGAATCTTTCGAGCAAAAGTTGGTCGAGGCGATACCCTTGGATAGCTCATTTTTAAATAATTTGCAGTTTCAATACAAAATATATAATATTTTTTTAATTTTTTTGATGATGTGAAGTAGGAAACTCTTAGTGAAAAATCTTAAATTCACAAATGTATCAAGCCATTTTTAACTGACTGGGATTGATTTTAAATTTTACGGACGATTTTTATTAAATTTCATACTCCGCAAAAGCAAAAAAAATTCTTTTTTTTCAACTAATAAAGGGTGGTTAAGTTTTAAGGGCCGGTGTTGATTTTGAATAAAATACAATATTTTTAAGAAATTATTGTCATTTCTCTTCATTATTATAATACTAGTATAGTTCAATTACGTGTGGAACAAAATATTGGCCAAATGGCCGACGCGGCGTCGGCGGCACTCCATCAAAGACCACCAAATGCAAATAGTTCCTTATCTAAAGGATGGTTAAGTTTTAAGGGCCGGTATTGATTTTGAACAAAATAGAATTTTTTTAGGAATTTATTACCACTTCTCTCTATTATGTTAATATTGGTATAGCTCAATTACGCATGGAATAAATTATCGGTCAAATGGCCACCTCGGCCTCGTCGGCACACCTCCATCCGATGGTCCAAATTTTCGATGACGCTGAGGCATAATTGTTGTTCTATGCCGTTAATGTGCCGAATTATCTCATTCGTTAGCTCATGAGTTGTTGCTTACTTATCGACGTACACCTTTTCTTTCAAATAACCCCAAAGAAAAAAGTCCAACGGTGTCGTTGACGTTTAGGTGCGATTCGCATTCAACATCGGCCTTTGAAATTTAATTTATTTATTTTATTTATAATTTTATTCTCGGCTAAGTTTTAGGCATCAAATCATATGACAAAATTAATCTGAAATGGCCTATATAACAATTTATTTAAGGACTACTCTTTCGATAACCCGATATAATTTTTTTTGTGGCCAGTTCTTTATTTTTCTTATTTTTAATACCAACCCACCTTGAGAGACCTACGTACCAAGTTTCGTTCAGCCACCCCTCAACAAACAATGGTGCGACTGCGAGTATATTCCCGCCATGAAGAAGCTCCTCATACACAAATATCTGCTGATCGGAGGCAGCATAAGAACTGTAGGTTCTTCATTTCCGAGGCTGTGAAATTATTACAATAACAATATCTTTCAGTGGCAAGGGCGACTTTCCCGGTAACCCTGCATAAATATATCTAAGAGTTCACTGAGAACTCTGAAGAATTGAATTATATTAGACAACCAACTTGCACTTTACATCCAGACGCTTGTACAAACCCCCCAAACCCCCGCATCCGTTTGCAACGCACACAAGATGCCGGTGGTGCTTCTTTGATTTCTTGTCAACAAAATAACACCAAAAATTATAATGTCCAACGCCATTCCCATGACAACAACAAACTACCCAAGAAATCTCGTTCTTGTCTTGTGCAAGTCCGTACATACATACATATAAATATGTATACGAGTATGCCTGCATGTGCCCTGCCGTAGTGTAGTTCATCAAGAGTTCATAGCAAACGTTAGTTGTCAATCCGCTGAAGGATCTTTGTTATCTGCTTCACTGCGCATACAGACCTGCATATGCGGGTGTTGGGGAAAAAAAGGACTTGTTGTTTGTCAGTTATTGTAAGTGAATGTGAATTTTGTGTCAAGGCAAAGGTGGCATACGGGTGGCAACGGTGGCGCTGAGTATGAAGAATTTTTAAATGCTGAAAAGAAAATCAACTCATGAGTCAGAAGGCCGAGGATACAAAGAAAATCTTGGCTTTGATTGTATGTATGAGCTGACCTGCCGCTATACGCCACACAAGCACCCACAAAACGTTCAAACCAATAACAACAACAACAAGAAGAAAATCAGCATATGTATATATATAAGTTTGTATTATCGAAACTTCGTCCACCCGTGTAGGATTTTTGTCGTCTGTGTCATCCTTGCAGCTCATCTTCCACAGCGACAACAATGACGAACATTTCGTACGCTTTTCGTCCTTCATTCTTTGTCAACACTCTTCAAGCGTTTTGCGTAAAAAACAGAGCTTGTTGTTGTTATTTAACTTAAAACATATTTGACATCATCGCTTCATTGTTCATAGTTGTTGTTGTGAGTACGTAATTCAGTTCCGCCCGCTCAACTTACTTAACATAGCTGCAGCTACCAGGGTAAAGCTGACTTGTACTTACCCACATACATTTATATGTAGGTTTGCATACATACATACATATATTTGTGTGTGTATCCACACTTGCACATATACATTGACACAAAACAAGAAGACAGTTGAATGCAGGAATCGATTTTTTCGATTAAATAAACTTGGCACAGTATTAGAATATTTGCGCTATTGGGTGAGTGTGTGTGTTTTTCTACTTCGAAAGACAAAGGAACGGCAAAGAGAAAGTAGATTTACAAAAAATGTGTGCGCGAGTGAGAAAATATATTTTAATGAACAATGAAATGAAGAAAGTTTTTTTTTTACAATTTACTTACCAGCAAAATTTGTTGTTTAATATTCTTAAAACGCTTGTAAAGGATGCAGCTGGACCGAGGATTGACGATCTCAATGTAAACTACAAAAATTTTGATGAAAAGATACCAAGTGACTGACAGCCAGTTTTCCCGTAGTATCTTCTCCTTGCCAAAACCCTTGTAAGAAAAGCCTTACCCCACTGAAGGAGATAAGCAAACAAGAAAGCACCCAGTGAGAAAATAAACCAATTGTAGAGCATTCAGGAGAGGATCGAGATCCCCTTGACAACCTGCGCTCTACTCCTGGAAGGATGACTTTTGCATCAACTCAGCGAGCGCTGAGCAAGTACACGAACGTATAAGGTCGCGAAATCCTTGTGGCGACGTTTGGATTGGAGCCGTTTGACAAGAGCTGAGGATGACAAAATCTCAGTTCTCAAATTTTGTGGGCATCCTCACGGGTCACTATCCGCGGGGCATACATGCTGTGAGACTCGGAATTACTTCGAGTCCTTTTTGCGTCAGCTGTATGGAGGATGAGGTGGTATCATCTCAGCACCTGCTCCTTAGCTGCTCCGCACTCGCAGGACTAAGATTTAAGCATCTTGGTTCTCACTCCTTTTCTGCGCATGACATAGCAGGTCTTGATCTCAAAAATCTGATGAACTTCCTGATGAAGTTCATGCTGCATAAAGCAGCTAACACAGCCGCATATTAGTCACCATTCATAGTCCACAAATACTCAACCCCCCACCCCTCTTCTTAGCGTCCTATCGTTTTCCTTCACCTCTCTTTCCCCTCTTGAAATGGTATCACAAAGGATGAATCAAACTGCTTTCGTCCAAGTGGGCCCACTTTCTGGCCAGCCATTACAACCTTACCTTGAGCATTCAGCTTGTGGGCTACCTTCTCGTTAGGGTTACCTTATATTTCATCTACATATAGGTATACAAAGTGGTGCAAAATTAATCACCCTATCGGAAGGTTTATAACTTTTGGAAATGGCGCCATACGCCAATCGTATTTGGCTCTTGTAAAGTAGACAGTTTTATATTTGCAGTAACAGTTTCATACTGGAGTATACGAGAGTGGTTTGAAAAGTCCTTACAAAAGTTAAAACTACGTAATTGTTTGGGGTAAACCCTTATAATTTTTCGACATAGGCTCCTATTAGGCTTAAACCTTTCGTCCAACGCTGTTCCAATTAGGTGATCCCCTTCCAAGTCAGAAAAATAGCGGTACGTTTCAGCAATCATCTCCTCGCACGAATAAAATATATTTCTTCAAATCGAGGGTACCAAGCCTAGAGAATAGAAAGGACGTGAAGCTAGTTGGAACCCTATTTTCATTAATTTCGCGACCACAACTGCTGAGGCGTAAGCTGGTGCGTTGCCATGATGAAAAAGGAAAATCACTCGACCTCCTCGATTCAAACGAATGCCAAACACAGCGCAATACTCTGATCTGATTAAAACTAGGTGTGTGTTCTTCCAAGAGATGCTGCTAACTAAATATAACCTTGGTATGCGCCAGCCATCTCTCTGACTTTGCATGGACTTTTTCAACGACCCTCATTGATTAGATTAGATGCTTTATGAGATTTGTAACTCGACGTCTACTCATCACAGTACCTCATCCAGATCCAGTTCCCTTATTAAACTCAGGATAGAGCTTAGTTGGATTGAGCGTATGTGCCTTTGTTCTGGCTGCAATTGGTCAAGATATCTCAATCTTTTCCGCGCTATAGCACTACATTCCAGGAGAAGGTGCATTGGAGTCTCCTGAGATTGGTCGCTGAAACGACAAGAGTCCGTAGACCAAATCCCGATTACGTACAAATGACTACGCAGTCTGCAATGGCCTGTGAGAATGCTCGTGAGCATTCTCAGTTTACCCTTGGGGAGGGCTATGCGTTTTTTAAACCTCTTTGGCCCTAGCTCATCACTCCTGAGCTTCGGCTTGATTGTGTGTTGTCCCACAGCACGAAAGGCTCGGGACCTACTAAAGGCGAGGCCATAGACTCTCTAGTCAATGCGGCCTCTACTTCATTCCCAGTTACACTCCTGTGTCCGGAGACCAAAATTAGCCGGATGCAATTCTACACAAGTAGATAAAGTTTCTCGATACACTCAAGTACCAGTGAGGATTTGATCTCACAGGGCCATTGGCCCATGAATGCCGCCTGATTGTCACTAAGAATGGTAATTCCATCACTCCGAACATTTCTGTCTAAGTTTATCTCTACACATAAACAAATGGCTTACATCACCGCCTGAAAGATGCTCGGAAAACTATCAATCGGCTCAGAGCACATGGTTCTGGGACTGTAAATTCTGGTGCCTATGTCTTCTGGGGTCTTCGATCCATCTGTCCAGTACACAGGGTGCACTCCTGGAATTTCTTTTCAAATGCAGGTCTACTCTAATTTAACAACGACCCTCAAACAGAAACCTTCTGCTATAAAATTTTCACGTTTTTGGTAGTCTGGGTTGGGTTAAAAAGATTGCTCTTAAAAAAAGTTCACTTGGTACTTAAATAGACTGAGTCTTATATCGAGGAATAATTTTCTCAACCCTATTACAGCTCTCGGTAGGCTCAGCTTCTGGGAAGCCTGTCGAAAAGAACAAGATTTGCAGTCGTCCACCTACAAAGAAAAGAAGAGACCGCTCCAGCTCGTCAAACGGAAAGCAATGTTCTTTGACCCAAATTAAGGAAATGGGGTTTCATCGGCCAAGATTAAGGAAATGGGGTTTCAATGGTTGTTGTTGTTGTCGTAGCAGCATAAACATTCCACATATACGTACGGGGAATGTTATTGGAGTGACAGTCCTTGGCCAGATATAAATCTAGGTCGTTCCGGTAACGTTGAACCGACTGTCATGGGAACGTAGGTTTCAACGGTCGCAGAAATCTCTGTTACCATTCAGTCTTTGTGAAACCATCTCTTGGGCAGCAAGCACAACCAACCGACGTATCCCTACACGTTCTTAGACCATCCCGCTCTTTTGCATACTATCATCAGCGACTACAGGAGAAATGTGTATGTATATCAGTTCCCCGCAAAAGCGATTCCCCGGAAATCTGAACCACATTCTGCCGTACACCTACATCTTTTGCAGAAATCGGGATTGGAGGCTCTGGGCCCGGCCCCTATATGGTCAACTAGTGGTCCGTTAGTACACCTGTGAGGAATTATACCTTCCGTCTTAGGAAATTCCGCGTTCTTCTTTCACTGAGTGTCCGGTAAAACGAACATGACTATATAAGAAATATGTGCCCTGACAAAAACTACCTTTTGAATAAGGTGGCGTCTGGTGACGAAATGAGATCCAAAAACCAAACGTCAAATTGAGACTTGAAAACTTTTAATTCTATCTTGAAGTTTCGAAGCATCTAGTGTAGAAGGAAGTCTGATGAAAGATATTAGCCGACATTTTTTGGAAGACGCCCAAAAGCTAGTATTGAAATTCTGAGGTACATTCCAGCAGACGATTTAAAACACAAGAAGTTTTGAGTAACTGTGTTTTTCTTAAGTTGTTTTTAGTTGTACCCCTTTTCAGTTGCTTAGCTTTGCCGATTTTTTGGCGGTGAGTCTTGATCGTAATCCAAGAAGCTTGTCCCACCAAGTTTATTTCGATCTTGGAGTTTCGAAGCATCTGGTGCATCATATTCGACGTATCGGGCTTGAGTTTCGCGCAGAAGGAAGTTCCGTGTGTGCTGGATTCGGCTTCTAGGGAACTGAAACTTTTAGAGGATATAGAAGACGGCCAAAAGCTTGTATTAACATTCTGAAGGGCATTCCGGCAAACGGTTTCAAATACAAGAAGTTGTGGGTAACTGTTTCTGCATGAGGGTGTTTTTGTGGTCGTTCCCTCCTCTTCAAATTTTTTAAATCTGCTATTTTTTTGGTGATGGGCCCTGATCATACGAGTAGGTACCATTTGAGTCTCCATCTTGTAAAATATCTCATATAATAGGTAATTTTTCAATCTTTTAAATAATTATTTTTTGGACGAAAACATTTCGGGAATATTAAGCGAAATTTGGAAAATTAAATGAAAAGCTTTATAAAAAAAAATTGTCAAAAAATTATGAAGATAATTAAATTGAAATACTGTCTGACTTATAAACTTTCCAATGATACCCATTTATGCAAATTGGATCAGGAAATTTAGTCTATCACTTGTTAGGGATTTTTTGGATTTTTTCCACCAACATCTGTGGGAAAAATGTCAAATTTTTTCTAAGTTAATTTCCCTCAGTTTGAGCATGAATTTAGCTCAGCAGCTAAATTTAAGCGAAATCGAAGACCAAAATCTAAATTTTTGTTAAGCCAATTAGAACTTTTCTAGCAGATACTTCTTTTTTCTTCATTCAAAAACATGCTTCTCAATGGCACACCCTTTGCATAGAACCATAATACCATTGTTCATTGTACATTCCTATTGCTCACTCACACATTCTAATACATAGATCTGCAAACATTCTTTAACTATTATTCAGTCTGTATGTGCTTGGATTACTTAGTTGCAAATAGTGCTGGCGTCACAATTACCAGCCATCAATGTCAATCAATGTCTTGAGTCACGTCTCAAAAGTTTCAGTGTAAGCAATAAACATTTGGCATACAGTTTTTAATAATTTAACCAAATGTGAAAATAACATGAACTATTTGCGAGACTTACTGGATGTTGAAAAGGGATAAGAGGCGAACGTTCAGAAGAACACAGAAATGGAATTCAAATGATTGTAGATGAAAAATTTGCTTACCCAAAACTTCAATCAGAAAATTCATCGACTTTAAAGTCAAAAAAGCTCAAACAAGAATAAGAACGAGTAATATTTGGGCAACTTGTGAAGCATGCGAGGTGTGTTCGAAAATGATGAGAAATGAGTAAGATGGCCTTTTCCGTTTTTCATAGGTATTTTCGGTTTTGGGTATGACAAAAGAGAGCAAGATTACAGTGTTATTTCTGCCATTAGCTGGGAAGGTGGAGAGCCCAAACATCAATACATTGACTACGTTGAAATTGAACAGCGGCATTACAATCAAAGTCTCATCGCTGCTTGCCGATCGCCGTTTACTGCACAGAAAACAATGAAACGATTGCAACCTCTCAAGCGCCTAGTTCTCTACAGCGTATCAGCTATATTTAGCGTCGCTAGAGTCATTGACTACAAATGCGCAGCTGAGGTGCCACAAGAATCCGCACTAGGGTCTCTTCTGTAGGGCATCATGTCCCACGGAATTTTGAGGAAAGTACACAAGAAAGCATCATTCATTGGTTTTGCGGTCAGAAACGCTTGCAGATATTGTAAATATCGCACAACAAGCTATAAAAGCGGCTCACAGATGGCTAGGCGCGAAGGGCGCGTACTCATAAGCAGCCAAAAGAGAGTTGAAAAGGTTACGCTAGGAGTCGGTGACATCATCATCGAGTCGAGGCCATATGTGAAATACTTAAGAGGCTTAGTGGATCCCGAATTAGCTTTCGTGACCACTTGGAGTACGCTAGCAATAAAACTGCGACTGCTAAGGTAGCCCCCAGGCCAGAATAATGGTGAACAATGGAGTACCAAGACAGCAGCCAAGACAGGTTTTGAATGGAGTAGTGAGGTTTATCCTCTTATATGGCAAGACATTCTGGCGTGATACATTCAAGTACGCTAAATATGTAAGAAGCGTTAATTCCACGTACCTTTTTTGTGCTCTTAGAGTCTGCTCTGTCTTCAGATGCGACGCTTATCATAGCTGGCATATGCACACTCGACCTGATAGCGCAGGAGAAGTATGAAGTAAGAACAATGAAACACAATCAAGCCCAAAGCGCTGGCAGCTGGCACACAGAAAATCCATAAACCAGCGCTGAGTACACCAGTGGCAGACACGATGGGACAGTGCAAGGAAAGGCAGGTGAACCCACCGCCTCATCACCAAAATTAAAACTTTGCTCCAGAGAAAACACGAAGAAGTAGACTACAGATACAATAGGGGTGGATCTCTCCTGAAATGATTTTACAAGTAGATGCAACTATTGACGTATTGTATGAGGGAGGACAGCAACTGACCTTGAGTGTAATAATCAAACCGCCGCTCGACGAAATAATTGACGATATTACTGGGAAGATCGGTATTTTAACGATAGGATGTTTATTCGGGTCAAAGCCCTTCATTGACGGGGATAGGCTTTGGATGTTTCCTATTCTTAAAAAACAAAAAAAAGAGCTATTTAATCTATATAAAGCGATTAGTATATATCTTAACTCTTATCGTTGCTTACATGAGATCAGTAATCTTAGCTCTGATTACAGCAAAATATTTAACTTCATTAACCAGCCTCTCTCCTTACTTATCAAAGCGACTTTTGCCTTAGCAGATACTCTCTTTAAATCTTGAAAGAGCCTACAAAAAGAGTCAACCCACTTACCTTTAGAGCTCTTTTCGGTAGCATGGAAAGTGGTGGACTAATCACATAACGTGGTCACAACTCTAATAGCAAGCAAAATGCATTCCCGATTTGTGTAGATCCTCATAAAATTCTTTCTCAAATTTCTACAATTTCCGATATTAGTTACTTCCGTGCTCCAAACACATCCAAACAACTTCTTTCCATCTTTCAAAGAACCTCTCTTATACAATTTTGCAAGTCCAACAACATCAGTTACATTAGATTAAACTTGCATTAACAGAAATAAATTTTGGGTTACTTAAAATTTTAAAAGCAAACGCGGCAGGCCTCCTGAAGCAAGTGCCAGGTAGTTACTTTCAACACTGATTCGAACAATGGACAATAAAAATGGAGTGTTCGAGAAAAGGAAGACGGGTGTATTTTAGAGATGAAAAGTGAAAGCAGAAAGAAAAGAACCAGACCAGTGAAAGAGGAAGAAGGGCATTTGGATTAGAAGATAACGACCAACTCTGCCTAAGAAGGGGTTTTGGATTAGAGGATCTCGACCAACAGTGGCCAGTTACGTTTGTCTTAACCGCATCAAGCTTCTGATCAATTTCACAAAGTTTGTGATATTCAAACCCGCAATATCCGCAGGTGGAGCGAGAAATTGAGAGCCCAGATGTCTAGACCTTTTCCCAACGAGAGCAGGGCTGCAGAGGAGAAGGGGGTGAGATGATTCCACCTCGTCCTCCAGACAGCTTCTGAATAAAGGTCTTGAAGCAATTCCAAGTCTCACCGCATGGACACCAAACGAACAAAGTTCGGTAAGGATGCCCACTAAATTCGAGAGCTACTGCTTTATAAACCTTAGAAGTTTCCTTGATCCACCCGTGGTCTGAAAGATCTCGCTACTTTGCACATTTACGCACTAGCCCAGCGCTCACTGTGTTGACGCGAGACCCACCTTTTCAAAAGCAGACCACAAGTTCTCAGGTGAACCCCACTCCTCTCATTTTGCGATGAAACCGTCTCCAGGGTCCCCTGTCTAGCCAGCTCATCAGCCTAGCAGTTCCCCTCTATGCCGCTGTGACCGGGAATCCAAATGAGTATAATATCGAAGTATGCGGATGTAATCGAGAGAGATGTCAAGCATTGTCCGACTAAATTCGAACGCACAAACAATGAGCCCAAGGCCCTAATTGCCGCTTGGCTGTCGAAGTAAATCGTTTCGTACATATACAGTATTACAGAGGTAAGAAGCCAATCCACTGCTTCCTTAATTGCGGTTAACTCCGCTTCGAACTAAATTTGCCAGCTTAAATTTGAGCTTGATGGGAAGTTCGTCCCAAATATTCCCCCACCAACTCTTCCATCCGACTTCGAGCTATCCATGGTCGCTGACTACATTTAAAGTAATTACAAGCGTCAGAGTTGCCGAGTGTGCCCGTCCCGACACTAAAAGAGAATTCGCAAGGTTGAAGCAACAACAGTTTCCCTGTATGAACACGGCCCAAGGTAAACCTAATAAATAATGGGTACCGAAAAAAGGCTTAGAAAGGGTCTTAGACTTTTAGTTTGAGATACGATCTTTATCTCATGATGTTACTTAACCTCAAATGTAGCCAAACATCATTTTAGTTACGAGTTCAGATTCAGCAAATAAAAAAAATTCGAAAAAGTTTACTTCGATTCCTGGTTTAAAAAGTTTTTTCGGCCTGTGCTATTAAAAATAGTATAGTATATTCCCTGAACCTCTCAGAAAAAAAAATTGTATACATTAATACTCGTACACATAAATTCACTTGTTTGCCACTAAATTACAAGCGAGCTGACAAGTGACACGCAAAAATCAGCGCGACAACTGCCGCCAGTACAAGACGATGCCCACAGAGCATTCGCCTCTCAATTTATTTGTCGCGAGTTTCTATTTTAATTTTTGGCAGCATCTTTTTAATAAAGTGACAGCGTGAATTACTTGCACTTTTGACGATTATGAGTGGCCGATGTTGCCAGCTGCTGATGTACCAGCGACAACGGCGACTGTCGGTCCGTACCGATCGCATCACTAGCTGAGTCACTAAAAATTACAGTCGGATTCTGTAGACGAAATACATAAGAACCCACTCGTATATCGCTCTGCACTACATCGCATGTCGCCAACACACCAATGTGCTCTCTGCCCCTCAAAGTGGCTTGTCACTCTAGAGAAATGACAGCGAAAATAAAGAAGAAGAATTACACGCAACATTCGGATTACTTACCGCATTGATTCTTGACATTTAAGTGCCATGGCATATTTCGGCTCCACATTGGCGTCGTCACGCCGTGGCGCTCATATAAACTTTTATGTGGATATGTATGTATGTATGTATATTACACGCGTGCACTTGCTGTTATGAAAAATAATGAAGAAGCCCAATTACATACCTTCACCTGTCAGCAGTTCGTCACTCGTTCATCATACAAAAGCCACTGAGCGGTGCCAGTAAGGGGGCGTATGAGCAGCACTAATTTTTGTACCCAATATACAAATAAATAAAAGGATATTTGAATGTTTCTTGGACCACATGTGGTTGCTTGTAAGAGAGAGAGAGAGTAGAAGATTATTATTATTATGAGGGGATTTATGCACTGAGACTTGTAAGATCTGTTGTGCCCTCTGCATGGATTCAGAGTATTTCTCTTTGGCCAACTTCCACAATAAATTTGAGTGGACGCTCTAATGGTGAGAGTGTTCCCAATATTAGCGTTGAGTTAATGCTCGTTGCTAACAGGTTCAGTTTGGGATTTTAGTCGCCTTTTGTGACAGGCATCGGCTACCACGGGAAAGCTCTTACCCTCTAACACGCTTTGATTGAGGGTAGCAGATATTGTGATGTAGAAGTATACGAAAGGAAAGTTTAGACCATTCGCCCAACGTAGCCATTCGGGAATACGTAGATTCGAACTTCCGTGCATGAACACCAGAAAAGTTCCTCATAAAAAAAAAACCAATTGCCGTTCGAATTCGGCTTAAAACTGTTGGTCCCTATGTAAATTTGTGGAACAATATTAACGCGCCACAAATAGGAGGAGGAGCTCGGTCAAAGACCTAACCGAAGTGCACGCGTCAAATATTTATTTTATTTATTTTTATTTACACGGAAGTTCGATTTTCTGTATGAAGAAGTATTTCCACACTTGGTAAAAAGTACGGTTAGATGTCTCATCGCAATTATTTACACACCTTCAAAGAATATCCCTACTGAAGAAGAGTCTATCTCCGGAGCAGTAACTTCATTAGATCTCGGTGTTTTCGTGGCTTCTGTGACCACACAAAACCAAATTTATCGCTCCTATGTTTTGCTACCTCCTTCCTCTTCTTTTCCGGGCGGGTTAATGAAAGGCATCTTCTCTATAAACGGCAGGTTGTGAACCGATAGTTGCTTTTCGACTCAGCTCTTGCACAAGCAAATATTTTGTTTCCAATTCTGAAGGAGAGGAAAGTGATACAACGCCTTTCCTCTTTACTAAGATAAGCTTCAATGCATGAATGCTGAAAACCTTTATAACAGTTTTCTTCATAATCCGTATACCTGCTGCTAAAGCCGGTAAGTTAACACAATTGAGAATATTTAGTAGTCTAGGTTAAGTATATCTGGCTGATCTGAATAGATCTCACATAGACCACAAGGGTCCGTAGTGTTACCAATGTTGTTGGGCACGTGTTAAACATAGTTCATGATACATTCCTTGGCGAGTTTTAATAAGCAGTTTAAACTTTTTTCAGCAATATCCTTCAGAGATGAAAAAATACCGATAGGTGGCTTAACTCGGAGCTCCGTGCAGTACTTCTAGGGTATCGCTATAGACATACATTATATACCCGTATACACGGTGGCCGCCGTAGTCGAGTGGGTTGGTGCGTGACTATCATTTGGAACCCACAAAGAGAGCGTAGGTTCGAATCTCGGTGAACACCAAAATTAAGAAAAGGAGGAGGAGCTCAGCCAAACACCCAAACAAGAGGTGCACGCGCCAATTATATATATATAGATGAACCAAAAGATACATAAAACAGCTGCTTAACTCGGCTCGAAGCGATTACCTATATCTCACAATCAAGTTGATGAATCGAATAAAAAAATCGTCGTTAGACTGGTGCGGGCATCTTCATCAAGTATCCAGAACTCGGAAGCGAAAAAAATAATGAACGAACCAACTACAACTTCATAAGCTAAACAAGTCTCATTTTCTCAGTCGTATCGGCCAATTGGCGCCGTGACAATTAACCTAGACCCGTTGGCCAAGAATTAGTACTATATATATGATGCTATAGACCGAGTACGTCCTTAGTTAATATTCTCAAAAAGCTTGTACGATCTCAGCAAATGAAAAGTCATCGGTTAGAAACAATTTTGCAGAACATCGCGAGCCTCTTTGTGAACTGAACAAGTTTTTTTGATCCATTTGTTAACGAACAACTCCAAACTGTTTCATCTTTAAATCTTCCTGGCATACCGTGCCAAAGCGCTACATGCTTGCAAGGAGGGCAGCTGAGGATATAATCATGCTGCATGAAGTATTACTACCTACTAGACATAGGCAAGCGCATCACGCGTTTTCTTGGGAGTGCCATGGAGTTTAGGCTGTCATCCAAGTTATAGAGCTGGTTTGATCTCAGGAGATGACATCAGTTGGAAATAAATGAAATTAACCATTAGTCTTTTAACAGCTAAGATTTAAGTTGCATCTGCCCTCCGAATCTCTAATTTCATTCAACAATTTTAGTCCGATGCTGACCACTGTCTAAAAGGCATATCTTAATTTGGAATATATTTCATTTCTCAGACGGTTCCACAGAATGAGGAACCTAAAGACAAATGGAGGAACCTACAGTTTCAAGCCGATTCCAAGCGGCAGATATATTTTCATGGCAGAAATACACTCGGATAATTCCTGAGGGACGACCGCTGTTAGAAAAAACGTTTTGTTCATTTTGGTGTTTCATGCACGGAGACTTGATTATCGGATTGGTAGTAACCAAGCCAAACGGCTACGGTGGCCGTTCCCGAAAAGTTATTAACATATCTCAAAATCGTAATTCATGGATAGAAGCGCATTTCCGTCCACAGTTTTGAAGAAAAATTTTTCAATCACAGCACTAGACGACAATGCATCTTAAACACCAACAAAAGACGAATGTAAGACCTTCTCAACCTACTGATATAGATTCTAAAGTGCTGAATATCGCAGTTCTGCTTTTTTCCGATCTTTTCCAGCAGCAGGTTAAAAAAGTCACACTACAGCGAGTCACCCTGTCTGAAACCTCGTTTGGTATCAAACGGCTCGAAGAGATCCCGCCCAATTCTGACGGCGCTGGAATTGAACAAAGCATCTTACGTAGCCTTGTTAGTTTTTCGGTGCTACCAAATCCAGACATCTCGACATATAAGTACCTTTTTCATGAGTCTTTTCGAAGCTTTGGCGTCTTGTAAATATCTGGGCGATTGTAGCTTTTCCAGGACTAAGGCTAGGTCTCACATAAGCAACATATATAGTCTGAATAAGCTTAATAGAAAGGATAGAATTTCGTATATCTATCCATTTGAATCGATTCATAAAACGAGTTGCAACTCAAAAATTACACACGATTCTGAAGGTATGGATTAATTGATGCACTAGAGTATACTAGAAATTACTTTTTATTGTTATTTTTTGAATCACTATTCCTATTACAAGGTGGCGCAAACTTAATCATCCAAGATTATTTTTGAATCATTTTTTATTATAAAAAAAAATCTTTAATTTGACGTTTAAGCGCTCCACTGCTTGTATGTATGATGATTTATTTAGTGCCACCTTGTAGTTTTTAGTGATACTGCAACACAATTGTCAAAAATTCTCGCCAAAACTTTCAACCCTCACTCATAACACCTCTGCGGCGCAGCAACAAGTGCAACACCAAAGTACTTGTAGTAAATCAATCAACAATGTTGTAAACCAACATTGCTGCCAACCTCACCCCATCCCCCACCCTATGCAACTCTCATTCGATATGCAAAAATATTGAAGCGGCCGACAACACTTTCGTACAGTACTTTGGCATGCATTAGCGCTTGTCATGAGTTAGCTATCATGACCCCTCTCCCCGCACACACAAATGCACACACACATACCTCCACACGTGCCAACTAAGTCAGACGCCAAATGCATTCAGCAATGATTGAAAACTGATGGTATGCATTTCTAGATTTTTTCGCATCATCATAAAAGTGACAACTGAATGAAGACATTTCCGCCCAGACACGTCTGACTGCACATTTTACGCTGTGTCGCTACAAATTTCTTCCTACACAAGCGTCATTTGAATTTAATTTGCTATGTTGATCGGTTGAGCATTGCGTCGCATCACTTTGCATCGTCTCATCACATCACCACTCATCACTTTCATTTCAACAAGCCAGCGAATTTATTTCGCACTGCAATTTTAACCGGAAATTTATATATCCATCCGTGTATGTAAGTATGTATGCATGGGTATGTGTGTATGTATATTTGTATAATTGCGAATTGTATGCAAATGCTGAAATAGATAGGGGGAGTTGGGAATTCGGCGAGCAGTATTGAAATCTGGAATACCTACATACAACTTTACATTTATATGTGACTGATTCCTTGGCAAGTGATCCCAGCACCTGTTTCGGACATGGTCTTCAGTTTTTCTGAAAAAAACTGAAAAATTTGAAGAAAAAAATGTATAATTTGAAATTTACTTGATATTGCAAATTTTGGTATGGAAGAAAACAATTTAAAGTGAGGTATCTGCGGTTATTTTTAACATTTTTGTATGGTTTTTGTTTTTTATTTTTTAGTTTAAATATGCTTTTAGAAAATAAATTTTTTTGCTCAAATTTTTGGGCTAAAATTTTTGTAAAACTTCAAATATACTTTTAGAAAATAAATTTTTGGGTTCAAAATTTTTAAAAATAACTTTTGTAAAGTTTTTGTTAAACTTCAAATATACTTTTTGAAAATAAATTTTTTAGTTAAAAATTTTTGGAAACAACTTTTTGTTAAACCTAAGATGTATTTTGAGATAATAAATTTTGTTTGTTCAAAATTTTTTTAAAAATTTAAATCAGCTTTCAGTAAGTAAATTTTTTGCTCAAAATTTTTGGAAAAAATCTTTTGTTTTTTAAAAATAATTTTTTTTGTTCAAAATTTTTGGACAAAAACCTTTGCAAACTTTTTGGAAAATCTTAAAAGTACTTTTAAAAAATAAACTTTTTTGAGAAAAATTTTTTGAAACAAACTTTTGTTAACTAAAAAAAAAAATTATTTTACTTTTATTTTTTTAAACTTTTTGTAAAACTTTAAATATACTTTTAAAAAATTATTATTTTTTGGTTAAAGTTTCTGGAAAAAAACTTTTGTAAAGCTTTAAATATACTTTTTGAAAATAAATCATTTGTTTAAAATTTTTGAAAAAAACTTTTGCAAACTTTTTGTAAAACTTCAAAGTACTTTAAAAAAAAAATAAATTTTTGGAAAAAACTTTTGTAAACTTTTTATACAACTTTAAATATAATTTCAGTAAATAAATTTTTTTATCAAAATTTTTGGAAAAAAACTTTTGCAAACTTTTTTTAAAACTTTAAATATACTTTTAAAAAATAATTTTTTTTTTGTTGAAAGTTTTTGGAAAAAGCTTTTGTAAAACTTTAAATATACTTTTTGAAAATTTATAGTTTTTTGTTCAAAATTTTTGAAAAAACACTTTTGCAAACTTTTTGTAAAACTTTAAATATACTTTAAAAAATTATTATTTTTTGTTCAAAATTTGTGGAAAGAAACTTTTGCAAAACTTTAAAGTACTTTTAGATAAATTAAAAAAAAAATTAGTAAACTTTTTATACAGCTTTAAATATACTTTCAGAAAAAAAAAATTATCGTTCAAAATTTTTGGAAAAAAAACTTTCGTAAACTTTTTGTAAAACTTTAAATATACTTATAAAAAATTATTGTTTGGAAAAAACTTTAGATGCACTTTTTGTAAAACTTGAAATATAGTTTTAAAAAATTTTTTTTTTGTTGAAAATTTTTGTGAAAAAACTTTTGCATCCTTTTTATAAAACTTTGTGGGGGTAATTGTTTTCGTTTTTTTCGTTAAGAGCTGAGACTTTACTCAGTAGTCCCTCAAAGTTCCAAAATGGGATTCTATTATCTTTTCGAGTTATATTCAGATGCGTACAGCAAAGCAGTGACAAATGCCGAGTATCTGCTTTCTAATTTCCGTAGCGACGCTTCGATTGATTTGCGAACTTAAGTAATATACGAGTACGTGCGCTATGCACTATTTGATAAAATTGGTCGTATAAACGCCTTATAGAACCATAAAATATACTTAGTTTGAAGACCCCATCTTCTTCCAAGCAAAAGTATGCAGGCGTATAAAGCAATTTCTGCTTTCCTAAACCCGCGCTCTAGTTTACTTCCTATCCAAGTTTGACGAATTCTGAAGCAAACCGCACAAGGACCCGTATTTCCTATTCATTTTTAGGTAGAAGTTGAAGCCGCCATCAACAGTAGATGGATTAATTTGGACAACTGCCGTATATCGCGTTCTCAGTTGGTAGGATTCGCCAAAGGTTTGGGCTGGCTTGAGAAAAAATTGCGATGGGATTGAGGAAATCTGTAGTTACCGAATGAACTTTTGTGTAAAAATGGTCCTCGCAAGGCGGCCACCGTAACCGAATGGGTTGGCGCGTGACGACCATACGGAATTTAGAGGGAGCGTAGGTTCGAGTCTCGGTGAAATAACAAAATGAAAAACACGTTTTTTCTAATAGCGTTCGCCCCTCGGTAGGCAATTGCAAACCTCTGAGTGTATTTCTGCCATGAAAAAGCTCCTCAAAAAAACCATTTGCCGTTAGGAGTCGGCTTGAAACTGCAGGCCTCTCCATTTGTGGAACAACACCAAGACGCACGCCACCAATAGAAGGAGAAGCTCGGCCAAACACCCAGAAATGGGGTACGCGCCAATTATATATATATTTATTCCTCGCAACAAACACATATTTCGATCATATTGACATATAATATGTGCATGCAAATATACTATTTTACATGTAATTATGCGCGACGCCTCTCTCTCACACAGGCATAAAACACATTTTGCCGCTAATCACAGCAAATGTTTAACTCCATCTCCATGCTGCACATACCACATTCTTTAAATGATTATCAGCAATTTTCTAACCACATCGCTTCGAATCTCCGCAAATTTGTTGAAACATCTTAAGAGACGGAGGCAACCCCAGTTGCTTTACTAAGGACAAATGCGAAGTGACATGCCGCTGATGAGCAGAACGCATTTCCCCGGTCGGGTGATGAGTTATGATGCGGCTGATGTGGCAGCGACGACAATAACTACAAGAACAACAAATGGCATTGCATTTTCATTACAAAGCACAACGATGGAATGCAGTTGTTGTTTTAGAAACAACTTATAAACATTACACACTTACACACACACACTTACATGCATGCTGCACTGATTGTACTAAGTTATTTGTCAAGAGATTTTTGTTGGTGTTAGCTGCGCTGCAGTGTTGCTGTACTGCTTGTTAACTCACTCACTGTTGGGCTGGTGGTGTTGGCGCTTGAGCTGGCTCTGCCACGCTGCCGCCTTGTTGCATGCATGCCAAGTTGTTGTTGCTGTTGGCTGATTGCATTTAGTGGGGCATGCATATTACGTAATGTCGGCACGCGTTCAACGTATACATTTACATATTAACTTGTGAGCATGCACACCAGTAGCTAGAAGAGCGCCCTTGCCACATTTATTTCGTTGTTTTGTTTTCTGTTTAGGCTGCAGACGCGCCATTCATACCTACACACACTTACCTACTCACATATATGCATATGGTAAATGTGGTAGCAACGACACATAACTTGTCATAAATGCCACTATCGCTGATACTGATAGTTGTGATTATGCTGGAGCTGATGCTGATGCTGATGCTGTTGCTGATGGTGACGGTGATGTTGCTGTTGATGTTGATTTCGAAGCTAAGTCTGCCGCTGAAGCAGAAGTATGTCGCGCTGATGTCCCGATGAAGCCACTGATGAAGGCAATGGGTGACAACGAGACTTTGATGACAGGAGACTGAGTTGGCGTTGGCGGTGCTGTGCTGTGCCGCCATCAGGACGTGAATAAATAGGCGGCATTAAAGCCGTGCCAATGAGGAAAGCAAAGCAAATGATAAATGACGTGTGCAAATAATATGGTTTATGTGGCTGCGCAACAACCATGTCTTGAACCAATGATGCTGCTGGTGATGAGTTGATGGTGCTTAGAATAGATTCTACTCGCATATTGTCGCTGAAATATTAAAGAAGCTGTGGCGAAGAATGCAATAAGGCGATGAAAGAGGTGTGTGATATGAGTTACCTGTAGCATTTGGTTTAATATACAGACATCTTTGCCTCGGCGCAACCAAATCTGGGCTATATAGGGGTTAATCACAGACTGGACAGAGTACACAAAGAAGCAGAGGGCGACTTGCGCAGGGCAAGCCTTTGAGCAGTTTTTTAATAGAATAGATTAAATTCAATAAAATATTATTCGAAATAGTATACGCACGACGCACAGTACACAGTGGTTCCACTTGCTTGGAATAAGGGTCAAAAATCACTTTTTCTGAAACTAAATAAGATTTCGCCATACAACTTTATAGACTTTATCGAGGCTAAGTTGGTAATAAAAATTGATTAAATTGCATCAAAAATACGACTGCCTTCAATATAACGACAGTTTTTACGCACAAAGACGGTGCTGCGGATAAGTAATGTCGGACATTAATCAGATTAAATTTTAAATTAAAATATTAGGTACTTCTACTTACATTGTTGCGTTCTTCAGGCTTTTACCTTTCACACTTAAATATAAGTTTAGGAATCACGCAGCTTTTATTTTTTGACATATGCGAGGAACCACTGTGCAGTGGTCAGAAAGATCATTTTTTCGCAAGAAATTGGGATTTACGGAACAACATTAAGATGCACGCCACAAATAGGAGGAGGAGGAAGAGCTCGGCCAAACACTTAAAAGAAGTCTACGCGCCAATTCTTTATTTTATTTATTCATTTGATTGGGAAAACTGATCCGATTTCAATGATATTTGAGGATTTGGATATTTTTGTCCTCCTGCATTCGAATATGTAAAATTTGTATTTTGACAGTTGACAGCTGTCAAATTAACTGTCACTTTCTGTAAAAAAACACATTTAGAGTTTTGCTATCGCTCCGGAGTGCCCGAGCGCCCTTTAGTAAATGTTGAATAACTCTAAAATATAACTCTAACTCCGAAAAGCAACACTATTTCGATTGTAGAACTTGCTGGTCAAGAATTTTATGTCAAAGCTAAATTAATATAAAAAAATAATAATAATAAAAATTAATCTTAAATGAAATAAAAACCGGTTTCCAAAGAGACACTCATTAGGTTATAGGATTAACTGATCACAAATTTTAGTAAACGGTGATTTTTTAAGAGCCATAGGAAAGTTTTTCAAAAAACACAGGTAAAAATCAGAAAAATGCATGAAATTTTTATTAAAATCGATAGTACAGTCCATATAATTTAATGTTTGGAGATTATTTTATGCTTGTCTGAATAGACATGAGCTTTAACAAAGCCCCACAAAAAATAATCTAAAGGCGTTATATCGCACGATCTGGGTGGTCAATTGACAGGTCCCGAACGTGAAATAACATCTTCACCGAACTCGCCTTCCAACAAGACCATTGTTACGCGTGCTGTGTGGCATGTGGCACCGTCTTGCTGAAACCATATGTCATGCAAGTCAAGCTCTTGCATTTTGAGCAAAAAAAAGTTGGATATCATTTCACGGTAGCGCTCACCATTCACAGTTACGTTACGATTCGCAGCATCTTTGAAGAAGTACGGTACAATGAGCCCTCCAGCCCATAAACCGCACCAAACTGTGACCTTTACTGGATACATTGGTAGCTCTTGCAGTTTTTCTGGCTGATCTTCACTCCAAAATCGACAATTCTGCTTATTTACGTACCCATTGATCCAAAAACACGCTTCGTCGCTGAACACAATTTGTCGATAAAAAAGTGGATCTTCGGCCAACTTTCCAAGAGCCCATTCACCAAAAATTCTGCGTTGCGGTAGGTCGTTCGGCTTCAATTCTTGCACCAGCTGTATTTTGAAAGGCTTCACACCTAAATTCTTTCGCAAAAGTTTCCACGTTGTTGAGTAACAGAGGCACAATTGCTGCGAACAGCGACGAATTGATAATTGATGGTCATCATTCACACTGGCCGATAGAGCTGCGATATTTTCTTCAGTTCGCACTCTACGTAAGCGTGTTGGTGGTTTGATGTCCAATAATGTAAATTTGATTCTAAATTTAGTCACAATCGCTCGAATAGCCGCTTCAGTGGGTCGATTAAACTGACCATAAAATGGAAGAAGCGCGCGATAATACTTTCTTAACAGAACATGCATTTTTATAATAAATTCAATGATTTGCAAGCGTTGTTCGTTTGTAAGACGATTCATGGTTAAATTATAGACCAAACTGAAGATGTTTGACAGTGAAATAAAACACGAAACGTGCGTCAGCTGTTTAAACCAACTGTTTAAAAAGATAATAGCTAACAAATCACTAGTTACAAATTTATATTTTTACTTCAATAAAACAATAGGAAGAAAGAAGTATAGTAGTATATAAATTTTTTGGATGAAGACGAGCTCTACAAATAAGAGAAGAAGCTCGGCCAAGTACTTAACGCGCCAAGTATTTATTTAGTTTTTATTAAGTTGTTTGTATTATTGCGACATTTAAACTAAGAATAATAATTTTACCCATTTTATAGAGTATTTTAAAGGTTCTGTTACGCGTTTAATAAATGAATGTTATTGGTCTTCGTTATGACATCATAAACAAACTTACATTTTTCACCATAACTAAAATATATTTTTGAAATTCCTCAAGCTGTATTGGGTGTATACAATCATAGTGTTATATGTTTTTTTTCCGCAAAAATTTGTCTTTCGGTCACTATGCAGCAGCCGACTTAGCCTATAGGATTTGTGCTGAGCGCCATTCGAAAGGTACGTGGCTTGATAAATAGCCATAAAAGTGTAAGACAACCACCTGAACCTGAAAGTAGTACAGTAAGATTAGGTTTGTTTAAGTAAGATTAAGGGATTCGAATTTTTGTTTTTTTTTTTTATCCTCCCTGAACGTCCTCATCTATATTATTGAAAAGCGATATAGAACAACTGCCTTCACACTTGATATACAAGCGATTCAATATCAGGTGATCAAAGTATTTGGTTATGGTTAATTTTTCCGAAAAGTGTTCACAAAATTTAGTTTTTCACCATAGCCGAACCTGGTAAAAACCTGGAAACCCTGATTATGAGTCGTCAGTTTGTTGAGTGCATTGTTACACTCTATTAGAACTTTTGACTTGAATGTGAAGCTATTCAAGGCTTTGAGAACCGGTACGCTGTTCGAAAGTATTTTAATTTTTATTTTCTCGAACGCCACTGTTTCCATTATGTCGAAGAGCTTCGCAATGAAAATCGTGGTATCTGTACTTAGTGTTAAGAATTTGTGTGCTCTAAGCCCCACTATTCCTACTCCTACTCCTTGGAGCGTTTTGGAATCATCTGTGTAACATTTTTGTGAGTCATCATTTGGCCATGTTGGGTTAGTGTTCCACTCTTCCCTAGATGGGAAAATAACCCTGTATCTCTTTATAAAATTGAGTCCGGGATCCGTGTGGTCATTCGCTTGGGTTATGCATTCTGCATGTTGAACCCTATTCAAGATATTGAGGTGTTCAGTAAGATCTCCTGGTTTATGTTTTTCTTTCATATGGAAAGAGAGTGCTTGCATAGTAGCTTCCTCTTGTATTGCTAAATGTAGCGGTGGTAAATTTAAAAGTGCTTCCATGCGAGCAGTTCCGGTAGTTCTCATGGCCCCTGTTATGCTTAGGCCAGCCTTTATAGTTAACATAGTTTAGATATAGCAGTAGTTTGATTTATTTTAACCCACCATTCCAAATCTGTGTAGATCCAGAAGGTAATTTTAGGGTTCAGACCCCCGGATTTACACAAGAGTTGTTTTGTTGTCCAAAGGGTTTTGATTGCCTTTTTTATTACTGAGGTGAAGTGGGCCTCCCAAGTGAGTTTTTTATCCAAGATAATTCCTAGATATTTACCCTCTTCCTTTAGAGATACTTCTATTCCATTTATTCCCAGGGTGGGTATACTTAGAACCCTAGTGTTTTTGGAAGAGTTGAATCGCTCTTTTCTACACCGCTCCCAGGTTATATATAAGGCATCCTGCATTAAGTTCTTTATGGTCCTTTCGTGGTTGCCTTTTATTGTTACAGAAATGTAATCCGCATACCCTATGGTTTTATATTCTTTTCTGTTAAAGGATTGTACCAAATCATAGCTAGGATAGACCAATGGCGATATTCAACATGAAAGACGTAAGACTGATTGGCCTATAGGATTTGGGAGACACAGCAAGCTTATTTCCTCCCTTTGGTAGGAATAGTACTTTGACCTGCCGCCAAATCTTAGGGACATAACCCAAACTAAGGCTTGATCTGAATATTTGTACATTCACATTGATAATTACGCAGTAGACCATATCTAACATTTATTGCTGACGAAGAAATTAAAGAAATTTGTTTGCGCATTTACGCATGATCTACATGAACGCTTCATGCACGGTTAAGAAGCAGCGCATATTCCGGATTAGAACACAAATTTAATAGAAGAACAACTTTTCTGCTTCTTTACCACAAATTCCAAGTTGGCTAGTCAAAATAGCAAATTTCCATTTGCCACGGAAGATTAACCAATCAACCACAACAACTCCACGCATACCTAGTTATTTACAATACGTTTGCATTTACCTGTCACTACCACATTAGCAACCCCTTCTTCACTATTTCACTATTTATGACGGCAACTCTCATTATAACCCATCTTTACCATGTATTCGCCAGTCCTTGTGCACGCCATAACTTGCATGAAACATGTTAATAATTTACAATTTGGTATTCATAAATAAAATGTCATACAACAGCAACACTCACTGCATATTCATACCTGCACGCAGTCGCAAAGCAAATTCGAGTAGCAGCGATGTGCATGAACATAACTAAACAATCAGCCGGTGATGAGCCGCGGCACACAAAATACTCTCATTTCAGCTTCTTGGGAGCTGCCGTAATGAGCGAATGTTGATTAAAGTTATATATCTTATGGCGTGAAGGTGGCTTGTAGGCGCTACCTGAGGGTTGGGTAACAATGTTGTTGCCTTGTTGGTGTTGGCCATTGAGTGGCAATTGTGGCTACTCTCAATAGGCAACTTCAGCATTGCATACAAGCTAAGCAATGGCAAAGAAATTGGCTAAGGAGGCGATTGGGGAGGCTGTGCGTATGTGTGTATGTGCGTGGTGATGTGCCTATTAGAAAATGCAGCACAACTAAATAGGTAAAGCTGCCTTTTCTACTTTGCGTAGATATAAAACAGGAACATATACATACATATTATATAAACTTGAACAAGGGGTCCACTTAAAACTTAGGCCAAAAACAATGGAAAAAGTCAGTACTAGTATTACAAAACTAGGCCATGTATAGGCCCTATTAATTGAAACTTATTTCCATAACTCAATCTACTTTTTCGCCAGTACGCGTTTTGGAAATCTTAAAAAGTTAGGAACCTTTTGACTTAGGATTCATTCTCTTCTGTCTTAAAGCTCTTCCAGTACAGCCTTAACACAACGTAACTTAACCGGATTTAATTTAACCGAATTCCACATAACTTAACTCAATTTCACTTAACACTGAATTGCCCAAGGAAATAATTTTGATTAACTTTAGTTTCAATTGAAAAAGTAATGATGCATATAAGGACACAATTTCTTGGAATAATGTAATTGTAATTACCTCCCTCCTCCTTCATTTCCGGTATATATGTACCTGTACCTATATATGTATAAGTGTTTTTTACAATGCAGTCATTTTGACTGTTTTTGGGTAATAAAGTTATATAGGCTGTTTTTTTTAGAGGTTAGGTTTTCAAGTTGGCACTACTTTTTTCGTAGATGGTCTTTTTGACAGCTGTCACTTGATTTATGCTCAGTTTGGTTTGCCATTTCATAATGAATAGACTTACACCTGAACAACGTTTGCAAATCGTGCAAATTTATTACGAAAATAATGGTTCGGTTCGCGCGAGGCATCGAAGAAAATTTTGTTCAGCGATGAAGCTCACTTTTGGTTGAATGGGTTTCATTTTTAAAACATAATGGCAAACCCTTATTTTTATAATAAAGCTAAATTCTTGGCCACAACATTAAATTATATACGTTTTATTTCATATTGAAAACCTAACCTCTAAAAAAAACACCCTTATTTATTGACTTCGGTGCGTTCGAAAAGTCTGGGAATTTTAGCTATTTACTGAATTTAGCGCCTTCGCACAAATGGTTGAATGGGTATCATTTTTAAAATATAATGGCAAACCCTTATCTTTATAATAAAGCTAAATTCTTGGCCATAACATTAAATTATATACGTTTTATTTCATCTTGAAAACCTAACCTCTAAAAAAAAAACACCCTATACAGTACTAAGTTTTAGTCTTTCTAGTGATAACTGAACTTAACTGTCCTTAACTTTGCATAACTTAACTTAACATAACTAACTTAACTTTACATAACTTACTTAATAACTAACTTAACTCAACTTTACATGACTGAACTTAGCATAAAACACTTTACTTAACTTTACATAACTTAATTCAACATAACTTATCTTAAATTTATGTGACTTAACTTAGCATAACAAACTTTTCTTAACTTTACAGGACTTAACTTTACATAACAAACTTAACTGAACTTAACATAACTTAACTTAATATAACAAACTTAACTTTACATAACTTAACTTAGCACATCTAACTTATTTTTACTTAAATTTACGTGGCTTACATAACTAACTTAAATTTACATAACTTAACTTAGCATAATTAACTTATCTCGACATTACATAACTTAACTTTACATAACAAACTTAACTTAACTTTACATAACTTAACTTAACATAACAAACTTTACCTAAAGCTTAACTTAACTTAATTTTACATAACTCCAGTTTCGCCAGAGTTCGGGCATCAGCTGAAAAGCGCTGTGCAGGACACGGCTTCCATCGCGGATTTAAAGCCGAGCCCTACGATTGGGATACGAGATTTCGGCTCCTTGACGGCCAAGGCGGAGGTGGAAACAGCTGTCCGGAAGCTGCTCACCAACCAAGAGGAACAGATACATGCGAGGATAATGGCGCCGAACGCGCAGGGCCGCGAAGCTCATCGAGATCGGCGATAGAAAAGGCTGGAGCCTAGCAAAGATGTGCTCATGTGGACAAATTAAGAAATGTTATCGTGGTCGGATGCAGCACACACAAGCAAACTGCACTAGCCCTGATACAAGAGATACGTGCATCAGATGCGCAAAATAAAAGACTGGAAAGCAGCCCCCAAGTGCAATCACTGCGTCGACGCGCAACGCAACCGCACCGACCACCTTCCAGGGTGAAGGAGATGCCCTCTAGCTAAGAAGTAATGAGAGTACTCCAGGCAAATATGCATAGAAATCGCACAGCAGATGCTCTGCTCGAACAAAAAGCTATCGAGAGGGAGCTTAATGCGGTCATCAACAGTGAGCGGTACGAACGTATCGCCAAGGAAGGTCGATTGAAGACAAAACAGGAACGAGCGAAACCCGAAAGGGTCAACGGTCACCCTTCGGCAGTAAATGACTTACCTCCGAGTGTATTTCTGTCATGAAAAAGCTTCGCATAAGAAATCATCCTCCTCGCGGAGCTGTCGTAAAACTGTGGTCCTGCAGCGATTTGCAGAGCGGGAAGATCAAGACTCACACCACAAACAGAAGGAGAAACTCAGCCAAACACCCAATAAAGGGTGTAAGCGCCAAGCATGAGCCCGACAGCAAACGTTTTTGCGCTATGGTTAAATGGCTGTCAACAGCTTAAAGGGTCTACTTATAGTTATATATATTTTCAGATAGCCAAATAGTCAGTCCTCGAAGTCTTCCTTTAAGCTTCCGAGGCGATTAGGGATCGAGCTAATAGAGAGAAGCAGCTAACGCTGTTATAAGGCCAGAACCATGAGTATGATTCGAGGGGCACTACTCAGATTTTTAATGACTGAGTGGATACACACAGGGCATACCAAGTCCTTTTTAACCAAAAAGAAACCCAGACAGGAGGGTTATTTGGTTTTATACGTACAGTTGAAAGGACAATAAGTTATTAGCCAGTGCCGGAAGTGGGTTTCTCACTGATTACGATCTTGAAGATGGAGCATATTTAAAGTAATTGCCCGGCCTTGACCAGATAGAGATTGAAACACTTCAACTGTGGCGCAGTAAAGATTAGGTTGGCTATCCAGGTTGTTTGTCTAAGACAAGACACTCGGTGGGCCTAAGGCCGATTATGATACCTGCATTTGACTTCCATCGCCTAACTTAGTTACTCAAAATACTCAGTTCTTTTTAAGAAGGTAATCAGCCTCTCCAGTGAGACATTTTGCAAATTTCCCAGGTATTCAAAGACATAATAGCCAAGATATTTGGCACGACTTCTTTGAAGCTCAGAACACTTACAGCGGAGGTGTTGTACCGACTCAATTTCTTCTTCATCTACATAACTCCTGCAGAAATCATTGTGAAGTCCACCAATTCTAAAGGCAAGGGAGCCAATAGCGCAGTGATCTGTGTGGACTTTGGTTGTTGATCCGTTGAATCCAAGCAGATATTTTGTCCTTTTTGGCCAGAGCGCGTTGGAGACCCTGCAGTTAGTAGTCAGAGACTACCTTCTATTGATGTGGTACAGTCTAACATCGAAGTATAAAGGATCGTATAGTTTCGTGCTGCTCCAAAGGTTAGGTTAGGTTAGGTTAAATGGCTGCCCTAGCTAAAGGGCTCACTTGGACAAATGTTAGTGAATTCGTCCGTTGTGGTGCCATACATGGGAGAGGGGAAAGGAGATGGGAAGGAAGAAGGAGCCTTGGGATTTGATACGGTGATGACCTTACATTTTACGACGGCGCCGACGGGGGCTGATTTGCGTTCGTAGTTGGCCGTAACAAGCTACTAACGAACTTCATCAACTTTATGACATCTACACCGGCTATATCCGCAGGCGTAGCGAAAAAGTAAGAGCCCAGATATCTAAATCTTTGCCAGACGAGAGCAGGGCAGCTGAGAAGAAGGTGTTGAGATGATTCCACCTCGTCCTCCAGACAGTTTCTGCAGAACGGTCTTGAGGCAATCCCAAGTCTTACGGCGTGAACACCTAACGGACAGTGTCCTGTAAGGATGCCCACCAAATTTGAGAGCTGGGGTTTTGTTAGCCTTAGGAGTTCTCTTGAGCGTCCCCGATCTACCCGTGGCCAGAAGGATTTCGCGACCTTGCACGTTTGCGCAGTAGCCCAGCGCTCGCTGAGTTGACTCGAGGCCCATCTTTCCAGGAGCAGACCACAGCTTCTCAGGGGAACCCCAATTCTCTCATTACGCGACGAAACCGTCTCCAGAGTTCCCTGTCTAGCCAGCTCATCAGCCCAGCAGTTTCCCTCTATGCCGCTGTGCCCGGGTACCCAAATGAGCCTGATGATGAAGTATTCGGATGCAATCGAGAGAGAAGCCAGACATTCTCCGACCAATCTCGAGCGCACAAACAGCGAGCCCAAGGCCCTAATTGCCGATTGGCTATCGGAGTAGATGTTTACTTCCTTAACGGTAATTACCGAATTGAGCAACCAGTCCACCGCTTCCTTAATTGCGGATACCTCCGCTTGGAAAACACTACAGTGGTCCGGGAGCCTAAATTTAAGTTTGATGGGAGGCTCCTTACAGAATACTCCCCCACCAACCCTTCCGTCCAACTTCGAGCCATCCGTGAACATGTTTGCCATGCCTTGCCGCCGAATGTTGCACCCCGCCCACTCATCCCTTGAGGGAATGTGGGTAGAAAAAGGTCCGCTTGGACCTAGCGTGGGTGTACAGTGGTCCAGCACCAAAGGGATGAACTCAAAGTTTTTAAGAATACTAGAGTGTCCGTAACTTAAGTCTAGCCTATGGCCCGAACACCTTAACCTGATTGCGGCGCGTGCAGCGGTAGTTTTTCCTACAATGTCCACGGGCGCCACATTCAGCATAGCGTTAAGCGCTAGAGTAGGAGTGGTACGGAGAGCCCCACTGATTCCAATGAGGGCAGACCTTTGTACCTTCTCCAGCTTCTTAACTGATACCATCCTTTCCAGCGAGTTCCACCAGACAAAGACTCCGTATAGCAAGATTGGTTTTATAATCGTGTTATAAAGCCAAAAAGTGACTTTAGGCGAGAGGCCCCATCTTTTGCCGATAGCGCCCCTGCAACCATACAGGGCGACTGTTGTCTTTCTGATTCTCTCCTCAATGTTTGGCTTCCATGTAAGACCTCTGTCAAGGATGAGTCCCAGGTACTTCACCTTGTCAGAGAGCACCAACGGAGCGCCCGATATTGAGGGGAGAAGCACTCTTGGTACTTTGTATTTCCTCGTAAATAAGACGAGCTCCGTCTTCAGAGGATTAATCGATAGGCCGCAATTAGCGGTCCAATTTATAACTAGATTCAGATACCCCTGCATCAGTTCCATCAGAGTATCTAGAAACTTGCCTCTGACAATAAGTGCCACGTCATCCGCGTAGGCAATCACCTTACAGCCCCTCCCCTCCAGCTCCTCCAGCAGACCGTTAAGTACGGCAACCCAGAGTAGTGGCGAGAGAACACCCCCTTGCGGAGTGCCTCTGTTCACTTGCCGGCGGAGAGAGGTGTCACCCCATTCTGCCACGACCGTTCTATCGGTAAGCATCGTGTGGATAAGCCTTATGAGTTCGGTTCCGACTCCTAGTTTACCTAGCGACCTGATGATTGCCTCCGGGAGGACATTATTAAAAGCCCCCTCAATGTCGAGGAAGGCACCCACAGTGAACTCCTTCTGGTGGAGGGACACCTCGATGTCCTTAACAATTGTATGCAAAGCAGACTCTACCGATCTGCCTTTACAGTAAGCATGTCGAGCGCACGATAAACGCCCCTGAGGAATTTCACTCCTTATGTGCAGATCAATCAGCCTCTCCAGGGTTTTTAAGAGGAACGAGGAGAGACTGATTGGTCTGAAATCCTTAGGGGATACATGTGAAATCTTACCTGCCTTGGGTATGAAAGTTACTCTCACATCCCTCCAAGATCTGGGTATGTAGCCCCTATCTATGCAGCTCGCGTAGATAGGAAGAAGCCAATGACAAGATACCTCAGCAGATTTCTGCAGTTGAGCCGGTATAATGCCATCGGGCCCAGGTGACTAGGTCCCAGTCCGTGCTCCTAAGGTTCCTGTAGGAGGATCTATTCGGTTTTGTTTCATTCAGAGAAAACTGGATGTATCTGTGATCCGAAAAGGAATGAGCGCAGAGCACCCTCCAATCAGATATTCGATACCTTAGTGCAGAAGAGGCTAAGGTGAGGTCAAGCACCTCTTCCCTGACCGCCGTAATGAAGGTTGGGTCCTTACCTCTATTGCAAATAACTAAGTCTTCGCTTATAATAAAATCAAAAAGTGACTCACCTCTTGAGTTGATATCCGAACTTCCCCAGCAAGTATGATGGGAATTTGCATCGGTTCCGATAATGACGTCGATTTTCCTTCGCCTCGCCTCAGCTAGGGCCTCCCTTAGCAGCAACGGAGGTGGCTCCACCTCGTCATCGTGCGCGATATAGGCTGAGATCAGCCAGAGTCTCCCGGTGGTGCTCTCCAGGCTTATAGAGACAATGTCCTCATTGCTGAAATTAGGCAAAGTGAATGCTTTTAGTTATTTTCTGATGAGTATGCAGGATCTTGGTTTACCTGCACCACTGTGAGCTATCAGTAAATAGTTTTTCGTCTTGATTCCAGAGATGCCGCTACTGCTCAGCCACGGCTCCTGGATCAGGACTACGTCGACTCCACCTTGCTCAAGGTGGATTAGTGCTGGAGATTTATTTGAAGAATCTTCATCTTCAATAATCTTCTCCAACATCCTGAGGTCAGCCTCCTCACTATCCGAGGCCAGAAGCCCCTCCTCCTCTGCCCTGTCGAACAGTTGCCCGATACTGAAGACTGACCCCGCTAAAGAGCGGGCGTCGTCAGCACTGCCCCCATCCGACATGACAGATTCCACATCCATCTCCACGGGAGCTTCCTCTACCGTGGGCTTATCCCCTCCCAGCATTACCGGAGCCGCAGAGACATCACCCCTGGTATCGGTCTGGTAAACCTTCATGGCTACCTTCTCGAAACCATAGGTGATGATCCCTTTAGTTTCAGCAAGAGGTCCGAGGGACTCTGCATTTAGCAGAATCAGCGCTTGCCGAAAATGTCCCTCGGACTTCTCCACCTTGACTACCTTCCAGTTATGCGTGGGAAGTTTCGGGTTACAGTAACGGAGGATTTCCTCCATATCCTCTGGAGCAGAGGGCTCTGAGGGAAGCCAGACCCGGGCGCGTGGACGAAGAGGTACGTCCATTTTGTCCACAGCTTCCAGCTTGGCTCCCTTCCAGACCTCCCCCACCAGAGCTACTGCCGCCCTGTACATGGTAGCCGATCGCTCATCGGCACACACTATTCGCTTAAAGGTGCCGTGGTGCCACCCGGCACACTCACAGCACGGTGGAGGTCCAGGGTTTTCCCTTACCACCTTCATAAAAACCGCAGAGATGGCCGATGCCACTATTTTCCACTCGTCCCTGGAAATGGCGCCATCTTCCCTGCTATTGTCGACCACCCCCAGAGTGATGGATCCCGCCTGCTTAGCGACTTAGCTAAAATATTTCGGCGGACCGGCCCCAGTCCTCGTCTTCTTCGGCCGGAGAATTTCCTCCTCTTGAGAGCGTTGCCGCTTCACTGCCGATTCTACTGGCGGTGCTACCGCACCCACCCTTTCCACTCGGCCTTTCTCTGCCCCACTAAGTACCATCCTGGCCCACTCAAGCGTCCTTAAATACTTCTCAGGTACCTGCGAAGCATTTTGGCCGCCGTAGCGTTCCAGGATTTTAGCGGCTATGCGTTGGTCAGAGAAGGCTTTCCTGCTCTGTCCTGGCTGCCGTTTAGGCCTAGCAAAGGACTCCTGAAAAGAAGCCCCGGAAACCCCCGGAAAACTTGGGGAAAACCCCTTACTGGTACTGGCCATCCCCTCCAGTCCTACCTCACTACGGGTCGCAGGCGGTTCCGCAAGCGACCGTCTACCTACGTGGAGCGGGTTCCCGCTCACCCCCCCTGGGATGGTGCTCGAAGTCGATTCCGACTTCCTCCCAGAGCCCCAGCCAGAAAACGCTTTGAGCGTCGACTCCGACGCCCTTCCGCCCCTACTTGTTTTGCCCCCCTGGGCTGCCTCTCGGTTAGGGCTGGTTAGAGAAGGCGGTTCCACCCCTATTTCCTTAAGTGAGGAGACCTTGGGGTTCGGCTCCGAATCCGCACTGCCGCCTAAATTCTTAGGGTTTTTGTTATTAGTTTTGTTTTTGTTGTTGTTGTTGTTGTTGTTCATGTTTAATTTTGTTGGGTCCCCACTCGGAGCCGCTATCCATAACTCGAAAGTGTAGTCGTCCTTAAATGATCCCACGGTTATCTGTGCCGAGACAGGGAGGCCGTGCTAGGGTTGACGCATACCCTTATGAGGCATGCGTTCAGAGCCAGATCGGACGCAAAGCGGGAGTCCTCTCAACCGCACCTGCACCCAAATACACCAGATATTTTGTCCTTTTTGGCCAGAGCGCGTTGGAGACCCTGCAGTTAGTAGTCAGAGACTACCTTCTATTGATGTGGTACAGTCTAACATCGAAGTATAGAGGATCGTATAGTTTCGTGCTGCTCCAAAGCTGTAAATAAAATTTATGCAGAGCCTTTGAATGCACCTGGAAGTTTCAGTGCATGACGAGATTCGGCCACTTTTAAGTGACAATAACTACTTCCACCATATTAGTTTTTTATCCTCGTAGTGAGCAACGCCTTAAGAACTTAAGCATCTCATCATCACCACCATTTGGCGCTACAGCTCTGGGTGAGCTTTGGCCTGCTGCAGGAAATGTCTCCATTTGCCCCGATCTTTGGATGATTCCTTCTAGTGGTTCACCTTGAGTTTCCCCATGTTGTCTTTTAGTTCATCAACGCTTCTTGATCTTGGTCTGTCTCTTAGGTTAGGTTAGGTTGTAATGGTTGCCCAATAGGGCCCACTTGGACGAAATAGTTTGGTTCGTCCTTTGTGATACCATTGAAGGACAAGGAGGGGGGAGGAAGGGAAGGGATGGGGAGTGGTGAGTGCTTGTGGACTACGAACGGTGACTAGTCCGCGGTTGTGTTAACCTCATTATGCTGCTGATGTAGTTCATCAGATTTTTGTTATCAACGCCTGCTATATCAGCAGGCGCAGAAAAGAAGTGAGAACCAAGGTATTTGAATCTTAGTCCTGCGAAGGCTGGGCAGCTTAGGAGCAGGTGCTGAGATGATTCCACCTCATCCTCCATACAGCTGACGCAAAAAGGACTCGAAGTAATTCCGAGTCTCACGGCATGGGTACCTCGCGGACAGTGCCCCGTGATGATGCCCACGAAATTTGAGAGATGACATTTTGCCATCCCCAGGATATCCCTCGAGCGCCTCCTATCTAAACGTGGCCAGAAGGACTTCGCGACCCTACACGTTCGTGTACTTGCCCAGCGTTCGCTGAGTTGGTGCATAGCCCATCCTTCCAGGAGTAGAGCGCAGGTTGTCAGGGGGATCCCGATCCTCTCCTTTCGCGGACACATTGCCTCACAGGTCCCCTGTCTGGCCAGCTCGTCGGCTTCGCAGTTTCCTTCAATGTCACTGTGACCAGGTACCCAAATTATCTTAATATCGAAGAATTCTGATGCAGTCGAGAGTGAGACCAGGCATTCCCTGACCAGCTTCGAGTGCACCATAATAGAGCCTAGAGCCCTAATGGCCGCTTGGCTATCGGAGTAAATATTTACCTTTTTTGCAGTTATTACGCAAGTAAGTAGCCAGTCAGCTGCTTCTTTAATTGCGGCCACCTCTGCTTGGAACACACTACAGTGATCCGGTAGCCTGAATTTGAGTTTGATGGGGAGCTCTTTGCAGAATACTCCTCCTCCAACCCTGCCATCCAACTTCGAGCCATCCGTGAACAGGTTAACGATGCCCTGTCCCCAGGTGTTGCCCCCGCTCCACTCCTCCCTTGGTGGAATATAGGTGGAAAAAGTTCCGCTTGGACTTAGCGAAGGCACACACTGGTCCGTCGACGAGGGGATGAACTCAAAGTTTCTGAGGATGCTTGAGTGCCCATATGTGAGGTTGAGCTTATAGCCCAAGCCCCTCAGTCTGATTGCGGTACGAGCAGCGGCAATTCTGCCTGCGATGTCTATAGGTACCACATTTAACATTACATTAAGCGCCAGAGTAGGAGTAGTTCGAAGCGCCCCACTGATCCCAATGAGAGCGGACCTCTGGACTCTCTCTAGCTTTTTGACTGATGTCGTCCTCTCCAGTGAGTTCCACCAGACAGTGACTCCATATAACAAAATTGGCTTTATTATGGTGTTGTAGAGCCAGAATACAACTCTGGGCGAAAGGCCCCACCTTTTGCCAATTGCGCCTTTGCACCCATACAAGGCGATTGTTGCCTTCCTTACTCTCTCCTCAATGTTGGGCTTCCACGTCAGCTTGCTGTCAAGGATTACACCTAGGTACTTCACCTTGTCAGAAAGCACCAGTGGAGCGCCCCCCATCGAGGGGAGTTGAGCTCTGGGTATTTTATATTTCCTCGTAAATAGGACGAGTTCCGTCTTAAGAGGATTCACCGATAAGCCGCAATCTGCTGCCCATCGAACAACTACGTTCAGATATCCCTGCATTAAATCGTACAGGGTATCTATAAACTTTCCTCTAACAATTAATGCCACGTCATCCGCGTAGGCAATCACCCTACAGCCCCTCCTCACCAGCTCCTCCAGCAAGTCATTGATAACAATGATCCAGAGGAGTGGTGAGAGGACCCCGCCTTGCGGCGTGCCTCTGCTCACCTGCCGGCGGAGAGAGACGCCGCCCCACTCTGCCACGACCGTTCTGTCGCTGAGCATTCTGTAGATAAACCTGGAAAGATCGGCTCCGACCCCCAGTCTATCCAGAGCTTTAGTGATTGCCTCCGGGAGAACGTTGTTAAAAGCCCCCTCAATGTCGAGGAAGGCGCCGACTGCGAGTTCTTTCTGATATAGAGACTCCTCAATATCTTTGACAATTGTGTGCAGAGCAGATTCCACTGATCTGCCCTTACAGTATGCATGTTGGGCGTGCGACAAACGCCCCCGAGGAATTCCGCTTCTTATGTGTAGGTCAATCAACCTCTCAAGGGTTTTCAGCAAGAAAGATGAGAGACTGATTGGCCTAAAATCCTTTGGGGAGACATGCGAGCTCTTGCCAGCCTTGGGTATAAACACAACCCTCACAGACCTCCAAGATCCCGGTATATAGCCCCTGGCTATGCAGCTCGCATAGATGGGGGTCAGCCAGCGGCATGACACCACTACAGATTTCTGCAGTTGGGCAGGTATGATGCCATCAGGACCAGGTGACTTGAAGGGCCCAAAGGAGCCAATGGCCGAGGCCAAGCGGTGCTCATCCAGCAGCCAGCCCCGGTTCTGAAGACCGATTGGTGTACTTCCCGAGCTGGTGCTGCTAGATACCGGATTCGTTGGAAAATGAGCGTCGAGAAGCATTTTTAGTGATTCCTCGCCGCTCATCGCCCAACGTCCCGATTCATCCCTCAGGTATCCCAAGGGAGCCGAGCTCCTCGTGAGTATTCGTCTGAATCTTGAAGACTCATAACAGCCCTCCACGCTTCCACAGAAGTTCCTCCAAGAGTCCCTCTTGGCCTTCCTAATTTCGGACTTGTAGATTCCAAGTCCTACTTTATACAGTTCCCATCCTGAGGGAGACTTAATTCTTTTTGCCCTATTAAAGAGGCGTCTGCACGAGGCCCTAAGCTCAGAGAGCTCTGCTGTCCACCAAGGTGGTTTCTCCTTCTTAGGGAGCGTTCTAAGTGGACAGGAGCTTTCAAGAGCCTTATTACAAGCTGAGGTGAAGATCTCCACCAGATCATCGATCGCTCCCTCCGAGAGATCTAAATTTTCCCTGGGTGCTTCGGGGAGAAGGTTCAGCAGATTCCTGCCGTAAATATCCCAGTCCGTTCTCCTCAGATTCCTGTAGGAGTGAGTGTTAAGCACCCTCCAATCGGAAATTCGGTTTAACAGTGAAGAGGAGGCCAGAGTAAGATCCAGCACCTCCTCCCTGGTTGCGGTAATGAAAGTGGGGTCCTTACCCCTGTTGCAAATAAACAAGTCTTCGTTTAAAATAAAATCAAAAAGTGACTCACCTCTTGCATTTATGTTGGAACTTCCCCAACAGGTATGGTGGGAGTTAGCATCCGTCCCTACAATTACGCCGGTTTTCCTGCGTCTCGCTTCAGCCAGAGCTTCCCTCAGCATCATTGGAGGTGGCTCCACCTCGTCCTCATGCGCCATAAATGCCGACATCAGCCATAGCTTCCCCGCAGGGCCCTCTAGGCTCACAGTCACAATGTCTTCATTGCTAAAATTAGGCAAGATAAATGCATTAAGTTCCTTCCTGATGAGCATACAAGATCTTGGTTTACCTAACCCGCTGTACGCCATCAGCTTGTATCTTTTCGTCCTGAGTCCAGAAATGCCGCTGCTGCTCAGCCACGGTTCCTGGATCAGAACTATATCAACTCCACCTTGTTCAAGGTGGAGCAGTAGATTGGCGGACGCCGCCTTAGAATGCTGAAGATTTATCTGAAGAATAATCATCTTCGATAATCCTCTCCAACATCCCAAGGTCGGTGTCCTCACATTCCGAAGCCAGAAGCCTCTCCTCCTCCGCCCTGTCGAAGAATGACCCTATGCTGATAACGGACCCTGGTCGTGAGGGAGCGTCACCAACACTGTCAGCCTCCGACGTGACGGAGTCTATCTCCATGTCCACAGGAGCTTCCTCAACTGTGGGCCCTTCTTCCTCCCGCACCTCCGGATGAGCAGAGGCATCCGCTCTGGTATCGCTTTGGTAGACCCTAAGGACTACCTTTTCGAAACCATAGCTGATAACCCCCTTTGTTTCAGCAAGAGGGCCGAGAGACTCTGCATTCAGCAGAATCAGCGCTTGCCGATATGATCTCTCGGTCTTCTCCACCATAACCACCTTCCAGTTGTGCTTGGGGAGTTTCGGGTTGCAGTACCGGAGGATTTCCTCCATTCCCTCTGAGGTAGAGGGTTCGGAAGGGAGCCAGACACGTGCTCGCGGACGCATAGGTAGATCCTTTTTGTCCACCGCTTTCAGCTTAGCTCCCTTCCATACCTCTCCCACCAAGGCCACTGCCGCCCTGTACATAGCAGCTGACCGTTCGTCAGCGCAGACAATTCTTTTAAACGTGCCGTAGTGCCATCCGGCACTTTCACAGCAGGGGGGGTCCAGGGTTTTCCCTTACTACCCTCATGAAGACAGCGGAGATGGCGGACGCTACTCTCTTCCATTCCTCCCTGGAAATGGCGCCGTCCTCCCTAGCACTGTCCATGACTCCAAGAGTGATGTGGCCTGCCTGTTTAGCGACTTCGCTAAATGATTTGGGCATGCCGCCATCAGTCCTGGGTCTCTTTTCGAGGGAAACATCCTCCTCCTGGGATCGCTGCCTTTTTGCCCCCGAATCCACTTGTGGCGCACTCGCTCCCTTTCCTCTGCCCTCTTCCGCCCCCCGTAGAACCTTCCTGGCCCACTCAAGCGTCTGAAAATGTTTTTCAGATAGCTGAGAAGCACTTTGGTCGCCGTAGCGCTCCAAGATTTTGGTCGCTAGACGGAGGTCGGAGAAGGACCGTTTGCTTTGCCCTCTCTGCCGTTTAGGCTTAACAGGGGGTCCCCGAAGAGACAACCCCGAAGCCCCCGGAAAACTAATGGAGGACCCCTTGCTGGTACTGGCCATCCCATCCAGTACTGCTAAATTAGGAGACGCAGCCGGTTCCGCCTGCGGCCTCCTACCTACCATAAGCGGGTTCCCGCTTGTGACCCCCACGTTCTTGCTGGAAGTCGGTTCCGACTTCCCCTCAGGGTCCCCCTCTACTCTGCTAGTCGCTTCCGACATTTTTCTGCCACTGGGAACTTCAGCCCTCAGGGTAAGACCCCGGGAGAGTTTACGAGGGGGCGATTTCGCCCCTCCTATCCTGCGAGAGATGGTTTTAGGACTCGGTCCCGATTCCCGCTACCATCTGAAGTTTTTGTTGTTTGTTTTGTGTTATTCATGTTTTATGTTAATTGGGTCCCCACTCGAAGCCGCTATCCAAAGCCCGTAGAAGTGTAGTCGTCCCTTAGAGGTCTCATGGTTGTCTATGCCGCGGCAGGGAGGCCATGCGAGGGTTGACGCATGCCCTCATGAGGCATGCGTTCAGAGCCAGACCGGACGCAAAGACGGGAGTCCTCTCAACCGCACCTACACCGCCAACCCAATGGCGACGGGTTTGGAACGTACTCCGAGGCCTGCCAGGGTTTTAACGGGACGGGGGCGGTCACGGCATTAGCCCACCAGCCATTTCTGTTAAGTTTCACCCTAACATACTCAGGTGGCAGAATGCCGCAACCACCGGCACAGGTTCAAAAGATTCCAAATCGTACAGAAAGAAAGTCCAAAGACGAAAGCAAGGGTCGTCACCGTTCAGGTTGTTAGGCCGTTCAGGCCGCAGATCATTTTGCGCTATCCAGGGTGCACCACGCGGAGGCGATCTGCTCTACACCCCTGGTCTGTCTCTTGCTTTCGTTGGAAATTTTTTAGCATCAATTATTTTTAGCTGAGCTGTCGTGGGGTTCATTCTGATAGTATGGCCTAGCCATCTTAGTCCACATATGATTTTGAGCTTTGATGAACCGCTCCCCTCTTATAAGTTGGTCAAGTTTATGGTTCCATCTTACACGTCACTCACCGAAGATTAGCCTCAAATTTTTTCTCTCGAAAACTTTGAGATTGTTTTTGTCTTTTTCACTTAAGTGTCTACTATGTCGCATAAGGGGTTACATGGGTTTCGTTGGTTCAAACAATCGATTTATTTTTTTTTGGCTTATTAATTTCTACAACATCTTATCTATCATATTATCCTAAATTTTCAAGTCGGTCCGAATAATAAATTCGGAGATACAGCCTTTGGAATGTGTGCGCTCCAAGCCACTTTTATTGTTACCCAAAACTTTAAACGCGTTTTTCTCGGAACTGCGTTTTCAAAGTCGGTTGTCAAATGTTCTCGAAAACTACTCAACCGATCTTGATGAAATTTTACACAGGTGTTCGAAATACAATTTACTCGGGCTTGAACGAAGGATTTTGTTTTTTTTTTTTCAATTACAACTATTTAAGAAACACAAAATGTCAAGCAAATTTTACCGAAATTTTCATTTTTTTGGAAAAATGTCTGCCAAAATTCCTACTTTTACTTTTTTTTCTTTCCTTCGTTCAAGCACGAGTTTATGGTCTTAACTCAAGCACTTACTTTGTTCTTTCATTTTTGATGAGCCTGTCAGGAGTTATACTGACAACGCGGACGCACCTTTTTTTCGAGGGGTCACCGGAAATGACGTCACAATGGAGAAGTTTTAATTTTTTTTTTTTGAAAATTTCAGAAATTATTCTTTAAATATGTATCTATAAGACAAAAAAATTTTGAATTAAATAAATAATTTTTTACATAGAAAAAAAAAATATTGAAAATAGGCCTTTTTTTACCCGACGAAACGCATGTAACCCCTTAAGTATCTACTATGTGAATATGTCACATACAAAAAAAAATCAGCTATGGTAGGCGCGTTGACTGTCGTTATTTAACAACAGCGATAAGCAGCTTATTTAATCGAAAGTAATAATCAATGGAATATGTTTTAAAATAATGTCACTTCAATGCAACTGCTCTTGTTTCCGATTCTTTCACAATCAAAAGCTACTACCAATCAAGTGTTCGTAGTGAAAAAATAAGTTACGTAAAGCAACTGTCAAAAATGTCTCCCAACTTCAACTCCAGTCAACTACATATGATTTTGACTTTATCTCTCACCCCGCGAACGCCATACCAGGCACACATCTACAATACATTAAACACCCGGCAGCAATATAATACGCATACCCCTTCCTTGAAAGCAACAAAAGCTCCCTCCATACTGCACCCTATACCCTACGCTTACCGCCCCCACCCGCTTCAACTGGCATGCCAACATCCGCGTCACTGTTAGCCATTCAAGCGTCAAACATGTCGCGAATGCACATAACAAATTCTAGTTTTTTTCCTACATACAATACATACAAATGCAACGCATCCGACTGTCGCCGTGGACAGAATGACGTTGTCACGAAAATTGCAGAGTTCGAAAGTTGTATTTACCAGCCAGTATACGCCAGCTCTACCGCCCGCCCCACCCAGGCAGCCATTGCCTTTAACAAAGCACATCGCGCCGTCGCGCCGCTCTTTACCATCCGTTGCAGAACAAAGCGTACAAATACAATATATGACTAAAAAAAAACATAAAATTAAATGAAATAAAATAAAATGGAATAAGAAGAAAGCCAACGGAAAAACAAAATGAGGAAAGAACTTTTCAAAAATTATTGAAATGTCACGTAGCAACTTCTCAAATTGCAAAAATCCTGACGCTGTCATTCAATTGTATGCAGCAGTGCAGCAGCATACTGACAGCCACATCAGAGGCAAATGCAAAGGGAAAATACACGCTGGCAAGTTAGAAGAAATCAGCCATGGGTTGTACGAGTGCGAACCAAAACCAAACGGAGGGTAGGCGAAAGAGGACAGTAAGACGAAACGTCAACTTGCTCTGCTCAAGAAAGTGAAGGAAAGTAGTAGAACAAACTCAATCGAGCCGCGTTTAGATTGGCAAGCGCAGTGTGGGCGGCGAAGAGTGAAGACGAAAACTAAGACGAAGGCGAAGGAGGAGCTCCATTTGCTAGATGAAAGTAAACTGCATTGAACTCTCTTCGAGACTGATGTTGTCATGCCAATGCTGCTACAGCAAATAACGGTATGATGGCATGAACTAATCCATACCAGCAACAATCGACCCACAAAACTAAGATGATGTGCTGCTGCTTAGCTGCTGAAAAACGCCAATGTGCATACAAAACATGCCGTTGACATAAGGAAATCGTAGTTCTAAAGGCGGCCAAGACACGCTGCATCAGTGACGGGGACGGCGGCGATGTTTAATTCTTCAACTTGCAAGTGACCGAATGGCCGAAGAAGAAGACAAGTTGACGGTCGCAAAGTCGCCCAGCTGGGCATTGGGCATGAGGCGGGGTTGAGCATTGAGGAGATTGGGTTAAGGCACAAGCAAGCCATAAAACCGAACGACAGTGTCAGCGTCATTGCAGCCAACGTTTCAATACTTGTGCTGCCAGCCATCATAGCTACAGATAAACCATTTCCGCGCACCATTCCATCACACCACTAACCGGCTGCAATCAACGCCCGGCAGCCATTTCTATTCTACTCGTCCTTCTGTTTATCTGTGTGTGTGTGTGTGTGTTTGTCCATTTTTGCCCTCGTCAATCGTCAAATGTTGCTGGCGCTGTCGCTGCTGTCAGTTGCAAGAAGCGACAGTAATAGTGGCAAGCACAACGTTGGCGACGAAGACATTATTCGTCAACTACCAGTACGCCTTGGCTACCATCGAACTCCCACTGGCGCCACTCGCCGCTCGTCGCCACTAACAGCCACTCACTAATACTGTCTCCGACCGCCTTGAAAATCACTAAGAAAAGTTTTCATGACTTTTCTTTTATTGCACATTTCACAAAACGATTGATGGCTTCCAGGACACACAATATTCACAAGTTTTCTTGCATGCCAAAGAGCGAAATAATAAGTTGGGTAGTGAGGCGTCTGCCTGCAAGGATGATGGCAAGGATTAGTCTGATGGACGCGTTTATTCATTTCATTGGATGTTTCGTCCCAACACACACAGCAGCAACACTTTGACAAGAGATGAGCGTCGCAAAAGTCTCACTCAAGTTGGTCGTTGATTGCATGTTGCACACAGAGAGGACTAAGGTGGCAGCTCGGAAAATATTTGGTTTATAATTTTATAAAACTTCAGCCGAATCAAAGGCGTATGTTGCTATCCTATAAGTAGAGCACGCAGCAGAGGATTCGATAATGAACGCTAAGAATTTTCCACTTTCTTTTAACTCCCTGTCCGGCAATGGAAAACAGAGAAGGCATGGACTTCGATCGAATGATTCTCTCCATGCCACTTGACTCCATGCTATTAGGAGTCGTACTTGAAAAGAGATGCAGTGTGGTGCTTTCAGAGGCCCAATTCTGGTCAAACTCTGAAAATGAGCCCGGCAAACACTGTTTTCGCATTTTCACGGATGGCTCCAGAACTGAACACGGTTCTAGCTCTTATGACTACGTGGAATCGAGCGGAACAAAACTGCACTTTGCTCTTAGAATGCACGCATCTGTGTTTCACAAGGAGGTGTATGATATTCAAGAAGCAATGAACTTTGTTGTACAAAAATGCTGGAGAGGCTGATCTTTATATGTCTGCAGTGACAACAAAGTTGCGCTCATGGCTTTAAACAGCTCTCCACGTCAAGGTAGTTGAGTCTTGTAAATCCAGGCTATGACTCTTTAGCTAGGATGGGCTCATCAAAGCCACGGTTTACTTCAACCCAGAAGCGAACTGGGTGGGCTGAGAGAGGCTGACTACAGAATTAACTGATGCTACCTGTCATATCCAACCGACCGTCGCAGATCCTCCTGCCAATAAGCAGAAGGGACTCTAGACAGCTAGTTGGATGATGGGCCACTTTCTATGAGAGAAGCACATCTCCGACAGTGCACTCCACCCAGCATGTGGAGAGGAGGATAAGACGGCGTACCACTTTCTCTGCGTCTGCCCGACCTTCGCTCGAATCAGGCATGAGGTCTTTGGCACTGATGTGTTAAGAAGCGACCACCTTGGCTACTTGGCACCCCGAGATCTACTCAGATTCGGAGGTCGGGTTGATTTAAAGAAAATTAAAAAGCGAAACCGAGGGCAGTACAATAGACCTAATGTAGGCTAGGTTCTGTACTTGCTTGTTGTCCCAACAAACACAAAAAAAAGGTGTTTTTAGTCGAGCTCCTCCTTGCTTCTTGATGTTGTTCCAAAAATGGAGGGGCCTGCAATTTTACATCATCTCTGTACGAGAGGTAGAATTTCATGAAGAGTTTTTCATGGTAAGAATTCACCCGTAAGTTTGCCTTTGCCTGCCCCGAGCTCTCGCTATTAGAAAGAACTTTTTCCAACCTTTGCCTTTTGATGTCCACAACGGATTTTGAATTCGATCCATACCGAAAGGTAGTCTCCCACAGACGCATTCGTCTGCAGTCCTATCTTTATTATTATTACTATTTGCTATCGCGTCGGCTGGGGCGCTTAGTTCAGCTTTTGACTTTATCTGCGGTCAAGTGAGCGAGTCGTCAGATGTCGTGAATTCGCCATACAAGCTTCGACTCTATGTTCGTTTCGGCCGTCCTATTCGGCGGGAGCCTTACAGATTCCAGTCCAGGGATATTCTATTGATGTCAGTCGCAGCTTTACGGATTGTATGGCCTACCCACTTCCACTTTCGTTCGCGTATTTCAACCTCAAACGGAGTCTAATAGAGTATTGTGTAACGGCTGATTTGGGACCATTTCGTATTTGATCGATTTCCTGCATTGTTTTACTTTTGCTCGGCAAAAGTTCTCACCTCTGTAAAGGCTCGCCACCCCGATGATAGAGAATAATGTTAAGAAGGAAGACTGGATCAACCTACTATGAAAAGTCTCGCTGGTGGACATGACTATTCCGTTCGTTCAGAAACCTCGTTAAAGGCTCTAAGAGGACCATCACAACTAGCATAGCCGATGGCGATAAAGCAAACTCTCATTTTTTGGTAATAGGAAATAATTGATAAATTCTTCTAAGGTGTAACAGGTCTTACGGCTGCGTCGGTGGCTAATGGGTCGCTGATGTTTCGGTTGTGTAGCACTGCCAGTTCGGAGTTCTCGTAAAGTGCTCTGATGAGGCAGATTATCTTAGCGGGAACTCCCCTTCTACTCAATGCTGGTATACCATTTCAAAAAGATTTATTAGAGCATTACTTGCCAAGTCCATTAGCCAGCTTTTAAAGACTCACTAAACGTTGCTCCAATAGCTTAACTCCTCGTGACTTTTATTCATTTGAGCCTTGCGGATTTCGAGCTGACCTGCAAAGTCTTATTTGTGCTCATAGGCTCTCGCTCTATTTAACAAGAATAGCTAGATTTCTTTCTTTTTTTGTTTCCGTTTTTTTTTTATGTATTTATTAAATTATTTATTAATTTTTGTTCTGTTCTTTTTTCTAGTTTTTTTGTTTTTTTCTGCGTTGTTTTTATGGTAAATGTAAAACACGGCCCTGACATCTCTGGCGCGTCAACTTAAATGTCAATTAACTTCAGCAGCTATCAGCCGATCAAACCGAGTTGGTATACAAGACGTCCAAGCCTGCGTCTGCAGGACTGCATTATTTTACCAGCTTCTCTCAGCACTTTAGTTTCTATGAAGAGCTCAACTGATTTCTCTTCAGTAGTACTTTTGGCTGACATGTCGAAGCTGTGCATAATAAAAACCAGAAGCAAATACAAACGGCTGTGTTGAAGTTAAAATGCCACCGCTGTTTGTTATTACCATCGCTTATGCACCCTGCAGCGAGTAACTGGACGAGTGAGTGAGTGGTGGGTGGTATTGACCTGCAAACGATTTTCATGTATCCGTCGAAGTCTGCTAAGCAGTTGTCACTTTGCATCTTCGACGAGCATCATCAGAGATGATGGGCACTTTCTCGCAGCTTCAACTGTTTTCGATTTCTATTTTTTAGCTTTTTATTTTTCATTTTTTTGTTGTTGTTTTTTTTATTTTTTCGTCACATTATATACTCTGGTCATCTTGGCTCACATTTTTTGCAGCTGCTGAAACTTGTTTGTTTACATTTTCAGCAAATGCATAGCTTTGCATTTATTTTTCGCCTTGTGAGTGTACCAACTTTTTAGCATCTCATCTGTCCCTGCTTCTGCTGCTGCTGCTGCTAGCGAATCTTCCATCTACACTGTGTGTTTTGTATATAACTTACTTACTATATTTTGCCGCTTCACCAGTGCAGCTAGGCAACAAACCAATAGCGGGAGCAGGGCATCTGACGCAGTGTACAATGATGACATTTCTTAAAAATCAAAATTTTTCCACAAGTTTGTCTTGACGTTGGCTGTAGTAGCCTTGGACTTTTACTTACTCTGCTGCTGCTGCTGCAGCAGGGATAAGAAGCTGCCATTTGGTTTTGCTATTGATTGACGCCAAGTGACAACTTTCTCACACTCTCTAAGTAAAGTTTCGCAAATAGATTGGAACTTGAGTGAAGTGAGTGTGCGTGAATGTGCGTCTGTATGTGTGGCTTGAGAGTAGAATGGAATGGAATGGACGTTGCGCATAGTTGCAAAGGGCTTATACTGGTATGCATTTGCACAATAGTCTGATTTATTCTGTTAATATGAAGATATGTCTATTCAAATACATCCACACATGCACATGTATACATATTTTTGCTTATACTTATGTATGTATGTGCATAACTGTGCAGATTTGTCCATTATGAAAACTTTTATTGTGGTTCTTGCCAATAAGAAAACGAATGTAGAATCAGATGAAGTTCGACAGCGCAAATTTGCACTGGATGGTAAATAGTTATGTATGTGGGCGTGTGTGTTGTATAGTATATGAATATATAAAAGTATACTTGCATAGAAGAAGTGAGTTAAGAAGACTATTTAAAGGCTTACAATTAGTGAAACTTTGGCAAATGCTCACTACTCTTGAAGTGGTTAGATTTTCACCAGTTGAAAAGAGACTAAAATGCAGCTACATTGAGCCCCTCGCGTCATTTGAAATGCTATTTTTTGAGTGTTTCTTTAAAAGCGTGTAAAACGGAAACGAAAAAAGGTTTTTTATATCGGTAGTGGATTTGTTGACTGGCTATGGTATATCAAGAGTAGAGAAGGCCACCAAGTGGCAGTGCAAACAATTATTCTGCTGGCTTTGGCAGCTCAACTCGCCGTTGAATTTCGAAATATATGACTGCATAGTCAAGCCTTTTACCCTCTACTAGGCACTGGTGTGGTAAATGAAAATAAAAATGGGGCTGGAAAAACTGCAGACGTTAAACGGGGCAGTCTAAAGCCAAAGACTCTTACGCAGTTATCTGACTGCGAATAGTGAGATTTTCAAAGTAAAATAACAATTTTATATGTGGCTCAACATAAAATAATATGCAGTAGTTCAACAGTTAGCAATTCGTATGTAATCGTCACAAAAAAGTTCGGTAAATCAAAAACACGAACTAGCTTTGAGTCTGAATTCGCCAGAAGTATGCGAGCTCGAGACCAACAGCTTTTCCTCCTGGGATATTGTATTTAAGTGGAAGTATATGAATATGAATAAATATATTTTATTGCATTGTTTTTATGTGTAAGTTTTGTACACATACATATGCCCATATACATACATATTTACCCGCATATGTACTGATATATATTTCATATGTGGCTGCCGGACAACCATTGCAATTCACATCACTTTTCAGCTGAACTAATTGACAGATTGATTGTCGACATTGGTAATTCAATTACTCAGCTCGGTTTTTTTTAATGTCAATGCGTGCACACAAATACATAATTATCAACATTATTGCTTAAGCGCTCACACAAGTTTGGAAAAATAGCCGTGCAATGCTCATAAAAGCAACCCACAAATTCCTGTAACACATACATACTTATACATATACGTGTATAAATACATGTGTATGCAAGTGCGAACATATCTACATGCATTTTCAATTTTCTAGGAAATGGGAACTTTAAATTATAATTATATACAACAAGGTACTTCTTTCTCGTTTGGCGCGATAGCCCACGAGACTCCAGATTCATGGCAGCCTTCCGCAGGAGTACAATTCACCAGTGGCAGCAGCTTATAGATACGATTTTTCGAAATATCTCTGGTAAAAACTAAATTTTATGGATTAGAAAGTCTTAAGCTTGTTACCTCTATACCATATGACCAGAAAGTACCGGGAATGTTTAAATAAAACAAAATAGAGTTAAATTTCGGGCAAATTTTATTTTATCTCCTTCAAAATATGACCCGTCTGAAGCAACACACATTTGCCAACATCTAACCCAGTCCTCCATGTACCCCTGGTAGACCGACGAAGGGATGGTCTTCAGCTCGTTCGTCGCATTATTTTTGGTCTCCTCTAACGACTAAAATCTCCTTCCATGAAGTGGTAACTTCAACTTGGGAAACAAAAGAAGTCACGCGATTCGATTTACTTGGTGCAAAGGACAAAAAATCTTCCGTAGAATCTTTCTCTCAAACACTCCAAGCGCCGCTTCATCGGATGTTGTCATCATCCACGCTTCTGCGCTATACGTTAGGACGGGCATGATGAGAGCCTTGTAGAGTGTTGGTTTTGGTTGACGAGAGAGGAGTTTACTACTCTTTTGCCTACTTAGTCCAAAGTAGCACTTGCTGGTAAGAGAGATTTTATGTTGGATTGCTGGGGCTGACATTTTTATCGATTTTAATGCTGGTTTCTAAATAAACGAAGTCTTTTACAACTTGGAAATCATAACATTCATCAATGACGGGGTGCCGATACACGAGTGCACCGACTGTTTGTTTGATGACAGGAGGTACTTCCTTTAAGTGGCGGGTCCCAGGCCCAGTGCACAACCAGCTATCCTGGAATGCTTCGCCTTCTCACGTTAGCTCACTCCCGAACGGATGATCAGAAGCTACCCAGAGGATACATGGTCTAATCCCGGACGTTGTGAGCCACTCCCAAGTGAATGGCTTCAGTAACTTTCCTACTCAGTAACTTCTACACATGGAACCATCCTCTGACACTAATGCTCCGCTGGCGCTAAAAAATGGCAGATATGTGTCTTACAGTCCTATCAACATAAGAAAAGAATATGGACCGGTTTCCACTTGCGCGGTTCGTTTAAATTAAACATCCCCGGTACTTTTTGATCATAGGGTATTCCAATATATTCTTAAGTCATAAATTCACAATGATTTCATTGTGGACCGCAGTAGGAGCTTTTTTGGATTACAAATTCAATTTGCTATCGAAATCGCTTATTTAAAAAACTATTAGTTGCAACAATTTCTCATATCTCGTACAAACTTTAGATATGCATTTAAATCCTTTCGATATTTGACGGTTACTTGTTGCCTATTGATGTTCTTACAAGGTGTTTTCTAATTTTTATCTAAATGCCACCAATAGCCGGTGCGCTTCGTACCTTCTCAAATGAAATTGAATTCAACAATGCAATTCATTGAGATCGGCATTACTGGTCTTGTGATTTGTTGAAGGTAATATTCAAAGCGGCACGGAATGATTTTTATAACCACTGATATAAGAGCCAAATTTGTCGAAGTTACCTTTTTATTTTTCGTTGTGAACTTTACAAAATTTTGCTCGATTGCAAAAAGCAAAAATATATCAAAAAAATTAAATAAATAACAGAGTAAAAAATTTTTGTTTTTATAATTATTTCCTTGTCTGTAGTTGGATATGGGAAACTAATATCTCCCTCTGAATTAAACTAAAGGCAAAAAGTAAAATTTCATAGATTGCAAAACACTTTGCTAGCTTTTGTTATAAAGTATTCACATATTCATATATCAAACTAAATGTGTGTTGCCACCACCTCAAGGCCAAGTCAAAATATTGATCGGCAATTATTACAGTTTCTTACAGTTATTATGGTTACAGACACTCTTTCAATCGACTATACGTACTGAAATGGAGTGGAACACGTTTTCTGCGGAAACTTAAAAAGTGAGTGCGACTTCAGTGTGACATCAAATCGACTGCTTCAATAGAAAATAGTCAAGTAAACGGGCTACAGTTCTATGAGAGCTAAACCATATGTTAAAGTGATCCGATTTTGAAGTTTTTCAGAAATTGCGATGATTGGAAAAAGATGCAAGAAAATACGTTTCATCACTCATACGCACCGTGATACATCTCATCATGTGATCGCATCATGTGACCTCATCATATGATACCATGATTCAAATAAGAAAGTGCTTTATATTATGAAATTGTCTAGAAATGGACGTTAGATCTTGTCAAATTGATCTCATCATGTGATCTTAACATATGATATCATCCTTTGACACTCTCATCTGATTTAATAATATAATATATAACATGTTTCAAAAAAGGAAGTATTCTGATATGAAATTTTCTTGAAATGGACGATAGATCTCAGCATGAGATATAATCCTGTGATCTCATCACAAGAATGGTCTTCAAATGGACGTTAGACCACATCATCTGATCTCATCATGTGATGCCACAATGCATAAAAACCAATTTTCACTTTAGAAGTTGTTTTGGAAAGTACGTTAGATCGCATCATATGACATCATCATGTGAGTTCATAATATGTAGGTTTTATACTTTTTATTTGCTATCGATGTAAATTGCTCGAAAATCGATTATTTTATAAAATAATCATGTCAGACAAAATTTAAGTTTTTCTAAATTTGAAAAAAAAATTTTTTTAAGGTTAAAAAAATTTGTTTCTATTTTTATTTCAGCTTAAGGCATTATGTATTTCATTTGCATTCGCTCAGATCTACAAAAACAAAAAAAAAAAATTATTTTTCTACTATACATAGTTTTTCATAACATCTGCCCAATTCCATTTATTTCCTTAAATCACCACCATATCACAACATCATGAATCACAACCGACTGTTGATACATTGACAAAAATACCGAATTCGCTACTCTGCTAAGCAATTACTGGGGAAATTTGTGTGTGGATCTGGATTAGGAAAGTATATTTTATAAACCATGAAATAAGTAAATTACTATCACCATCACACTACAAAACATCACATCAACTAGAATATAGAACTTGGTGCTCGCTTGAAGGAGATAAATAAAAGGAATTTTAACACTGGGGACGATTTCCACTTAACAGAAGAAAGCACTATCACTCAACCACTTTACAGCTGAGGAAATCGAATAAAGTCACAAGAATATCATATAATATCATATCGAAAGGCATCACACAACTTAATATAATATAAACATCATAGGATATCACACGGCAACGCATGCAAAACACAAAACACAGCAAAAGCAGAACATACTAGCAGCCACTTCAGCTCAAACATCACATCGCTTAACATGAAATTACTGCACTGCATCACGTGGCAGCATATCATATCACATCATATTATATCACATCACATCATATCATATCATATGAAATCACATGATTTGCATTTTTTTTACATTTAAATTCTCGCGCAAAAATATATGTTTAGCAAATAACTATTGCCTGATGGCCAGTGAGCTTTTTCAGCCTCTGTGCCTACTCAATGACACAACGGTGTCAAAAAGGACATGACCAAACTCACAAAAATTGTTTTATTGATTTTGCATAATAAAAATGTCACTATATGTCATACGCACACCCACACGTTTACACACATACATACATATATATGTAAATGCATATGAACATGCAAGCACACTATGCGTGAAAAAACGCTTTTAGTTTATTTGTTGCTGTAAAGTTATGCTCACTCTGCCCCTCGCCGTACACCCACAGCCAATGAACTCAGTCAACTGTAAGCCGTGAGCGATGGGCAACGCTAACGCACACGTCAATAGCAATGCCAATGGCAGAGCCAGCCAGCATCATTGATGACAACAACACCACCGCCAACTGCAAGCTATAATAATAATAACAATAACAACAACATCAAAAACAACAATAAATTAATTAAGCCGATAGAGACAGTTTAATGTCATTTAATAAAATATTGACGCGCATTGACGATGCGACAATGATGGAACAGATACATACATCACACAAACACATACACACACATATGAGTGCACACATACATACATACATATGGTATCTCGCTATGACAACGCCATTATTTTTTACTTTAGTTGACGAGCGGTAAGTACGCTCCAAGAGTTAAATTCAATTGACAAATTCAATTGATTTGGCGGTTAGCTTGATGGACAGACGAGCGGACGGACGTTTGGACAGACTGACAGCAATGAAGTTGGAGCCGAGTTGTGCGGAGTATGACTATGAATGCATGTGTTTACGTATGTATGTGTGTAATCGTAATTACTGTAGACATGCCGCTGCTTGCCGATTTGAATGAGATCATCGAGTGAAGGATTGGGGGCTGCCAACAATGCGAGGTAATCTATGGGTGTGCATATTAGAGCGGGTTGACCATAGGTGAAGAATTAATTTCTGCTCCATTCACCTTAGTCCCTTTTATCCGGTGCTGATGTAAAGAAAAAGGTTCCAATAGAAGAATGAATATTAATCGAGTTTTGGAGTACGTCTTAGAAATAGATTTTTTTTAATTTTTGTTTTTTTGTTTTTGTCAGAGGAAGTTTAAATCGAAAATGCGAGAAGCATCATCAAAGGTGCCGTCGCGTCAGTGGCAGGTGGGCATGCTCCCACTCGCCCTATAACAGTGCTACCGCTCAGCTGATTTCCCCTAGGGAAGTCCAAGTGTGCTCATTCCTTGGGCAACCATATTAACCTAACCTAACCTAACCCCCTAGGACTGCTAAAAGCATTTCACCATTTTCATTTGTGATTTTTAGACACTCTAGGTGTCTGCGTCCAGGTTCCTCTCCCAGTTGCGTAAGGGGATTGATTAACCACTATTAATAGCCTCCACTACAACTTTGTGGCCAATGGCATGGAAAGTTACTCGATATCGACTTGTCGTCCGTTTAATTTCGTCTTGAGGCTTACCTCAGGCGTTCGTGCTTGTCGTCTATTCGTAAACACAGGCACCCCTACAGGAGATCTGCATCAACATGACTTCTTTGTATGACGCATCTGTTGGATGTTCTAGCAATGTGACCGATTCGCCTTGCTTCCGCTTTGCACTCCCATTCTATGTTTCGGCGTTTTATTACAATCCTTACTGCAAACTTTTTTGCTGCGTTCCATTTCTCTTTCGAGTTTAGCGTGTGTGTTAACAAGTTTTCTGGCATGTGGACGGTGCTGAGAAGCCTTGCGAGCTCGGAGCGCTCTTCGTAAAATCTAGCACAGTTAAAATTCAGGTGTTATGCACTCTCATCTTCGCTGTAGCATTCCGGGCAGGTGAAATTATATGTAGATTAAAACGGTGATTGTATTGCAGCTTCGGCGGCACTGATTTGTGAATATTTTACAATAGAATTTAAGGTCTATTCCCGAAAAGGTGAGCTTCGCGTAAACTCATCGATCGCTGGGTAAGTACTCAGACATGCAAAGTCGGGTGATCTTTCTAGTCACGGACTGGCTTGAGGGAACTTATATGGGCAACAAAGCTGAACCTCTCGAATTTTGTGTGTGGCCTTTCCGGATATTGTTCGTTAGGTATTCACGCGGTGCGACTAGGTATTACTTCGAATCTTTTCTCTGGTAGCTGCCTGCGGGCTGAGGTGCTGTGCTGCGCTCGCTGAACTGGCATTCAGACATGTTGGTTTTCACTTATTTACTGCATCTGCGGATGTAGCAGGTTCAGATATCACAGACCTGGTGGATTTCATCACCAATATTAAGCGATTAGCACAATCTTAAGTAGTCCTCGTACGGGCTTCTTCGCCATCCTCAAACTTAACCTCCTCCAATACTTTTCTTTCTGTCTCCCATTTTTCCCCTGGTAGTATAAGGACCGCAATTTGTAACCTAACCCAACATTATTCAAAACAGGAACTAAATTTTCTAGGCCTTTTGTTAGCTTGCATAACTCCCAAAAAACATGGCTAAGAATCACATCTTTAATAATTTTTTTTTTATATTTTGTTGTTTTTTTGTTTTTTTGAAAAGGTGACACAAAGCATTGAGATCCGAAGTATAGGACTTTCCTTTAAACTCACCGCATTAAAAATCTATTACAGCTCCGTTTCCTTTTGTACGTAAAGCTACAGTAAGGTATTGTCTTTCTACGAAGATTTCCATAGGCGTCCAACGCAACTTTACGATGATTTTATGTGCCATATATTGCAAACAGCGGACCCGTTTTCATTAAACTCAAGCATAATAGCCACCAAATTGTTAACCTTAAGTGGCTTCCCTCCCACCTTATTGCTCAAGTCATCCCTTTCGGTTTCAAAGTGCGGAGAGATGAAAAAACAATGTTCTGCGTTTTAGTAAAGTTATTTGCACAGAAGGGGCAGTGAGGGTCGTCTTCATGTCCGAATTTATGTAAGTAAAATTTGAAACATCCGTGTCGTGTTAATATTTGGGTAAGGTGGAAATCCTTTTTCCCATGTCGTCTGTCTAGCAAACTTCGTTCAGAGGGAATTAGGCGATAGCTCTAACGTTAGCTTCACCTAATTTTTTGATGGTTCACCTTAATTTTAAAGGGTTCAGTCATATCCCTCCCAAGATGTCTCTTGCTCGTATATTACGACTCAGATATTATAGGTGCTGTTTTCTCTGATGTACTTCGAAACGCTCGCAACACTCTTATGCCACGAGCAAGTACAATGACATAATTTCGTTTGTGTATGAGGTTTTACCCAGTGCATTGGACCAGATAGGTACTCCGTACAGAAAAACAAATCTTACCACGCTTGCGTACAGCAGCCTTCGTTGTTGTGTGGGCCCTCCCGAGTTCACCGTAAGCCGAGATGTGGCCGCTGCGACTTTTGCTTAGCTTTCTCTACAGTATATTCAATATGTGGCTTAAACGTTAGTCTAGCCCAGATATTTGAGGGCCGTACTTCAGTATATATTTCTTTTAATTTATCTTACGAATAAGTCCGAGTAGATAACTGAGTATTGTAGAGTTTATATGTTTGCTTCTCAACACATCACTTCAAAAAGATTCATAGCTAAATCTGGAAAATCCTGAGCAGAGGCATTGAGAAGACAAAGGAGATCTCCATCAAAAGTTCCAGCCAGTCTTATCGGCAATCTCATTAGAGTTTAACTTAGGCAATAGAAACGGATGCTTAGATAATCCGAAACTCAGAGCGTCATTAGTCTATCCAATATGCATCCTAGCCATAACTCCTTGTGATTACTGATGATGATTTCATTTGTCGAAGAAGAAAGGTGTAGACAAGCAACGTCTGCCTGGCCCATCTAGGCCAAATTGTCTCGGATGCTTGCGCGTGACTTCACGCCCAAATGAAACAATTTTTAAAAAAAATTGCTCTGCAAACACCTAAACTCCTGCTCATCTATCGGATATGCATAGCACAGTTTACAGCCTCCAAGTTTCCTTATGCATCCGTCAAGTGAAAAATGTAGCCGTGTGAGGAAAAATATTATAACATTTTTTAGTAGCGCATTTTATCAATCCCACTATCCATACACAGGGTTTCCGGCGGTAGAATTAGGAACTAAAAGCTGAGTTAAAAAAGAATTATAATTACTTATGATAAAAATTTATTGCAATAGTTATTACAAAGAAATTAAGTGCGAATTTTGTTTTTTAATTATTTCCTTTAAATGTTGAAATCTGGGCCTGCGCACTTCACGCCACACGATTTAGAAATGATGTCGCGATGTCATTAGCCCCGCAAAAGATAATTTCTTTTAATGTCGAGATGATCGCCGAGTCTGTTTCAATAATTTTTGTACAAGAGTTACATTTTGCTTGGATTATATTGTGTGTAAAAAATATTAGTTGCCGATAGAGCAAGATATCTAACATTCATTTCAGCTGTTGGGAGAGCGTCCAGGTGCCTCGTAGTCGTCGGCTTGCCCGTCATTACTAATTTAGCCAACCTATTGTCGGACATGTGTCGCACGTGAGTTTTTCATTCCCTTCTTTGCCGTTGGCTCCACCTAACAATGTCTTGCGTGTGGCATATGCCTCTGACCGCTTCGTTTCTCGCATAAGATCTCCGAGAGTATGCCCTGTGATTGATTACAATGTTTCCATCTCAACCTTGCTCATTGCTTGTTGCGTTTCAGTTGTATCCGCTTGGATTTCAAAGGCGTAGCTAAGTACTGGGTCGAACATGTGTTTTATAATTTCAGACTTTCCCTTTATATGCTTGTTTCGCCATATTACATCGCGTAAGCATCCAGAGATTCGAGCTACTTCAAACCTGTGGTGCTTACTTCAGCTGTTAATTCTTTCGACCCAAGCAGCAGAATTCCACAACTTGTTCGATACTCTTTCTATATACTGCGAGGTTACACCTGAGTGGCTGTTTAGATATTGTCTGCTCTTCGTCTTGTCTACCAATCTACAAATCAAATGCAGAAGCAGCTTTCTCGAAGGCATACAACATCCACTGAAGATCGTCTTCGTTGTCAGACATTACAACTGTGTCAACGGTGTGACACATTATTTTGACTTCATTTCCCAGTAAATATTCGCTTGCCCGTGTAGATCTTACAGCATATAAACGAAAATGGGTTTCATCACCCCCAAAGATCGTGTTAGCAATCGCTCCAACATTATCTCGTTTCTAAGTTAAATTACTGTTAGCAGTTAATAATTTTAATTTTATATTAATCGGCGGCAATTTAATGATTGACAAGTTGAAAGTGCTAAGTCGGATTTAGTGGGCTTGTCAAAAGTTCACAAAGCTACAAATTTCTGAATTTATAATGAAAAAATATTAATTCTCACATTTCAGTTTTTTAAATGTAAAATTAATTAATTTAATTCATGATTAAAAAAAGTTTTGTCTGTCTGATCGTGAGCTATTTGCCAAGGAACTTATTGCACTGAACCTTCCCACCCATGCAGGAATCAAATCTTCACTTGGGTCATCACGTAAACGTCGAAGCACAAATCATTGGCCTTGAAATTAGTGCGAATGCACTCGTCACCATTGCTCACCTGTCCACTGCGACATCGTGATTAAATAAGCCTGCCACCGGACTCCCTGTACGTATCAACAATGTTTAGTAATTTTTTATTATTTCACATTTACTTATATGTGTTGCAAGTTCCAGTTCTCTTGTTGATCTGCATAAAAGTTTATTTCCACTCACATGATGGACAATGCAAGTAAACGATCCGTCCTAATGCCTATTTGTATGCAAGAAGGGTTGTGTGTGTGTGTGTGTGTGATACACATATTGACGGATGGACTTGTGACATATTGCTCGATTGATGCCAACGGATTATGCTTAAACATTTGTACGATTATGTAGGTACATGTGTGTGTGTATATATTTATGCTCTGTTTGCACTAAAGCTTAAGTGAAAATAAATATATTTATAGCTGTATATCTGTGTAGATGTGTGTGTGTTGATGAGGATGTGGACATTTATTGGCATTTGTCTGGTAATGTCGCATTAAATTTTGGCACTGACTGGCAAGCATCGGCCGCAGGCTACGTTGTAGCAGAGGCAAGAGGAAAGTGGCGGCGCTGCTTGATGGCTCATTTAATGCATTTCGCGACTGTCAGAATGTCAGTATTCATTGAAAGTCTTTTGTCGGTTTGCTACAAATAATGAAATGTTAATTTTGACACGTCATTTATACATTGCTGTAGAGCACAGATACACGTGCATACATACATACACACACACATACACATACATGCCTGCAAGCAATTTAGGTACATATTTGCAATATGCATGCATTGCTTGCCACATGTAAATACAAACATACACTGATGCATACATACATGCACATGAGCACCACTACACGCACATATGTACGTTTGTACGTCTATCGTCTACCAATTCATCAATGCAAAATGCCCCATTTTCGACTTCTTTATATTTTTATATAAAAAAAAACTACACTTATGTAGGTACTTACATACACATACACAGCTACGGTGTTTGTATGAGTGCATCTTGTTGTTGCATTGCCATAATTAGTTTTGATGCAGATGCTTGTTGCAAATTAATTTATTTGACAGTCCGCCGTTGCGCATTTGCAATTTTTGTCTGACCGCACCGTATGCACTCGCATCTGTGTATGTGTGTGAACGCGTGTGTGTATATTTATAAATAGCTGACGTTTATTGCAAAAGTGAGCATTTTGAAATCATTTAATTTGTCAAAATGCATTTGTACCTTTCATCCAACTTCCCAATAGTGCATTTATTCATTTATTCAAATGCCAAAATTTATTTTGATATGCAATTGAATTTATAATTAAACTACATACGAGTATTAGCATTTGGTATTTAGGTTAGAGCAATGCGATAGGGTCAGCTCAAGGGTTAAGATGTGTGATGTAAATGTGCGCATTTTAAAAATTTCGAAAAAATCGATATTTACACAAAACGGGCATGGAACACTTTTTGTTTGTTTTTGAATATGCATATAATGGGTGCCTCGTTGGGACCGGTTGTATTGAAATGTGGAAAAGAAGCGCAGTTTTCATATAAAAATGTCTTCCGCTTTTCCGGTACTGCCTAAGTTGTTTATAGGTTACGTATAGTTTATAAAGGGTGATCAATTTCGAGGTACCTGATTTTGAAAATTCAAATTGATTGGGCAAACTTTATTATTCTTGTGCAGAGCCATTCATGACATTTATTTTTTAAAGATAATTCCTTTCAATTTTGGCCCCAACTGCGCCGTAGTTCGGCCATCCGCAAACACCAGTTTTGAATGACTCCCTGGATGACTTCGGTCGATATCTCGTGAATAACTTTAGTAGTGTTGGTTCCAATGCCTCAATCGAAGCTGGTTTATTCACAAAGCATTTAGACTTTACCATCCGCCGTAGCCGAATTGGTTGGTGCGTGACTACCATTCGGAATTCACAGAGAGAACTTGGTTCGAATCTCAGCGAATTCACATAGAGAACGTAGGTGCCCTTCGGCAGGCAATGGCAAACCCCTGTGTGTATTTCTGCCATAAAAAAAATATATCTGCAGTACGGAGTCGGCTTGAAACTGTAGGTCCCTCCATTTGTGGAACAACATCAAGACGCACACCACAAATAGGAGGAGAAGCTCGGCCAAATATCCAAAAAGGGTGTACGCGCCAATCATATATGTATACATTAGGCTGGGTCGATTTATGGGGTGGCAAAAAAATCGTCCATTGCTCTGTGAAAATCATATTCTAGGGATCAAAATAAGAAACTTTGCCGAAGGAACCATACCTCTAAAACGAATTCTGATGTCCCCCAATTTGGGTCGAACTTTTTAGTTTATTTTCTATAACTCACTTAAATTAATTTTTTCATTTATATTTGTTCTAACTAAATAAATTTCTTAAGAGAAAAAATAGATATTATTATAAATAAATAATAAATATTATTATAAATAAATAAAAATAAAGAAAAAACATAGCCATTTAGCTGATTTTTTCATGTAAAGGCCAAAAATGGTGATATTTTGAAATTGGGGGACATCAGAATTCGTTTTAGAGGTATGGTTCCCTAGAATACGATTTTCACAGAGCAATGAGCGATTTTTAAATCGACCCGCCCTAGTATACATAAAGACTTCACATACCCCCTCTGATAAAAGTCCAAAGGTGTGATAACATAGGATCTCGGTGGCCAATCTGATCCGAGGCGACCGAAGAATTGCTCACCGAAACGAAGACACAGTAAGTCCATTGTTTCAAGCGCTGTATGGCAAGTAGCGCCGTCTTGTTGGAACCAAATTTTATGGAGATCACGGACTTCAATTTTCGTAATCAAAATGTGATTTTGTAAATTATTAAATTCAATTTTATTTTAGTGCGGAAATTTTAGTTTTATTAACAAGAAAGAAAGAAAGAAAGTAATAGGCTGATTTAAATTTAAAACTTATTGGGTACCAGAATAGAGTGACATTTTATGGTGCATGAATTGTTTAGCCAGAGCACCCTCAAGGCGTTTCTTGTTGCAAAACTAGAATAGGGACTTATCTGATTCCTGCGACTACCTTTTGAACAGATAGGTTCCGAGTTCACTCGTGTTATTCGACTAGCCACAGATAGATATGAGATGATACTTGGGATATTAACGCCGCATCACTTGATGGAACCATTGAGCATTTTGCTCCCGCAAGAGGTTACTTAAAATTCAAGAATGCGAGTAAGTACGGATTGCCCATATTCGACGGGTCCGGCAACCCTGTATCTTTTGACAGAGACGTCAGTTCGCTTAGTGATATACCGCGTTGGAAGCGTCAGTCCAAGCAGATGTTTACCATGGAACAGTACACGCCACGCGAGCGCTCCCAAATCGTTGAAATTTACATTCAACAAAAGAAGTCAAAAGAAGAAGAAGAACAAAACCATCATGTCCGATGAGGCTCATTTCTTATTGAATGGGACGGTAAACAAGCAAAACTGCCGTATTTACGCCACTGAAAATCCTCACGAAATTCCTCTTTATGACGAAAAAGTCACTGTTTGGCGTGGCGTTAGTGCGAAAACGATTATTGGGCCGTTTTTCTTAAAAAATGAAGAAGGTTAAGCTGTTACCGTCAATCAGGAGCGTTATCGCGATGCCAATTATGCGTCGAAAGTGTATGAGGCAGTTCTGGTTTCAACAAGACGGCGCTCCACCACACACAGCTCGCACCACAATCGATTTTTTGAAGAAATTCTTTCCTCGACGTTTGATGTCGAAAAATGGCGATTTGACTGGCCACCGCCTTCGCCCGATTTAACGCCACCTGGCTTGTGGGGATATTTAAAATCAAAGGTTTATATTAATAAGCCAAAGACCATAGAAGAGCTCAAGAGCAACATCCGTGAGGAAATAGCCGCTATTCCAGCCGAAATGTTAGCTAAAACTATGGAAAATGCTGCAAAACGGGCACAATACGCCGAACAGGCTCAAGGCAGCCATTTGAGAGATATCATATTCAAAAAGTGATGTCAACAAATCTACATGAACCAGATAAAATGATTATTATCGTCAACATCAAAAAAATATTGTTTTTCTTTGATTTAAACACATGGGTCCGTCGAATATGGGCAACCCTGTATTGTTTTTGTCTAAAACTAAAAAAGCTGAATTAATTTTTGTAAATTTTTCGCTCAGTTTTTATTTCATTTTATTTTATAAAATAATTTAAAACTTATTTTATAAAATAAAATGAAATAAAAACTGAGATAACTCTTTACTACCAAACAACAAACCGTTTCAAATGTTGGCGGCAAAATGCTTCCACGGCGATCATTGACATTTCACATCTGAAGGATATCTATGACAGATGATGAGTTGGATTTACCTTAGAATCTACTCCTAAGTCGTCCCAATTGAGCGTGGCCGTCTGTGAAATTTTCTTTTTAGTACTCAGTACGAGACCCTCACTGCCCAAACACACTTCACAATCCCCGACCTAAACTTCGAGAAAGACTTTACGGTACGTTTTCCACCGAGAGCCGAATGTAGGAAAGGGAAAGTGATTGGTAGATTTGATGTCGAAATCTACACTGACGGTTCTAAGATGAACTGTGGTGTGGGAGCTGGTCTCTATTCGGAACCACTTATGCAAATTAATTCGACTTCCTGGCCTTGCCAACGTCTTTCAAGCAGAACTATTAGCAATCAAGGCAGATTGCGAATGCCTGAAACACTACAAAGAATTTGGTGCAAGAGTAGCTATATTTTCAGACAGTCAAGCAGCTATCAAGGCCATAGACCTCAACTCCATTTCATCCAAACTAGTCTTACAGTGCAGAGAGGAACGAGAACTGCTTGGTCATTGGCTTCAAATTACTCTGATATGGGTTCCCAGACACAGGAATATAGAGGGTAATGAGAAAGCAGACGAGCTAGCAAGAAATGGTTAGGCACTAGGCATAACAGAGGCGGTTGCAGTCGCTACCCCATTCACTTACACTACTATTACTTTACACTACTATGCTTTAGCCTAAAGAAGGTGGAAACAATTAACTACATGCATTACACCAAGGAAAACATGGCCGTCGTACAACACCCAGAGGACGAACTATCTGATGCTCTCGCTCAAACATTATTACTTTACAGTATTACTTTAACCCTTACAGGTCACTGGTCACAGGTTATTTTTTGTTAGTAGCATCTCTTGGAAGAACACACATCAAGTTTCAGTCAGACCGGTATATTTCTTTGTGTTTGGCATTCGCTTAAAATACGGACTTCGAGTGATTTTCAAACCTTGGTCCATCACAACAAGGCACCAGCTCACGCCTCAGCAGTTGTTGGCACAAATTTAATGGAAATAAGGTCGTTTACAAAGGACGATTCCTATACTCAGTGGAAGTCTGCCCACATAATTTCCTTTTGGTCAACCATTGGTCCTTCCAAAAAAATTAAGAATAGAAATTCGAATAGGCTAGATTAGGTTAATAGGGTTGATCAACAGTGATCTCAGATAGCCAGAAACTGAGTCCTAGTATGGCCAAGATATTATCTGGGCCGAAAGCTTCAGTTCTTGCTCATAGTTGGTGTTCCGAGTTTTAGTAAATGACCCATCCGCCAATCGTCAATATCCCTTAAAGAAGGAAGAGCTTAGATATCCACAGGCTCAGCATTTTTAAGCAAATTCCAACATAATTTGTCAAATGTAATATGATGACAGCCGCCATCTCCCTATAATCGCCAAGATGATGTACATAGATCGTAGACGTTTGTAGGTGTTCCTAGACATCTGCAACCATTGCATACAACTTCGGCGAACACAAAGCAAATTACGATGAGCTCTGTCAACTAGTTACGTTTGTATTTATGTTTGCATGTATGCGTATGTTTGAACACAGTCAACACATAGGCACAATACGTAGCAGTTAACACCCAATTAGCTGCAATTAGTTGCCCCAAAGCGCGTGGCCGGACTGTTCTCGTACTCGTCTATGCAAACGAAGTCAAAGCGCGACCGATGCGCCTCACGCCTTACGCCGATGCGAACAAATGTCTACGCAATCAATGCTAACCAATTACTGTCAGCTGGACGCATGCAGGCGTATGTGAGTGTGTGTAAGTCTAAGCACAAGTGCGCGTGGTTGTAATGATGTTTAAGTTAAATGTCACGACAGCATTAAGGATTATCATTTTACTACCGCAGATTCATTGAAGTGCATGTGTGAGTGTGTGTGAGTATGAGTCTGAATGCGTAAACTTCACACAAATTGAAATGTAGTTGTATTTAAATGTCTGTGAGTTTGTGATAAGGCGACTAAAGTCGGCATCAAAATAAAGTAGACATCAGAGTCATAGCTTTATTTAGCTGACGTCAGAATCAGAAGCCGATGCAGAGTTAAAGTCAAGCTTATAGCCATGTCAAAATCATAATCGTGTTTGGAATCCAAGTACTGGTCTATGCCGATGGTCAATAGCAAAAAAGGAGGTCAAGTCCAGGTCGGAGGAGGAACTAAAATTAATCTGAAAAAGTTAAGATCCATATTAAGCTCAATTTCAAGGTGAGAATTAAACTCAAAGTCAAAGTCAGCTTAAAGTTAGAGTCAAAGTCTACTTTAGAATTTAAGTATACGTCCAGACTCATAGTCTATGTCTGAGTCAGAAAGAACAAAGTCATAATAAAAATTTAAAATAGAATTAATGGTAAATTAAGGGAAATTGTCATTTAAGTTAATAAAAAACTTATGTCAGTTAGAAAGTTGAGGCCAAAGTCAAAGCACAAATAAGAATAAAAGTCGGAATCTAAGTCGATGACATAATCAAAGTGAAGGTCAGAGAACAAGAAACACTGAAAGTCAAAGTCAAAGAACAAAAAACACTAAAAGTCAAAGTCAAAGTCTGAGTTAGAGTCAGAGCAAAAACGAAGCCGAAATTTTAATAAAACTCAAATTCGAAAAAATATCAAAATTAAAGTTCAAGTTTCACATGGAAAAATTACATATTCAACAAAGTTCACGTCAAAGGCAAAGTTAAAGTAAAAATAGACTTAAAAGTTAAAGTCAAAGTTAATGTCAAAATCAACGCCAAAGTCGAAGACAAAAATGAATTAAATTCAATATCAAAGTCCAACATCAAAGTCCAACATTAAATAAATAAAAAGTCAATGTCAACTTCAAAGCGGAATTAAAAATTAAAGTCAAAGGTAATGCCTTTTGTATATTAACCCATGTCATAGTCAAAGTCAATGCCAAAATCGAAGTCAATATCAATGCCAAAGTCAAGTCAAAGCAACAACTAAGTCAAAACTAAAGTTTAAGTCAAAATCTAAGTTAGAACCAATTCCAAAGTTGGTGTTCAGGACCAGAACAAAAATAAAGTCAAAGTTTAAGTCAAAGTCAATGTCAAAATCTAAACCAAAATCAATGCCAAAGTCATAGTCAAAGCAACAACTACGTCAAAACTAAAGATTGTGTCAAGGCCAAAGTCAGCATTAATGTCATAGTAAAAGTCAAATATAAATCAAAGTTTAACTAAGTCAAAACTAAAGTTTAAGTCAAAATCTAAATTAAAGTCAAATGCTAAAGCTGGTGCTCAGGACCCAAGCAACGATTAAGTCAAAGTTAAAGTCAAAGTCAATGTCAAGATCGAAGTCAAAATCAATGCCAAATTCATAGTCAATGCAACCACAAAATCAAAACTAAAGTTTAAGTCAAAATCTAAATTAAAGTGAATGCCAAAGATGGTGCTCAGGACCAAAGCAAAAATAAAGTCAAAGTCAATGTCAAAATTGAAGTCAAAACCAATTCCAAAGTCTTAGCCAAAGCAACAACTAAGTCAAAACTAAAGTTTAAGGCAAAATCTAAGTTAAAGCCAATGCCAAAGTTGGTGCTCAGGACCCAAGCAAAAATGAAGTCAAAGTTAAAGTCAAAGTCAATGTCAAAATCAGTTCCAAAGTCATAGTCAAAGCAACAACTAAGTCAAAACTAAAGTTTAAGTCAAAATCTAAATTAAAGTGAATGCCAAAGTTGGTGCTCAGGACCAGAGAAAAAATGAAGTCAAAGTTAATGTCAAAATCGAAGTCAAAATCGAAGTCAAAATCAATTCCAAAGTCATAGCCAAAGCAACAACTAAGTCAAAACTAAAGTTTAAGTGAAAATCTAAGTTAAAGTCAATGCCAAAGTCATAGCCAAAGCAACAACTAAGTCAAAACTAAAGTTTAAGTCAAAATCTAAGTTAAAGTCAATGCCAAAGTTGGTGTTCAGGACCAGAGCAAAAATAAAGTCAAAGTTAAAATCAAAGTCAATGGCAAAATCGAAACAAAATCAATGCCAAAGTCAAGTCAAAGCAACAACTAAGTCAAAACTAAAGTTTAAGACAAAATCTAAGTTAAAGCCAATGCCAAAGTTGGAGTCAGGGTCAATGCGAAACAAAGTCAGCATTAATGTCAAAGTCAAAGTCAAATATACAATATTATAAATCAATGTTTAAGAGAAAGGCAAAGTTAAAGTCAAAATTAAAGTCAAAGTCAAAGTCAAATATAAATGAAAGTTCAAATCAAAGACAAAGTCAAAGTCGTAGTCAAAGTGAAATATAAATCAAAGTTCAAGACAAAGGCAATGTGAAAGTCGTAGTCCGAGACAAAGCAAAATCAAAGTCAAAGTCAAATATAAATCTAAGTTCAAGACGAAGGCAAAGTTAAAGTAATCATAAAATTCCAATCCCAAGTCAGAGTAAAAATAAAAATAAAAATTTACATTAGAGTAAATTTCAAAACTCGCACTAAAAACGAGGTCAAAATCATAATCAAAATCAAGTTCAACATGATTATTTTTGCGTGCATGGTATACAGAAAGCATTGAAGTTCTTAACACGAACTCAGTCATAATCCACGACCTTTGACACATGCACACATTTGCAAGTATATGTAATTCCACACACACACATGCATGCATACTCGTAGTTCTTACACCCATCCGCGGCCTTAACTAACCCAATAAATGTCACAATATCTAATATCACCCCCTACCAGCGCCTCTTCCAATGCAACCATCAGCAGACATAAGTTGATGTTAAATGCACTGTGGCACCAACCGCTCAGTCGCAAAATGTTAATTAGTTCTTATGCGTTTACGTTTGCGGCATGTGGAATGTGATGAATTAGCATGCCATTGTACCACGCTTCAAACGCCTTCGCTGTCACTTGGGATTTGCAAACACACAGGGGCCAGCAGCTGCCAGCTACTACATGTTGCATGCTGCTTTGCATAAATTCGCTTACTTGTGCATATCTATAAATGTGTGAATGTATGTATGTATAACGGCGTAAGTAGTGACATATGTTCAAGTACCGCAATGTCCACTTACTTAAGATTGCTGTGGCATTTAAGATGGCCCAAGTTTGCATGAAGCTTTAAGGTAAATTTAAAGCTAGCCGCAGTATTCTTCATTCTACATATATTCGTTTTTTTAAGTGATTTTCAAATTATGTTACACTGACTTTTAATGGCATTTCTAGTCAACAACTGAACTCACTTTGCATGCTCATACATACCCGTACCCTACCTGACATTCTGAAAAAAGTTTATAAGGCACACCTTTTTATTGCCCTCTATAAAGGGTCATCCTAATACAAGGTTTTTTTCACTGTTAGCATCGACTGTTGGTATCGATTTCCCTTTGAAATTTACTTGCATGCAAGTTGAAAAAGAAGTTCGGTCAAAGAATATAGACGTCAAATATAAATTGGCTGTAGTAAAAGTTCCCAGACTGCCTTCTTATCTCACTAACCAGTGGCACTATCTTTTGTGTCGAACTCTTTTTTAGTTTCCTTCGCTTTGCATAAATCTGGGAACTTTTGGGGTAGACCATGTCTACATCTCTAGTGAGCAAAGGGTCTACTGTGCCTAAGTGTGTGTAAATCAATCCACTAACTTTGACTCGCCACCGATGTTAACCAAGTATTTTTGACATTGTGAAAATTGATCTAATTGTGGCTTGCAATTTTTTTATAATTTTGAAATTTATTCAATGTCGAAAATTTCGATACAGAGTTTTTTCCAGTGGAATATCTTTCGTTCCTTTTAGAATTTTTATGGTTTTTTTTTTCGGAAAAAATATAAATTCTAAAAAATATTTTACGTTCACAATTTTTCATGTTTTTTCAATGTTAAAAATTTTGGTACAGAACTTTTTACATTGAAATTTCCTTGGTTCTTTTTAAAACGTTTATAATTTTGTTTGATGTTATTTGAAAAAAAAAAATTTACTTTACAAAAAAAAATGTTGCAGGGAAATTTAATTTCTTTGTTCAAGATTTTTGAGCTTTTCGCTGTAAAATTCCTCGATATTTTGTACACTGTTATAGATTTTTTTTTCTTTTTTAGGATAAAATATACTTTCTAAAAAATTTTTTTCTTTGAAACTTTTTCAGATTTCTTCAATGGTAAAAGTTTTGGTATAGAATTTTTTACATTGAAATTTTCTTGGTTATTTTTAAGACGTTATAATTTTTTTTAAGGTTTTTTTTTTAAATTTTACTTAAAAAAAAATGTTGCAGAAAAATTTGATTTTTTTGTTCAAGAATTTTAAGATTTATTCAATATTTCGGTTTATAGTTTTTGGAATGAAATTCCTCGATTCTTTTTAAACTGTTATATATATTTTTTTTTTTTGTTTTTGAAGATAAAATATACTTTCTTACAAATTTTTCTTGTTCAAATTCTTTTACGTTTTTTCAATGGCGAAAATTTTGGTATAGAATTTTTTAAACTGAAATTTTCTGATTCCCTGTTTTAATTTTTCGATAAAAAAATTATACATAAAAAAAAAATGTTGCAGAAAATTTCGCTTTTTTGTTCACGATTTTTGAGATTTATCCAATATTTCGATTCTTTTTAAGATGTATGCAGCTTTTTAATTTAATTTAATTTTTTAGAAACAAAATTTGGGAAAAACATTTCATTTTTTTAGTTCAAGATTTTATAGATTTTCAATAGAGATTCAATTTTGAATTTTGTTTAGCAAAAAAAAATAAAGATTTATAGTGAATTTTATTTATTATATATTCTAAAAAAAGTTCTCTCAAATAAAATTTAAAAAAAATCTTCGTTTAGACTTTTTGTAGTTCCTTTCAACATATTTATACTTTTCTCTTTTTTTTTAGGATCAAAAAACTTTTTAAATATATTACAATTTTTTTTGAAAAAATTTTTTTTTTGTTTTTTTGTTAAAAATTTTATAGACTTATTCCATATTGAAAATCTCGGTCTAGAGCTTTTTTCAGTCAAATATATTTTGTTCTCTTTAACAGTTTGGAACATTTTTTATAATTTTTTAAGACAAATTTAGCTTTTCAATCAAATTTTTTTGAAAAAAAAAATATTTGTTTTTTTTGTTCAAAATTTTTGCGATTTATAATAATAAATGTTGGAAACTTCAGTATACAATTTTCAAAATGAAATATCTCCGGTTTTTGTTTTTACAAATTTATAGCATTTTTTTTACTTTTTTTCCGATAAAATATGCTTTTTAAAAAAATTATTTTGCTCAAACTTTTTCAGATTTATTCGAGGTTCAAAATTTTCGTATACATTTTTTTTAATTGAAAGTTCTTTGGCTCGCTTCAAGATGCTTATACTTTATTTTGAATTTTTTAGAATCAAATATTTTAAAAACCAAATTTTGTTTTCGAGAAAAATTTAATTTTCTTAATCAAGATTTTATAGATTTATTCAGTATGGAAAATTTCAGTGTAGAGCTTCGTCGTCTAACTTTTTAAGGGGATCCTTCTTTGTCACTACGCCAAGCATGATCAGTTCTTGCTAAAAAGGGAATAGATGTGAGTATCAACACCATCGAACAACGATTTAAGAAAGCGAACATAGCCTACCATTCCACATCATCAAACCACTACTCTCAGAAAAACACATTGAGAATGAACAAAAGAAGAAAATGGTGTCACAGTATTGGATTGGCCTTCTCAGACGCTAACCCCATTGAAAATGTGTGGGGAACTATGAAAACGCATCTTGCCGGAAGACCAGTCCACGATTTAAAGGAACTCGTGCGTCAAGTTCGCAATATCTAGTCCTGTTGCAACGATGTTATATAGGGTGGGCCATGTAAAATTTGCTTTTTGAATCGGCTATAAAAAAAAACTGATCAATATTTTTTCAAACTTTTTTTTTATTTTGAAAATTGAACATTGTCAAAATAATATCGTTCAAATGACTGCCACGACTGGCTTAACAGTAGGCCATTCGAGCAACCCAATTTTTAAGCACATTTTCGATTGTTTGGACTCCAATTTCATGAATGGCAACTTCGATTTCGTGTTTTAAAGCATCAATCGTCTCTGGATGGTTCGCATAGCATTTGTCCTTAACGGCTCCCCACAAAAAATAGTCCAACGGGCTTAAATCACAGCTCCGAGACGGCCAATTGATATCGGAATTTCGGCTGATTATTCGGTTTTCAAAAATGGTTGCCAAAAGTTCGAGTGTAACTTTGGCAGAGTGACAAGTTGCACCGTTCTGGTGAAACCAAATGTCGTCTATGTCATCCTCTTCAATTTTTTGAAACAAAAACTAGTTGAGCATGTCACGGTAACGCTCGCCATTTACCGTAACCGCAGCTCCTCGCTGATTTTCGAAAAAATGCCGCCAGACCAAAAACCGCACCAAACAGTGACTCGTTGTGGATGCATTTGCTTCTCTACAGTGACGTGTGGATTTTCTGAGCCCCAAATCCGACAATTTTGCTTATTGACGTAGCCACCGGTGTGAAAATGAGCTTCATCAGAAAAGATGATTTTTCGGTAAAAAAGCTCATCTTCGGTCAAACGATTTTCTGCCCATTGAGCGAACCGAAAACGCATTGGATGGTCATTAGGCTTCAGTTCTTGCACCAATTGAACTTTGTACGCCTTCATACCGAGGTCTTTATGCAAAATTCTCCTCAAAGAAGTGCGTGAAATGTTCAATTCTTGAGAACGATGATGAGTTGAGGTTGTTGGATGTTCACGCACATTTTCGGCTACAGCAGCAATGTTTTCGGGTGTACGCACTGTAGGAGCACGTTCACGTGTTGTTTTATCCACTAACGATCCACTTTGACGAACACGATTAACAAATTGATCCACAACCTGTCTTGTTGGCAAATCTTTTTTTTGTAATTTTTTGGAAATAGGTTTTCAATATTTCCCAATTTTGTTCAAGCGTATAGCGTCCCATTTCGTAAATGTCAAACCTTTAAGTAAATTATGAACACATTTGATATGTCATTTGTGTTACCATTCTCAAAAAAATAGGTGGTTCAAAAAGCAAACGCTATATGGCCCGCCCTGTATTTATCCCCTTCATTTTGCTTTACATTTGAAAATAAACTAGAACTCGAACCACTCTGTGTTAGTAATACGTAGGTATACTTGATTTTATTTGAATATACGCACATACCCATACATAAGCTTTTGTTGGCTCTCCAAATGATGACTGTGATTGACATTTGAATGAATTATTTTGACATTTCCCCCTCCGCCATTGCTGTTCTTTGTGTCGACGAAGGACGCCCACGTTCTCATACTTTATTATTTCGCTCACAATGTCACATACCAAAAAAGTAATTATTTTTAATAAATGAGTTTTTGCAAATGCTTTCAAAAATGTTGGCACAAGAAGAAAATCGAAAAGCGAAAGCTGTCAAAGTATCATTTTTCTGTCAAAAAATGGTCAAATACTCGTAAATGATGGCTTGGCATGCAATGCTGTCACTCACAATGCTTTAAGGACTCACTCACGCATTCACTACTAATACTTATACTACGTAGTATATGTACCTACTGTTGTTGGTCATGTGCTTATTGAAAGGTATTAGCCAGCGAAAGCAAAGGACCTTCATATTTTATTCTGAACTTTTTGTTTTTTTTTTTTTTGATAAATGCAATATGATGGGTTTCTGTGATTATTGTTGAGTAGATTTATCCAAACTTTTATATATTGTATAAAAATACAATCGGAAATATTTATATATGTACACTTGTATGTCAACAATGTACCTGTCAAATAAAAGCCGTCACTCATTCGATTAATATAATATTTTGTGCCATCGGTTTGGGATGTGGATGTTTTACACTCTACACATATTTATATGTTATACATATATGTATATATATGTGCATGTGCCTGTGTATGCGCATATTTTGTGAAGGAATAATGGTTAAGGCGCGCGTTATCCTTCAAGCACTTAAAGTCCTTCATACTTGTCATAGATGCCATGGTCAAATGTGTGTACTCATAGGCGAGCATTCATGTATGTGTGTGTGTGTGCCTGCTCGTAAATGCGTATGCCCATCATCTCTGCCTCTCAATGCGCCCACACTACACTCAACTCACCAGCAGCAGTTTTCACAGAATTGGTGACAAAAAGCATCAACCGCACTTCTTCGCAGTCAATGACATTTGTGCTACGGGCTATTGCTTTACTTACTTATACATGCATATGTACATACATACATCTCAATGAATTATTATACCTACATACCGAAAGGTGCGAATTATGAAGGCACGCATATGTACTACGCCGCGGTATACAAACAGACTAGCGATGGAGCCCGTAAAGGTCAAAATAAAGATTTCCAGTACACAAAATCATTTTTTGTATTTTTTTTTGTCGTGACAACTAGCAAGTGCAGCACTCAGACATGAATTAAGTCCATTGTACTACACCTGGATTCCCTTTTAATTTTCTTTAAATGTACCCGATCTCCGAAGAAATCTGAGTAGATCTTGTGGTGCCAAGGAGCCAAGATGGGCGCTTCTTGGCACATCAGTGCCAAAGACCTCAAACCTGATTCGAGCGCAGGCGGGGCAGACGCACAGGAAGTGGTCCGCCGTCTCATCCTCCTCTTCACAAGCTGGGCAGAGTACACTGTCTGAGATACCCAACCTTTCCATGTGCTTTGCACACAGAAAGTGGCTATTTAGTAAAAGATTTATTCAAAAATAAAATTGGATAATTAATTTTGCGCCACCTTGTTCATACACTGCATACTTAAATGTGGAGGCATTTTGAATTTTCTATTTCATCTCAGGATATTACTTCGAACTCTCATTCATTTACATATTTCATTCTAGTTTTTCGTGACAGGCTCTGAAAATCATGTGATTTAAAATCACATCAAAAATGGCAATTCGTTTTGGGTGTTTGTAATTCGCTCAATTTAAGTTCGATCAGCTGGTTTCCCTTTGCCAATTAAATGAACCTAATAACAGAAGAGTCGCAACCCGTTACCGAACTAAGGCCGACTGCAACAAGTCTCGCCAAGCGTCTTTGCTTTGCGTGCGCCTCCCCAATTTGTTAGACTAAGCGATGGTAGGGTTCCCTCGACTTGGTCCTTCCATCGGAGGCATGGTCTTCCCCTACGTAGTTGTCCTCTAACTTGCCATCTGAGCACCTTCTTTGCTGGAGCGCTGATGCGCTTCACTATGTCCACATAGTCGGAGAGCTTATATAGCTCATTGTCCGTTCGGCTGTCGTAAAAGAGGACCCAAGATTCTCCGAAGTATCCTTCTCTCGAATACCACAAGAGCTGCTGCATAAGTGTGCGTCACAATCCATGCTTCAGCGTCATAGAGTGGCACGGATAAGGTGAGCATCTTGAAAAGAGTTAGTTTTGTCCGGCGAGAGAGGTCTCTGCTACACATTTGTTTACTGAGACCATAGTAACAGCTGTTAGCAAGCGTGATTCGTCGGTTTATCTTCAGACTGACATCGTTTGTTGTTGTGACGGCGGTGCGAAGATATATAAATTCCTTGACAATTTCAAAGGTATCGTTTTGCCTTGTTAACTGTCAGACCCACTCAAGTTGAGTCTCTTTCGATAGCGGAAAATGCTGCGGTATCATCTCGCTTGCTGCTCATTTTGATGTCAGTCTCATCAGCATACCTATGTAAGGAGCTGGACACTTTTGGGGAAAATAGTGCAATTTCGATAAACACCGGTTCTCCGCAGTACCCCTTCCCTGAGGAAATTGAAGAGGTCGCACGATAGTGAATGGCCTTGTCTGAAACCTCGCTCGGTATTGGAAGATTCGGAGAGTTATTTTCCTACCTTAACACAGCTGGACGTGATGCTCAATGTCATTTTACAAAGTCGAATCAGTTTTGCGGGAATACCGAACTCAAACATTGTGGCGTATAGGCGATCCCTTATCAGGCTATCGAAAGCAGCCTTATAATTGACAAAGAGATGGTATGTTATGTCGTTATCTTCTTCATAAGTTTTTTCCAGGATTTAGCGCATAGTGAACATCTGGTCGGTGGTGGACTTCCCAGTTCTGAAACCACACTTATAAGATTAAATTAGTGAGCTGGCATATGGTTTTAGTCTTGCACACAATACGCTCGACAGAACCTTATATTAAATGGCGATAAGACTAAACCCCCGGTAGTTGGCGCATATAGAAGAGTCTGTTGGCATAAAATGCAAACTAATTTGCATCATAACGGGTTTGGTTAAGATTGAGTGCAATGTTTAGGTATAGCTTCTTGTGCATTGACCGAACGGGAGCGGCATTTCGAAAACAGAATCGATACGCGGCGTTTAAAAAAACATGCGAATTCTCTCCATGCACCAGATTCAATATAGAATGCTCATAGAATATAATAAATGTCAGGCTTGCACTTCGGCCTCATGGTCTCTTACGCACTCTACGCATCACAGTATCTCATCCAATCTTAGTTTCCTCAATAAACTTAAGATAATATAAAGCGCAGTTGGGATGAGCGTAGGTGTCTTTTTTCTGGCTGCAAATGATCAAGAGATCTCAATCGTTTGTAAGATATAGCGTCACATTCAAGGAGAAGGTGTATCGAGTTTCCGGGGATTGGACACAGAAATAACAAAAGTCAGTGGACCATATCCCAATACTGTGCAGATAAATTAACTATTCCTCCTTATTAATTTTTTATTTCTTACTTTTAAAAAAATATGCTTTACTTACTAGAAGCACTTATTTCACTAAAGTTGGGAGCAAATCTAAGGATTTTCGTAGAAGGTTCGTAAGTTCGTTTAATCTGAAAGGATACCGATATTACTCTGGGTAGGAATAGAGTTTTGTTTGCGTGCCTCTGGAGCGTCTAAAGAGTGGGCTTCTGCTCGTATTTTAATAACTTCACCGACCGTAGGAATGTTGAGGTCACGATATATATCTGCGTTGCGAATATAGAAAAATGCGTGCACAATGTTTTTGAGAATTCCATTTTGAAATCATTGGATTATGTTAATATTAGTTTGATTGGCACAACCCCAACTTTGTGCGCCACACTGGTTTGATAATTTGATTGTATATCATTTGTGGTTAAATTTCAAGGGCCTATGTTGAATGTGAATCACACCTAAATGTGAACGACACCGTTGGACTTCTTTCTTTGGGGTTATTTGAAAGAAAAGGTGTCCGTCAATAAGCCAGCAACAATTCAAGAGCTAAAGGATGAGATAATTCGGCACATTAACGGCATAGAACCTCAGTTAAGCCTCAGCGTCATCGAAAATTTGAACCATCGGATGGAGGTGTGCCGCCGAGGTCGCGGCTTCCATTCGGCCAATATTTTTGACGTGATAACGTCTTATAATTCGATTTAACAGGCTGCACGCACGAAAAAATGTGTCGTTACCTTGCTCATTACTGTTCATTAGTGTTACCTTGCTCATATTAGTGTTACCTTGCTCATTAGTGTTACCTTGCTCATATTAGTGTTACCTTGCTCATATTAGTGTTACCTTGCTCATTAGTGTTACCTTGCTCATTAGTGTTACCTTGCTCATATTAGTGTTACCTTGCTCATATTAGTGTTACCTTGCTCATTAGTGTTACCTTGCTCATATTAGTGTTACCTTGCTCATATTAGTGTTACCTTGCTCATTAGTGTTACCTTGCTCATATTAGTGTTACCTTTCTCATTGCCGTTACCTTGCTCATATTAGTGTTACCTTGCTCATTAGTGTTACCTTGCTCATATTAGTGTTACCTTGCTCATTGCATTGAATGGACTGCAAGCGAAAGGGCGGAACGAACGACAAAGCAAACAAAGCAAACGAACGGCAACGTTCGATATCTTGCTCTCTCCTACTTAAGTGAGCGTATATATGTATGTATGTATATGCGCAAATGTACATATATAAATTCTCGTATTTGTATTTGCATATGCCTTCTTATTGATTATTATTAATTTGATTCACTTGAAGAATTTAAAATAAAACCAAGTTTGTTAATAATACCTGTTGTTTTAATGTTATAATTATTAATTCTTTTATTATATATGAAGGAAAAAAATGTATGGTAATATTTACCATATACCTTATAAAATATGTTGTCTATACTAATATTATAAAGAGGAAAACTTTGTTTGTTTGTAATGAATAGGCTCAAAACTACTGGACCGATTTTAAAAATTCTTTCACCATTAGAAAACTACATTATCCAGGAGTAACATGGATTATATTTTATTTTGGAAATAGGGGTCGAGATATAGGTCAAAACGTGGACCCGGGTAACCTTCGGATGTGTATGTACAATATGGGTATCAAATGGAAGCTGTTGGTGAATGCTTTAGTCCAGAGTATTTTTCATGCTGCTCCGTGACTAGGGTCTCGAGATAGAGACCAAAACGTGGACCCTAGAATGTGTTTGTACAATATGGATATCAAATTGAAGCTGTTGGTGAATGCTTTAGTACAGAGTATTTCTCATGCTGCTCCGTGACTAGGGTCTCGAGATAGAGACCAAAACGTGGACCCTAGAATGTGTTTGTACAATATGGATATCAAATTGAAGCTGTTGGTGAATGCTTTAGTCCAGAGTATTTTTCATGCTGCTCCGTGACTAGGGTCTCGAGATAGAGACCAAAACGTAGACCCTAGAATGTGTTTGTACAATATGGATATCAAATTGAAGCTGTTGGTGAATGCTTTAGTACAGAGTATTTTTCATGCCGCTCCGTGACTGGGGTCTCGAGATATAGAACAAAACGTGGACCCGGGTAATCTTTGGTTGTGTATGTACAATATGGGTATCAAATGAAAGCTGTTGATAAGTGCTTTAATATGGGGTAATTTTCATACCTATTGGTGACTAGGGTCTGGAAATATATGCCAAAACGTGGACCCGCCGTGTCTTTGCACCGAATTAAACCAAACTTACACATATTGTTAAGGAGGTATTGAAGATGATTTCCGTATAGTTTGAATACCTATTGGTAGATAGGGTCTCGAGATATAAGTCAAAACGTGGACCCGGGCAACCTTCGGATGTGTATGTACAATATGGGTATCAAATGGAAGTTGTTGGTGAATGCTTTAGTTCAGAGTATTTCCATCCGCTCCGTGACTAGGGTCTCGAGATAGAGACCAAAACGTGGACCCTAGAATGTGTTTGTACAATATGGATATCAAATGAAAGCTGTTGATAAGTGCTTTAATACGGGGTAATTTTCATACCTATTGATGACTAGGGTCTCGAAATATATGCCAAAACGTGGACCCGCCGTGTCTTTGAACGGAATTAAACCAAACTTACACACATTGTTAAGTAGGTATTGAAGATGATTTCCGTATAGTTTGAATACCTATTGGTAGATAGGGTCTCGAGATATAAGTCAAAACGTGGACCCGGGCAACCTTCGGACGTGTATGTACAATATGGGTATCAAATGAAAGCTGTTGGTGAATGCTTTATGATATGTTATGTTATGCTATGTTATGTTATGTTATGTTATGTTATGTTATGTTATGTTATGTTATGTTATGTTATGCTATGTTATGTTATGTTATGTTATGTTATGTTATGTTATGTTATGTTATGTTATGTTATGTTATGTTATGTTATGTTATGTTATGTTATGTTATGTTATGTTATGTTATGTTATGTTATGTTATGTTATGTTATGTTATGTTATGTTATGTTATGTTATGTTATGTTATGTTATGTTATGTTATGTTATGTTATGTTATGTTATGTTATGTTATGTTATGTTATGTTATGTTATGTTATGTTATGTTATGTTATGTTATGTTATGTTATGTTATGTTATGTTATGTTATGTTATGTTATGTTATGTTATGTTATGTTATGTTATGTTATGTTATGTTATGTTATGTTATGTTATGTTATGTTATGTTATGTTATGTTATGTTATGTTATGTTATGTTATGTTATGTTATATTATGTTATATTATGTTATTTTATGTTATGTTATGTTATGTTATGTTATGTTATGTTATGTTATGTTATGTTATGTTATGTTATGTTATGTTATGTTATGTTATGTTATGTTATGTTATGTTATGTTATGTTATGTTATGTTATGTTATGTTATGTTATGTTATGTTATGTTATGTTATGTTATGTTATGTTATGTTATGTTATGTTATGTTATGTTATGTTATGTTATGTTATGTTATGTTATGTTATGTTATGTTATGTTATGTTATGTTATTTTATGTTATGTCATGTTATGTTATGTTATGTTATGTTATGTTATGTTATGTTATGTTATGTTATGTTATGTTATGTTATGTTATGTTATGTTATGTTATGTTATGTTATGTTATGTTATGTTATGTTATGTTATGTTATGTTATGTTATGTTATGTTATGTTATGTTATGTTATGTTATGTTATGTTATGTTATGTTATGTTATGTTATGTTATTTTATGTTATGTCATGTTATGTCATGTTATGTTATGTTATGTTATGTTATGTTATGTTATGTTATGTTATGTTATGTTAAGTTATGTTATGTTATGTTATGTTATATTATGTTATGTTAATGTTAACTCATTCTCTATATCCATACAAAATATCTATCAAACAAATAAAATTAAAATTTTCTTTTGAAAAATGCAACCATTCAATCAGTATTTTCTTATGACGTTATCACGTTAAACTATCGTCAGTAAACCGACTTTACAGACAACCTCTTTTTTTTTTACACGTAATTGAGCTATATCAATATTATCATAGTAAAGAGAAATAATAATAATTTTCTAAAAAAATTTAATTTTATTCAAAATTAATACCGCCCCTTGAAACTTAACCACCCGTTATATGGAGAGTTTTGAATTCCGTCCAATGAGTCAGTTCATTTTTAGTATTTTCAAATTAAGCTCTCTTCGTTTTATTTTTTTATGATCCTTCCAACGTAGCTTAGCATCGAGGGTTATACCAAGATATTTGGCAGTGTTTGCGTATGGAATTGGGGTACCTAGTAGCATTATTGGGCGATGATTTGCTTTTTTATTAGTGAAGGTGACATGAATTGATTTGTTACTGTTTAATTTTATTCGCCAAATTTTCATCCATCTTTCCACTGCGTCTAAAGCGGTTTCAAGTTTAGCTCCCACTACTTCGGCGTTTTTTCCTGTTGCAAGAATTACTGTGTCGTCAGCGATGGTGGCGATCATAGTGCTTGGAGGTAATGGTATATCTTTTGTATACAGAAGGTAAAAGAAAGGGTCCAAGGATGCTCCCTTGCGGCACGCTAGCGTTTATTTTCTGCAATTTGGAATACTCAATCCATTGCTTTACGCGAAAATAACTTTCAGTCATATATGATTTCATCATAAATGCACTGTATTGAGGTGGAAGGCTTGAGTTATATTTGTTGATAAGACGAATGCTTGCGCGACGTCCAGGAAGACTACTGGGGATTTGTTTTTCTGATCGAACGATTTTTCTATTTCAGCTGTAATTCTGGTCTATGGTGGAATGCTTACAACGGAATCCAAACTGGTATGAAGGTATCAGATTGCCAGATTCAATGATTGGTTTTAAGCGATTTAGAATGAGCATTTTTAGTAGTTTTGAAATTTGTGGCAACAAGGAGATTGGCCGGTATGAAGAAACAATATGTGGATCCTTTCCTGGTTTGGCAATCATAATCATCTTCGCAACTTTCCACAGGCTTGGAACATACTGGAGTTGGATCGACGAATTCAATAGATTGGCTAATCTTACTAGGCTTTTGTTGGGTAGTTGCTTTAATACTTCCACTGTGATTAAATCAAATCCAGGTGCCTTTTTGTCTTTTAGTTGCTTGAGTTCTGGAGTGGGAGCGGAGGTTTTCTCTAAATCAGCCAGCATTTCGGTCTCCCTTAAACTGCCGGAAACGAGCAGCGTTTTTCAAGCAGAGGTTTTCGCGATCCTGCAGGCATGCAAAATGCTTCGGGATCGCTGTTGGGAGGGAGACATTAATATTTTTTCCGATAGCCCAGCTGCGATCAAGGCCTTGTCATCGCCGTATTGCAGTTCTCTTCTGGTGAACTGGTGTAAGCAGGAACTCAAACATCTCGATCGAGCAGGAAACATCTCCCTTATCTGGGTTTCTGGACACAGCAATATAGAGGGAAATGAAATTGCCGACGGGCTTGCCAGGAAGGGCTCGACAGAACCGGTTTCACCTCTCCCCCTCTCAGACATCGGTGTACCTTTGTCCGTTGTTAAAGGGAAACTACACAATTTCTTTCTAAAAAAAGCGCAAAACAGATGGAGGTCTGTCTCATCGTATGCTATTTCGAAAACATTATGGCCCCAATACGATAGAAATAGAACGCTTAAGGTGATGGGAATCCCTCGCCATTCAATTTTCAAACTCATTGTGGTGTTCACTGGTCACTAGGTGATCGGTACTCATGCGGAGAAGCTTGGAATTCCGTACAACCCCTATTGCAGAAGTTGTGGGGATCCTGCAGAGAAAGAGACTGTGGAAGACTTTCTTTGCAAATGTCCGGCTCTGGCGGCTAGGCGCTTCAGATTCCTTAGCGTGCCCTTTGGGGATGACTTGAAGAAATTCTCCAGCTTAGATCCCCTTTTTCTCCTCCACAACATCAACAGCACTGGATGGCTGTAGAAGGTTCTCTCTTCCCAAAAATTTTTCTTTGCACAGGTAATAGTCCACACTATGGTATCAAAACAGCACGTAAGTGCTACTTGAAGTGTCCCTGTGGCACTCTTGCCATTTTACCTACCTACCTACCTGCTTGATGCTCGAAAATTCTATCAACAAGTCAAGCGTCTGACACAAGGTTTCAAGACCGGAGCATCAGCCTGCAGAGATAAAAACGGAAATCTGGTTATGGATACACAGTCCACACTGGGCATATGGAGGGAACACTTCTGCAATTTACTTGCTGGCGTTGATGCACACAATTCCGCCCCAGTAGAAGATGACCCGATACCGCCAATCGACTATAATTTGGACGTTCCACCACCTAGTCATGACGAAGTCAGAGTTGCCATTCAGCGGCTCAACCATCGACCAGATTTTAACATTCCGCCAAATCCTGGAAAAGACCCATGAAAAGCAAATCGACACCCATCATCTCTTTGTCGACTATAAAGCTGCGTTCGATAGCCCGATAAGGAATTGCCTGTACGCCACCATGTCTGAGTTCGGTATACCAGCGAAGCTCATACGGCTTCGCAGAATGACGTTGAGCAACACAACCAGTTCCGTCAAGGTAGGAAATAACCTCTCCGAGCCATTCAGTACCGTTCGAGGTTTCAGACAAGGCGATCCACTGTCATGCAACCTCTTCAACTTCGTGATGGAAGGGGTGCTCCGAAAAGCAGGTGTTCATCGTAATGGCACTACGAGTATTTTCTACAAATGTGTCCAGATCCTTGCGTACGCCGATGACATTGACATTATCGGCCGCTGTAAGCGATATGTCACCGCTGCGTTTTCTGCTATCGAGAAGGAATCCTCACGAGTGGGTCTGGCGGTGAACGAGGGTAAAACGGAGTATATGCTGTCTACAACGCGGAACACACGGCGTGTAGAAACGCACGTCATTGCGGACAACTATACCTTCGAAGTTGTGCCAGAATTTATTTATCTTGGCTCCGCCGTTAACAGCAACAACGAGAGCCTGGAGATCAAACGGAGAATCACTCTTGCTAATAAGTGGTACTATGGGCTAAGTAAGCAATTGAGTAGTCGAGCCCTCTCTCGCATGACCAAACTGAAACTTAACAAGACGCTAGTGTCACAAAACGATACAGCCGCTCTTGGGGTGTTCCAGAGAAAAGTTCTTCGTAAGATCTTCGGTCCTGTGCGCGTTGGCGAAAACTACCGTTCAAGAATGAACCACGAGCTGTATGAGCTCTACGCCGACATTGACGTAGTTCAACGTATCGCCATCCAACGGCTGCGATGGCTAGGGCATGTCGTGCGTATGGATGAAGAAGCTCCAGCAAAGAAGGTGTTCGATGGCAAGGTCCAAGGGAGCCGACGCCGAGGAAGACCATTGCTCCGGTGGAAAGACCAGGTGGAGGAAACCCTATGCTCGTTTGGTGTACAGAATTGGAGAAGGCGTGCGCGGAGCAGAGACGCCTGGAGAGAGCTAGTGAGGTCGGCCGTAACTCGGTAACGGGTTGTTATGGCCACCTAAGTAAGTGAGTAAGTACCTATCTGCTTGTTCTGTTCGCTTATGTGGAATTAGAGTGGTTTCTTGATCTAAGCAGGAATATAAGTCATCGCATTGGTTCTCGTACGGTTGAAAGGTGTTGAATAGCTGCTTTGCAAATGTTATAGCTTTAACCTAATCTCTTCTCGCCCAAGTCTCATTTGCATTTTTCACTGCCGGAACGTGACAGTTTCGTCCTTTTAAATTATAACTTATGTCACATCACATAAATTCTTTTAAAAAAATCAAAGTATACCTTTGTTTTTAGGAGTTACAAATTCGGAGATATGGCAAGCGCGACTATCCCACTGCTCTCAATTTACGTAAGACCGAAACCTAAGAGCCTAATATCTACAGTTTCTTAGGTAAGGTTAGGTTAGCCTGGTTGGCAACAAGCCACGCAAAGACCTTTTGGTCCCTAGCGATACCAGATGGAGACCGACCTCTATGAATACCGAAAGTAGACATCATGTAGGATGCCATCGCTTTTGGCGAATCTAAGCAGCGCTGAGAGATCCGCTTTTGGGACGTCCTCAACAATGGGGCTCCTAGGCATTTTAAACGCGTTCTTGATAATGCCGGACAAACGCAAAGAAGGTGTTCTAAAGTTTCCTCAACATCCTCTCTGCATATCCTGCATTTGCCCGTTTAGCAATCCCCATCTTGTACGCATGTGCAGCCAATAGATTATTACCTGTTAACATACCTATGATAGTTCTGCAGTCCTTTCGCGAGAGCGTAAGTACGAATTGAGTCAGTTTTTTGTCGTTAGTTCTACACATGACTTTTGCTGTTTTGCATGTGGTCAGATTAGTCCACTTAGCTTTCACTCGCCTTTTCATTTCATTGTATATTGTGTTTAGCGGTTTTGGTATGTCGTTCTCTTGCTCAAAAGGTAGTCTAACATCACCTTTTGCTATCTCATCTACTATTTCGTTCCCCATAATGCCTTTGTGACCAGGCACCCAATAGATGTGCAGCCAACTGTTTGAGGCTAGCCTTTCTATGGTCCCCCTGCTCCGTCGAACATTTTTGGACTTAATACAATATGAGCTTATTGCTTTTATTGCTGCTTGACTGCCCACGTATATATTAATTGTTGAGTTCTTTCTTGTTCTAGTGTAAGCTAGCTCCGCGCCTTTCCCCACAGCAAAAACTTCCACTTGGAAAATACTGCTGTGGTCTGGCAGCTTGATAGGCCGCCTTATCTCTGGTCTTGAGCAGTAAATACCCGCTCCCACTCCGTCTTAAAGTTCTATGGTCAGGCTTCATGCCTTTGTGCTATCCCTCCTCTTCAATTGTAATGCGAAACCTTCAATCCCAACTAAAGTACGGAGTCATGTAGTCTGTGCAACCTTCAGTTTCTTAAATTAAATTAAATTTTAACTAACCACTAAGACTATTCACATTCCCACAGATTGGGCAAAATATTAAGTTAAGTTAAGTTCCGCGAACTAAGCGTAGATTAACTGAGCTCCTACCGCCAAAAAAGCTAAGAATGTTTGTCAGGAATCAATTTCTTCACTTCCTTTTTCTTTTTCTTGGTTCTCTTCTCTAAAATAGCTGACCCGGTGCTTAAGTAATGCAGAATCCAAAAATATGTTCCTTAGTTTATTAATCAGTTGCCACGATTCGCACTTTATAAATATTAGCGCAATACATACATACGCACACACGCACATACGCACATAACTACCAGTATAAATCAATCGCTCTTGCAAGTTACCGCTTTACGTGAAATATTGATGAAATCTCATATTAAACGAATTCGCTAGTCAACCTCTTTAGCCACATAATCCCACGTCAATACGAGCAAGTAGCCGCTACATATTACATATCAATGTATGTGTTTACACACATATGAATATCCTACATATGCACATCTGTAGCCTTCGTTAATGCATCAGTGGAACTTTTGTGGCTACTCTAGCCACCTCTTTCGTACGTACGAGGCAAACGAGGGATACGGGCGTATGCGGCCGCACATATGCTATCGACACAGATAAATATGCGAAGCGTGTGAACAGCCAACGGATCTAATCAATTCCAATTAGCACTACTCTCCGATGTATTCAAATAAATTATTATTTATCATTTACTTATAACATTATTTATTTCGGAGGATAAATCCTCTAGTGAAAATACAAAGCGATGGATATGAGTTAACTTATATGTAGGTGCGTATGTGTGTGCGTGTGCACATATAAAGAAGGAAAGCCTGCATAGTGGATGCATATGTGCAGGCCATATATGAATGTTTGAATATTGGAATAACGAAGAAACTCTCACATCTGCATATACATTTGTATTCTCTCTATAATTCTTGCTACAAAGAAGCTTTAATGGATGTGTGTGTGTGTTTGTTCATATTTGAAATGATAGGTGTAGAGTTATACCAGTCGAGATGTGAGCATTGCTCCAGAAATAAGACAGCGAAATTCCCGAACTTAAAAGAGGGACCTTTGCGACATCTCTTATCTTTTGTCAATCACACATCATGGGCTAGCTTCATTAGATGACTTAAACAAGACGTACAAGCTGAAGTCCAAAATAAACTAGACTGCGCTAAAATAGAAACGACAGGAGCTTTGTTCTGATAACTTCGAGTTTATTTATTCAAAATAGATTCCCCTGGCCTCGATACAATGTTTTTGCGCGATCTAAAAGCTTTTCGAAAGAGTGTTTCAGGTCATTGGCCGGACTGTCTTTCAGGATGTCGGTACAAGTCTTTTGGATGGCCTCTATGGACGCAAAACGCTTCCCTTTCATGGCCAAATGCAACTTTCCGAAAAGGTAGAAGTCATAGGGAGCCATATAAGGCGAATGCGGTGAGTGATTGATGGTTGAAATGCAATTTCTAGTCAAAAAATCAGTCGCAAGAGTGGATCAATGAGTTGGTGCATTATCATGCAATAAGCGCCAGCTTCCTCCTTTGCAGTATTCAGGGCAAAATCAACGAATGCGATGCAACAAATGCTTGAAAGCGCCAAGATAGAAAATTGCAGTTTTCCTGATTTTGGGCGACCCGTATATTCATTGTCATTTATGTCCTCACAACCATCTCTGAAACGTGTAAAAACGAGGGTTGCTACTTCAGTTTTTAAATATTATATAAAAGTAAATATTTATAATCCGGCCGCCGTAGCCGAATAGGTTGGTGCGTGATTACCATTCGGAATTCACAGAGAGGTCGTTGGTTCGAATCTCGGTGAAAGCAAAATTAATAAAAACGTTTTTCTAATAGCGGTCGCCCCTAGGCAGGCAATGGCAAACCTCCGAGTGTATTTCTGCCATGAAAAAGCTCCTCATAAAAATATCTGCCGTTCGGAGTCGGCTTGAAACTGTAGGTCCCTCCATTTGTGGAATAACATCAAGACGCACACCACAAATAGGAGGAGGAGCTCGGCCAAACACCTAACAGAAGTGTACGCGCCAATTATTTATTTTTTTTTAAATATTTATAATCGAAAAGAGCTTCATTTTCTTTTTTCAAAATATTGTCCACGAAGGCCTTTGAACCAATCTTAAAAGCATTTGTTTTCTATCCAATTAAGGAAGCTACAAAATGTCAAAAAAACGACTGTCCACATTTCATTTTCAATCTGCAGAAAGCAGAAAACATCAATAAACGGCAAATTAGAACTCTTCGGCATCAAGTCAGCTCTACCACGAGCTTTACCCACCAATTCGATGTTTTGAAAGCTCAAAAGCTTGTTGAGCCGTTATATGGGAGATTCTCAAGCTGCATGCTACTAAAACTCTGGCTGTTGGGATTACCTCAGTGTATTGATTCACATGACAAACTAAGACAAAATAAGCATTAAAAAACAATCCAATTAGTACTACCTTCCCTGTGATCGTCCAAATAAATGAAGTGGCGCTTGCTTTGCTGAGCAATCTTCTGCAGGCGTTAGCAGCATTCTACTGGTTGTTTAAAATGAAACAGAACTAGTTTATGATATATACTTCTAATTTTAAGCCCAACTATTACTGAAGGCGAAGAAAAAGTATCATACCCCATCTGCTTTTGCTCTTCCCAATATGAACAATCACAACCCTATAAAATCGATTTTAAGACTACCATCAAGTTTCCAAGTTTTACTACTAAGAATTCGTGTTTAAAAACTGCTGTCAGAGAGCTCGAAGCACCACAATCTGCGCTGCCCATCTCTTAAATGTCCGAAAGCTCCAAGGCTTCCGGCCGTGCTAAATGTTTACAGGATTCCGAATATTGTTTAGAGCTCCTCTAGGCATTGATTTCGATAAGCAAAGATCTTTAAACCGTAGGCTATTTTAGCTCCACATGCAATTTCCTTCCAAAAATTGCAACAAGAAGCTTCTGCCACTGAAATCCCAGTCGCATGTGGGTGAAGGCTACTACAAAATAGGTCAATACACATACATACATGCTGTCCTACCCTATCCTACTAATGAGGTGCGCACCCAATGACGGACGTCAACCGGGGCAAGAATTGAGCCTGCTGATATATATTTGTATTGACACATGGAACAAATTGTGCGACCGAGAGCGACTGGGCGGATCTCACACTAGGGTCGGAGCTGGGTGAAAATTGGGACTCCTGAATTGAAGTACCTAGAAATATGGGCGCTGATCGCTGAATTCGTGTACTAAGCATCACCGTAGCAGCTGTTAGACGCAGACGAGTGCCTTTGTTGCAGAGAATGCATTTAAGTGGCAAATGTAAGGTCGAGGGATCCCAATTCGATGTCAGCCTTGATTGAAGCAAATTGGGCCAATCCCATCATTAAGTGTTGATCTTGAGATGGAACAACAAAGGGGTTTAGCCATATATACAGGATTAGATTACAAACAGAACAATCCCTGGTCGTTGCATAGAATGTTGCTACAGCGCCTAGAACTGCCGCTGCCGAGTGTCTTTGTACGTGACATACTGTCAATAGTTTTTAGGTAAATTTCCCACCACAGGCATTTCAAGGCACCTTGATAGAAAACGTTTTTTATATCAGTGTTCCTGAATCGGTATGAAATGGCAATTTTCGAGTTCACTTCTGCCCTGCAAATGCTGGTCGAAAACAGCTAACTAACATACGAGCGCAGTGTTGGGTTTGGTGAAGCGAGTTCGGTGTTGGAATGCTCTAAATTATAAGCAGCATAGAGAGCATTCGATACATTTTTTTTAATACAGGTGCAACAGCAATATGGTCGTTCTAATGTACCCGTTCTGGCGGACATCTAAGATGAGGACCGTTCTGGTGAGCACTTCTTTTGTGTGGAGTCTTCAGGAATTTCTGAGTTCTGTGCTGGGGCCACAGAGTTTTCGGAGTAGTACATGAAGAAATGGCGTTCCATCTGTTCTGCGCTTTCCTGAGAAATAAGTTGTGCAGTTCCCTTAAACAACTGTCAAAGGGATGCCGCTGATCTGGTAGGTGGCTTAGGAAACCAATTCGGCCCCCTTTCTGGCAAGCTCATCAACAATATCATTTCCCTCTACGTTTCTATATCCTGGAACCCAGATCAGAAATGTGTTACTTGCAAACCCAAGAGATTTGATCTCCTTCTTAGAGGAATTAACGAGTTTGGATCTGCACTATGGCGTCAACAGAGTCTTGATCGCGGCTTGACTATCGGAAAAAATGTTAAAAAAGCATCGCTAAGTCTGGCCCAACGCCCGAGAAGGTTTCACTGTTGATGTGTGTTTGATGAGATTCAAAAGGAATCGTCCACTATGAGCTGCTCCCGTCAAGCCAAACCGTAGCGTCAACAGCTGATTGGACTAAAGCATGCGATCGACTAAAAATGGAAAGAACTGTGTGCTGTGATGCGTCCAGGCAAAGACAGAGCGCAAACGTCTTTAAAGATGCGTTAGAAGTTCAATAGTTTGTCCATATCTGCTGTATCAGCAACGACACGCTGAGAACGTTAACGAAGGGTGAACCCATCCTATGGCAAATCAAGCGCAGTAAGTGGTGATTTATAGGTCACACGCTTAGAAAACCACCAGATAGCATCAGGAGAAAAAAAAAATTGGTCTTAAAATCAACGAAGATAAGACGAAATATATGATGATGTTCAGACAAAATAAACCAACATCAGGCAAACTGAAAATTGGCGATTTTTCTTTTGAAATCGTTGAAGCCTTTACCTATTTAGCCTTCAAACTGAGTAGAGACAATTCAATGAGCCTCACCATCGATGAAAGAATTCTAGCAGCGAACAGATCGTATACGTCGTTAACGAAACTCTTCAAATCAAAACTAATAAACAGACAATGCAAATTGACTCTGTATAAAACCATCATTAGACCAGTATTATGCCATGCAGCTGAATCGTGGACGCTAATTGAAGCAGATAAAACAAAACTGCAAGCCTTCGAACGAAAAGTACTCAGAAGAATTTTCGGAGCAATCAAAGATCACAGCGATTGGCGGATTAGATGGAATGACGACCTAGATCAACTGATATAGGGCGAAAATGTTATATGTTTCATCAAAGCGCAGCGGTTAAGATGGCTGGGTCACACTACAAGAATGGACGGTACGGGGGCACAGAAGAAAATCGTAGAAGCCAGAGCGTTCAACACTAGAGCAAGAAGAACAAGATGGACCGACGAACTAGAGGACGACATCAAGAAACTTAGTATAACGAACTAGAAAAAAGACGCAAGCGTTCGAGACGTATGGAGGTCCCACGAGGCGTATGGAGGTCCCACGTGCTGCAGGTCAAAGCTCACATAGAGCTGTAGAGCCAAAAGATGTTGATTAGTATCACGAGAATTGCACTGGATAGGAACCCGCAAGTGAGCAGAAGTCGCGGTCGACCAAAGAATACTTGGAGAAAATGTAAATAAAAATCTGCACAATAAAATTCAATTCAATGTTCGCGCACGCATTTTCCTTTGTAATGAAGTACTTTTTGTGGGTATTGCTAAAAGTGTTTATTGGAAGAAGGCTCCTTTTAGGAGGACGCTGGCTCAATTTAATGCCTATTCTTCTTACTTAGACTTTGATTTTTTTTTTTTACTCTAAGTGTACTTTTAAGAAGTCTCTTGTCATAAGATCTTGTATCTATATATCTTATATCCTGTAAGCATCCTGTTTGTTGATTAATAAATAAATAAATGCATGAAACATAGGTTGAGATTGCAGGCATTTTTGCAATATTCGAGAGCTGCACAGCAAAAAATCTACTATAATCTGTATGAGTGCTCCACCCACACTTCCACTTCTACTTCCACATTCCGTATTAATTCGAGTACCGCGATTGCAAAACTATCTCATCCTGCCCACTCACCTGTTCACCATTACTCACACACCGACACATTACTCATCACATTCGTTAGCCGATTGCCAATATTCGTTAGCGTTACGCTTATCCCTGCAGCGTGTGGATGGATCTTAGCAACGCACAAATCTTGTTGCGTTGCTCCACAGATGATTGCCAAGTTTGGTGAGAATTATGTTGTTGCACTTAATTAGTGTATGTGTCAGGGCGAACCCATCGAGTAGTGAGTGATGTATGCGATAATGTACGAACTCATGTGCTTCGGCTTATATGTATATGCGTATGTGTGTGTATGTTTATATGAAATATGTGTGCTTATGGGCATATGCAAGTGTGTGCGTAAACTATGTATGTATGTGCATATGCCAAGCCTTCGCAATGAAATTAAGTGTAGAAAAACATTAAATATGAGTAGGTAATATTTACAGATTATGAAGCCATAAATCTCAGTAGGATTTGTGCGTTGGCGTACCGAATGGTCAAAGTGCCACGTATGTTTATCTGTGTATATATGTATGTATGTATGTATGTGTGCGTGTAATTGTTTTTGCCAGCGTTGTGTCGTCCATCGTCGTGTGATGATGGAATATTCTCATATTTTTAATTACAGGCATCTTCTGGCGGCGATTTATGTATTTGTGTGTGTGTATGTGTGTGCGTGCAGTGCAATCAAATGTTTGCACATTCATATAATTCATATATTTAAGACCAATGAGGTGAATGTGCCAACTGGGACATCCATTAATGATTTATGCATTCACTTAAGCATCAAGTTTGCGATTGTACGTCCAAAGCCCTACCCAAATGAAGGAGTGCTGCTGATGTGTGTTTGCATGTGTGTGTCTGTATATGTATGTATGAATGTGCGTGCATATGCATGTATGTATGGATGAGCGTTCATGTAGATTGAGTTTCTCACACGCCACATTCGCATTTCACCAATCGATTTGTATTAATAAAAGAAAATATATATTTTAGTCATTTGGCTCACAAAAACTTACTTTGTGAATATTTCGTATTTATGCGTCCATAAATTCAGAAATATCCTAAGCACGTAAGCATCTGCAGCTACATTTTTACGCCCGCCCCAGTTGACTTAGCTTGAAGTCGCCTCAATTTGGCATTCGTCTCGCTTTTATTTTTAACCTGCTCAAACTTTTTCTCTGCTGACTCGCTCGTAATTAATTTCCGTCTTCAAGTTACACTCTGCCGCTTCAAATAAAATTCCATCATACCCAATTCGATGAAAGTCAAACTTTCACCAGCAAATCACTTAGATAGGTAGATAGACAGCCACACAGACAGACAGCACTGAATCGCTTCATGTTGCACGTCTGTTACTTATTGGGATCACATGTACATACATATGAGTATATATGTGTATGTGTGCATATGAGTGTATATGTGTGTGTGTGTGCATAAATGTCTGCGCAAAAAGTTCTTGTCAGTCACATCAGTTTATTATAATTCCCGACGTTGTGCTGTCAACTCATCGCCCACTTACTGTTCTTTACTAAACCCGCTTAAGGTCCAGTGCAACTTCATACCTTCGAGCTTACTTTTGTGTATCCCTTTGTCAATTCAGCTGAATTAGATTTCTGCTACTGGCACTGGCATGCCATGCACGTCTGCCCCTCAATTCGCTTGTCCGTTCGTTAGTTCATTCCATCAACTGCATCACCCATCCGCTCAATACGTCTGCTGTTTGTTCGTCAATCCGTCCGCCACACCCCATTCCATCGTGCCTTCTATTTGTCGTCTGCCTTGCATGTCATTCACCATTCCTCATTCGTCATCTGTCAACTATCGACCATCAACTGTTTTCCGTTCACTCTCGCTCGCACTCTCTCTCTCTCGCGTTTGTAGCGCGCAGTAAAAGCTCTCTTTTCGTGTCATTTCTCTTCACACTTATTGAGCTCTCCACTCTGTACTTTTGCTTTTTTGCGTTTTCTTTTATTTGCAATTTCCCTCTTTTCAATTTTTCTTCATAATTTCTAAACATTGAATTCACCTTTCAATCATTTTGCCATTTCACCTTTCTATGAATTGTTCAAACTTCATCATCGCTCACACCCGCACATTGGCTACGTCATTCAAACAGCTGTCAGTTGCTGTATTTAGTCTTTGGCAACTAGCAGAGATTCGCCGTTACATACCTAAATATGCATGAGGGTGGTTCAAGAAAGCTGGTGTTTTTTAAGTGATTAAAATTATTAGCTCCACAACATGAAAAAACTTAGGTTATTTAAAGTTAGATGGCTAACCCAAGGAGCACAATCGATAAAAGGAAATATGGTATCATTAAAACTTCAAAAAACGAGAGAAAGAGAGAATAGCGTCAATTGAATGGGAGAAGAGGATATGCTCGAGCAGTGACTACTAAACACTACGGATGGCAAGCGACTGCGGGCTGATATTAAAGTTCCGCAGACAGTAAATATCCAAACGAAAAGCTCCTCATGCGTGTTTAGAAACTAAGAGCCAAGGTGTCAGATAAGGGTAACAAAGGACTAGATGCTGCGGTGATTCTATCTGTCATCTTTCATATAGCTACTGCACAGTTGACTCCAAAGTATTCGAGCATCCTGCCCGAGGGTGGTAGCAAAGCAATAGTACGGTCTCCACTGCGTCGGAAGAACCCAGTCCAGAAGGACTTCATTTGGTATTTCTGACGACTCGTTAAAACTCTGAATACTAACAAGTACTGCAGTTTTTTCCGCACCGGAAACTCCCTCGACCACCTTTCACCCATGACTAAAAATGTAGCTGCTAAATTCTTATAGCTAAAGTTCTCATTGCTCGTTCACCGAGCTGATTAAAGGCTCACCCATCTAAAAGCATAACTTGAAGTAACCTGCACGCATCTCGCGCTCAACTAACTCATAAACCCTGCAGTTTTCGACGAAGTCCCTGTCGTTAACGAAATAATCAGCTACTTCGAAAGGAAACTCAGCTAGTCCACGACTATGGACGATTTCACAATTAGAGTGTTGCACTAATCAGGAACAAATCGATTGGCCCTTTGGCAGCTACTACCACCACCTCCCAGTCTACCCAGCATGTGGAGAGGAGGATGAGACTGCGGACCACTTTCTGTGCATCTGTCTGGCCTTCCCTCGAATTAGGCTTGAAGTCTTTGGCTCTGATGCGTTAAGAAGCAGTCACCTTGGCACCATAAGATTTACATAGATTTCTTTGGAGGTCGGGGAAATTTAAGGAAAATTAAAAAGGGAACTCGAGTGCAGTACAATGAACTTATTGTTGTCTGAGTTCTGTACTTCCTAGCTATCCCGACAAAAAAAACCTCCACCTGTAAAACATCATAGTGATCCGGAAGCCGACATTCATTGAAACAGCTTGTTTCATCAATCTTCCCTTAATAATATCTAAGTGACGAAGGATTCTCTTGGATCCAACACAGATATCTACTGATCAAGCCAAGCGGAGATAAAATCTATGATTTTTAAAATTCTGAAGTACCCATAGTTTAGACTAAACCTGCAGTTTTAGCCTCTTTGAAATGAGTGGCGTCAACTAGTTCAATAGCTAGTATAACATCGAGTGTTGGAATATGTTAGTTCTATTCGTCGACCTGAGTGGTAAACAACCATTTGTTTGGCAAAAGTTTTCGGAGAATTAAGGAAAACCAACAACCGAGGACTAATTATTCTGCACCAAGTCAACGCGAGCTCTCATGTATCGGCAAGATCACAAGAGAGTTTTTGAACACTCAAAAGATAGAATTAATGGGTCATCCACCTGACAAGTCCTACACCTGACTAGTAAAGATTTCTTTTTGTTCCCGATGATTAAAAATAAAATGCGAGGTCAACGTTTTTCAATGTCTGAAGAAGCTGTTGAAGTCTTTAAACAGCTCGTTTTCGAGGAGTCCACAACTGAGTAGTGAAAGTGCTTTGAACATTAGTTCCGGCGAATCCAGAATTGCATTGACTTCCAATGAGAATATTTTGGTTTAGCCATGTCCATCCGTCCGTTTGTCCGCTCGGGCAAAAATTAATATATTGAACTGAAACTTGGTACAATATTAGATTAGTTTAGACTTGTGTGAAGTTAGACAAGTCCAAGCACGAAGTGAGGAAAAGAATTGTACTACACCCGGATAGATTACAGTGGAAGAAATAGAGAGACAGGATAAAAAAATATAGAGTTAAGACTGGAAAATTGGTTTGAGGCCATTTTTCCGCTAATCTTTTGGATTCATTGAAGAACCTTAAGAGATCCGCAAGAGGAAGAGTATGAACTTTATCCATACTCAGTACATCGTACCCCAGCAGCCTTAGTCTGATTCTAGAAAACAGCGGACCGCTACAGAGAAAATGCTTTGGTGTGTCCTCATGCTCACGGCAGGATAGGCATATTGAGTCTTCAATGATCAGCCATATGCATAGCACAGGCGCGTTCCCTGTGCTTACACCCACAAGTACTATCAGGTACTTTCTACTAAGTTTTGGAGAGAGCTCTCTTGAGCCTGTACGGCGCCTTCATCGCTTCCTTTCGAATTTAAAGATCTAAAGGTTAAAAGTTCATGATGGCATTAAGGGCATCGCCAGAAGTCGAACTCATAGCACCTGTGATGCCCGACGGCACACTTCGCTGTAGGATTACCTCTAGGTATTTGACTTCAGCAGACAGTTGCAGTATTACTCCTTTCAAAGTGGGTAGTAACAAGCCTTCCATATTACGTTTCCTAGTGAAAAGAACCAAAGTAATTTTTATAGAATTCACCGAAAGACCATGCAATTCCCATCTATGAGCAATTTTGTTTAGAGCTACCTGCATTTTATTGCACATATCCTCTAGTGAACGTTCAGAGATTAGTACGCATACATCATCCAACTTCCTGCAGATTATTAAGAAGAGAGTCCACAACAAAGCACCAAAGTAGGGGACAGAGTACACCGCCTTGTAGATAGGCTCCTTAACTCCTTCATCGTTTTCTCCATCTGTGATAAGCGGGCTCTTCGATAGCATAGAGTGAATCCCTCTGGCAATGATTTCTTCTACTCCATGCGTTCTGATAGAAGAGTACATAGTGTCAAAGGTAAGAGCAAAATTACTCGAGTTTAATGCTAATGACGATGCCAAAAAGTTCAATTTAGAAGAATGGGCAGTGCCATGTACGCTTTTCGCTAAACTCATTTATCTCGATATCGTTTTTCGATATCAAAAACTTATCCGAACTCGGTACCCCTATAGCTCGCGATGTTCGGGCAAGCATCTCATCAGAGGTGAATTTTAGTTTTATCAACTAGGCCTCTCCAAAGGTATTTGATTCAAGGCAGCAGACCACCAATTATGTATTTTCAGTTTCTTGCTATCTTCAATGGCCTCCTTTACATCTGGTGGCTAGCACGTTGTAATTTAAGAAGAATTTGAGGGGACTTTCCTTACTCATGCGCATAACATGATCCAACCATTAGAGACGTTGCAATCTGACGATCTTAACATCATCTTCCCCTTTGCGAATCCGCAGTAGCTCCTCGTTGTATGTAGTAATATAAGAACCATCCTTAACCTGGCTTGGATCATACACTTTTCGTAAGACTCTACTTTCGAAAGTTCGGAGATTTTGTTCATCCTTGATTGGCATTACCCATGACTTCCAAGCATGCGCAAAAACTGGTCTTACGAGGTTCAATAACTACCCGTGTTTGATGACAGAGGAAGTTCCTGAGGGAAGTGGTGTTAGCATCGTGTGCTGCCATTTATCAAACGACGGCAAAACAAACTTCAGACCGATTGATAGGATAGTTTTGATTTGGCAGCTATTCGAGGCAGACATGTTTCTTAATACTCGCTAAGATGGAGAAAGAGCAGTACCGTTCGGTAATTCGCTTTTTCTTCTGGATGGGAAAAGATGCGAGGAGAAAAAAGCAAAGTTGGTTGCTGTCTATGGGGACACTTCGCCATCTATGAGCACAGTTAGATATTGATTCAACGAATTTAAACTTGGGCGAACAGGCAGAAGTGGTCACCGAGGGAATCATTCAAAAAGTCCTCAACATGATTCTCGCTGATCGACGAACGAAAGTGTGGGAAGTAACAGAGGCCATAGGTGTATCGACCGGAATGATAATTAATATTTTACATGATAAGTTGACGAGGAAAAAATTACCGGCCCGATAGAAGCCGCGATTGCTGACAAAAAACACCAAGCGGATGCGGCTGTTAACTTCCAAGCAGTGTTTGGAGAAATTTAGTCGAGAACCGAAGAAATTTTTGCATCGAGTTGTCACCGTTGATGAAATCTGGATTATTACATACCAGAAACTAAGCAATAATCAAAACAATGGATTTCTCTCGGTGAATCTGCTCCAAAGAAAGCGAAGACAGTCCCAGCGGCCTGAAAAGTGGGACTGTCAATTCACCCGATCTGGCTCCCTGTGACAAGAAAAAGTCATGTTCCCTAACATGAAGAACTGGCTCTAGGGAAAAAAGTTTAGTTCAAACGAGGAAGTCATCGCCGAGACAGAACCGTATTTTGGACAGTTCGACAAATCCTTTTTTTTTGTTTTAGGAAAGGTTAAAAAATGACCGGAGCGTTGCGAGTATCTTTTTAAAAGGGGACTGCATTGAAAAGAAAATTAAAAAAATGGTTTCTTCTTTTCTAACACGGGTACTTATTGAATGGCTCTCGTATTATTGTTTTATAAATATTTAATTTGCATCTGCGCGAGAGTGGTCTGGATTTTAGTAGTTTCAGGTTGGCGTAGAAAGCTCAAATCGATCTTGGATGCAGTCCTGAAAACTATTGTCATTTTTTAGTATTTCCCTCAGGTACTTCAAACTCTCTACTCCTTGAAAAACGTACTGTCCAATAGTTCGATTCAAAAATGAACATCTAGCCGAAATTTTACTTAAAATTCTACTAAACTTTGCGCGGGTGTATAAATTTCGGTACGGATTGAATTTAGCACTTCCTTATATGCTATTTGTTGTACTTTTTTCTAAGTTTTGGTATCTTAGCAAACCATTTCCTGTAGAATTTTTTCACCAGCCGCTTGTGCTCGAGAAACATTTTTGCTACGAAAAAAAATCTAAATCTCCAATTTATAAAATACAAACTTGCCAAAACTACTTTAAAGAGTCAAGCACATTAATATCTTTCCAGAAAAAACAAAAAAACAAAAACAACTCACGCTTTATGCGAATACTTATTAAGGTTTACCTGCATTTTCGAAATGAACCGCAATTACTAGGCTCACTCAACACAAATTATGACACTTTAATTTGATTAATTGGCAATAAATCAAAAGTTACATTACAGACGCGCTCTTTCATACTTTTACCAAACAATCGAACAACAATAACATCAACCAGCAAGCCACCACAATTCACACCGTCGCCACAGACCAGAAGTGTAGATTCGCGTACGAGATACTTAAATCGGCCAGCTTATGCAGCCACACAGTTGACTCAAATTCGACCAGTAAACAATGTTTTCATACACATAAATCCACAATAACGTGATCGTCAATCAAATCTTGAGCATTCACGTCAAAACGAGAGGCGAGCGTGAATTATGAATTGGACACTCGCTTTGTGTGATGCGACACGACGCGCCACGCCATGGCACGACTCTGACGCACTACAGTGTCCCCCAGCACCGCCTAGCACCACTACTCGCATTGTAAATGCTGTCGGATGCGGATGCTGTGAGTACGAATACGAATACTTGTTGTGTTTGATCCATCATTGAAGTGTGTGAAGTGGCTATGCTAGTACTATGTAACTGTAGGTGTGTAGTGTCCAACGACTACGGGGATGACGACGACGACGACGACGACGGCGACGATGTTGACGTCGCTTCACATTGCCGCGCGATTCAATACATTTGCGGAATGTTGTTGCTGCATAACCGCCCTCCCCCTATCAACTTGTGGTTGTGCTGTTGGATTTCGCCTTCGGGCGGGCGCTCGCTCACAATGCCGCACAAAAAGATGCCATGACAGATATGTCAGATTCTGGTATCGCATGACATACAACTGTTGTGTTGTTGTATGAATGTAAGAATGTTTGCTGCCAAGCATCGATTGCGGTGATAAGAGGAGGTGTTTGCGGTTCATAAGCGTATTTATAAGCCCTACAGTTTATTTTCAGGCGCAAAAAAAAAGAAAAACCAACAACAACAATAGACTTGAAGTATGATGGATATGAAGATTTGCCAGCTACACTTGATCTTTTCACTGAATACTCGTACATTGAATGATTGCTTAGTTGAAACGCCATTCGATTGTGGCTATGCCAACAATAGACAAGAAATTATTACTCATAAAATAGCTAATATTAACTTTACATTGATTAACAGACAGAGAATGACGAATACTTCAGCAGCGAAATGTTATAGGGAGTAGTCGTAAAAGAGCTCACATTGAGGGAGGCGCTCTGTAAGCACGAAGTTAGCGCGGGGCGCAGTAGGAGAACTAACCGAGCGATACAAAAAACCATTTGGTTGCAATAAAGCTATGGGATGGAATGAAAGCATTCTATTTTTTAATACCATAGGTAAAGACTGTTTCATATAAAGCAGCGTTGCTCAAATTGTGACAAACATACCTCCAATGGTACGCGGGGTATCCGAAGATTTAAGGCTAGTAGGTAAATACGACACACAAAAATATGATGCCTGAATTTTATAAAAAGAAATCAGATTTGCAGAATATAATATTTGATAAAATGATTAGCCAAACTGTATTGTGTTTGCCGCATTTTTGCTCGTTTAGCCTTAAAAGAAAATGTTGTTCCGTGAGCACCAGGATATATCGTGGCTAAATCTGAAACAAAAAAGTTTCGAAAACAAAAAAAAAAAATAATAATAATAATAAGGGAGAATGGGGAGTTGTGAGACGGGTTTTGTTTTTGGACCCGTATAACACAAAATCTTAATATTCTGCATATGTCAACGATGGAATCTTTAGTCAATGAATACTGGAAGCTATTGGTATGGCCTATTTAACAAAACTACAATTTTCCTTAAAATTAAAATTGTATATAATAATATAAAATATAATACAAAATACAAAAATGTGGGGAGTTGTGAGACACCGTGGTTTAAATCAATAAAAATTACTTATTTTAGTTGTTACTTCTTTATTAAGATGAAAAATAAAAAAGAAAAGAAAATTGTTATAAGAAAGTGTATGAAAAAAGCAATGCCATCAATCTGATGATTCGCAGTGAGAACATGTATAATAACCAGTTCGTAAATTGGCACACTTTAGGTGCACAGCTCGATCGCATACATTGCAATGAATGGAGTTGTTTCTGCTTAACTTTTTCGGCATTGCACCTTTGCAGATGATGCAAAAATCTTCTTCTTCTTCAAATTCTGATGAATTCGCATGAATATTGCACTTATGAAAGATGCGTTAAAACGTCGAAAAAAACGGTGTCTCACAACTCCCCACATTTGTTGTCTTACAACTCCCCAAATCGTTTTTTTTTTATAAATGGCCGCGTAGTCATAAACACATCGAACGTTCATGCCCAAGTGAATGTGTAAATTCAAAGCTAATAGGACAATTAATAATTTGTATATATTAACATTTGCAATTTGCTTCAACAACTGATCGAATGTATCGCAAAACAAATGATGAAAAAACTTACCGAGAAATTCCAAAACACAGTAACTGGAGAGACGCGTCGAATGCGTGTAAATATGACCAATCTGTCAAAGAAAGATCCTGACTGATTTTTCGAAGCTTCTCGAAATGGTGCACCATGCATTCCCATGTATACACTGGTGGCTCTTAGCTCATGGGAAAGTGTTTCTCAGACTTAACTGATTGCAATAATTAAGGCCGTGACACCAGGACAGTGTGACGGGACGGGATAAAATCCCTTACAAGGCAGTCGACAACCGCTAAGATAGCCAAGAAATGTCGGACTTCTCTGAAAGGATAGAATGAGCTCCTGGCTATTGCGATATCCAGAGCCAATGAACTATCGAGACTAGACATCAAACTGTAGAATCTGTTTAGATGAAAGAGAGGAAGAGATGATTCTTTCTGTTCCACTGTCCTGCGCTATCCAGACGTAGGCTCACTACTTTAAATAGACAATTTTTTACTGAGATGGAAAGTCTCAGCAAGAAGTCGGGGATCCAAACCAAGAGGTTTCGATTAGTTCAAGTTGGTTTTGGAAGAGATCGCGACTAGTTTCACATGCGGCGTCACTACTTCAGGTAGACAATTTTTTTATGAGTTTGAAGATCTCAGGGACAAGGGAAATTCTGAAGTTTTTGCTCAATTCACGTTGGGCTTAGAAGAAATCGGGACAAGTGTCGCATGCGGCGTCACTACTTAGGTAGAGAATCTTTTATTTTGATCAGTTCAGGTTAGTTTTAGAAGAGTACGGAACAAGCGGTCTTCTAAAGTTTTTTTTCCAGCTCACGTTAATTTTGGAAGAGATCGGGACAAGTTTCACCTGCGGCGTCACAATGGGATATGAGCCTAGGTGGGTTTTAAAGTGAACAGCCTTAATACATATGTTATGCTATCAGGACTCCCCATAAAGAGAGAAGGGATTGTTTTAGTGGCTACACCACTCGACACAGTAGACGACGGTCGTTGTAAGTGCGAAGACATTTTGAACCCCACATCCCCCACCAAAAAAAAACTGCTATCAGGACCCTCTGATCGGAAAATCTGTCAACCGTGGCTCTAAAACTCATTCAGCCGCGGTCATGGAATTGTTTCAATGAGACGCGAGTAAAAAGAATATAGCGCACTTTATAATTTATAGTTCCATTTTGACGAATCAACTGACTACGCAATTTGCGTCGATAAATCAACACAAATCTAATGAATTGCCAAGATGACTCACTCATAGAGTACATCGCATTTTTTTCTTTTTTACTTTTTTAACTTTTAATCACAAGTGCGCCTTTGATTGATTGATGAGCTGACACCAACAACAACTACAGCAGGCAGCGTAAAGTATTCACTGTCGTCGGCGCCGCAATAAAATTCCACTCAACGCTTCATTTGTTTTGCCTAACTACGAGTATGCCGACATCGAATAGCAGCAGTTCACGGACACTTCATACAAAAAGAAAATAAAGAGGCAAAAAAACAAAACAGCGGAAAACTCCCAAATAGACTTAGGTCATGAGTAAATGTAGCTAGCAGCTGTTAAGACCTGCTTGGCGGACAGCTGGCTGCCTATGTTGGAGGCTTCATTGAATCTTCGTAAAAAATGAAAAATTATCTACTTGTTGTTTTTCCGCACAAACTACAGGCAAACATACTCGTACTAAACATACACACACATACATACATATAACCGTTTCACAGGCGTAACTGCTCAATGCATGGGCTTTCACTTTTTTCATTGCCGTACGTTGCGTTTTTCCTACTTCCTCTCTTTTTTCTGTTGTTTTTTGTGTTTTTTTTGTTTTGTTCTTTCGTTTAATAGGACCAAAGTAGGACTAGGGCAAGGACACTTGCCACTTGCCAAGCAAATAGGGATAATAGCAGCCAGCAGTTGAAACCCACGTAAACCAGCCGGCAGCAAGCAAAGCAGTGGCGAATGAAAGAAAAAAACACCATCGTAGGGATTCCGTGATTTTTTTCCTTACGCTACGAATTTTCTTTCTCCCACACAGCTACACAACCACACTCACATACATACCTACTCATGCAATCTAACGAAAACACTTTTTCACCGTTTTTAATGTGTGTCCTCGGTAATGTTGCGGGTGACTTCCATGCTGTCTGCGCCAAGTCTAGAATGCCCATACCCCTGACTGGCTGGCTGGCTGGTTGGTTGGTTGGTTGGCAGTTGTCGGTCCGGGCAGGCGGCAGACTTGTGCGCTGGTGTCGTGCCAGTGTTATGTTAGAGTTCAAGTGCGCGCCCGTTTACAAATGATAACCACTTGTTGAGCGTGGCAGCCAAAGACCGAAAACAACGAACAACGGTATTGCAACACCCAGCAACAACGCGTTATAAGAAAGTGAGAGAAGGAGTGTTAGGTCATAAAAGCAGCGGAGTACAACGTGCGAAAGTAAGCATTCAAACGCACACACATATATACTCATATACGCACATTCATTTAAACATCTCCATAGGTATTCGTACAAGCACAACGACGCATGGGAGCCTTGAAAACGATAGAGCGTGGCTGGGCATTAAAACCCATAGAAATCAATAAAATTCAAAATACCTACTCGTTTTAAAGGTGAATTCACGCAAACAGTGTGTGTGTGTGTGCGTGTGTGCATGTCTAAAACTAATGCTGCTGTTTTTGCTTTTGGCGAATTTATCGTTAAAGTGATATACATACATAAAAGTGTTGCAAGTCAAATCGCAAAGTTGTAATTTGATCGTTTGATGCTTTGGTTTCTTCTTGCCTTATAGGCCCTAATGGCTTTTGATGTGCAAACATTGATTCGTGCGGACAATTCACGCCAAAATGCACATTGATGAGGGGAAAGTGAGGCTCATATATGTAAATGTGTAGTAGTGATGTTGAAATTGCGATTGACATTTGAAATTTGAAACAAGTGAACCAAGAAGCGCGGAGAGAATCATCATCATAATGGCCTTGCAGTCCGGAGTGGACCATCGCCTCTTCTAGAATACGTCTTCATTCTTCTCAGTTCTCAGCTTTCTCTCTCGGTTGCGAGATTCTCATCTTACGTAGTCGTCTTCTACGTTTTGCAACCATCGTCGCCTTGGCAGGCTCCTTCAGAATTTGCTTAAAAAACATTTTTGGCCGCTCTCTCTTGCTTGCTGATTCTTAGGACGTGTCCATACCACAGTAATTTTTGCGACTTTATAAACCACGTTACATTTCGTCCCGCGATTAAAACACTGGGCTCGAGAGAATGAGCTCCTAAAACACTCAGGCTAAAAAGCGCTTTCGATTCGAAGCTCTGGAAAGTTAAAGGGTTGATAGTCAAGGAGAAAGGGAGAGAAGTGAGAGAGAGTAAGCGATAGATAGAGACAGAGATAGGGATAGCTTCTTCTTCTTCCTAATTAGCACGGTAACCGCTTACGCGACTTTGGCCGCGTTTAACAAAGCGCGCCAAACGTTTCTTTCTCCTACTAACCGGCGCCAGTTGGACACACCAAGTAAAGCCAATTCCTCCTCCACTTGATCTTTTCAACGCAGAGGAGCCCTTCCTCTTCCTCTGCTAACACCAGCTGGTACCGCATCGAAAACTTTCAGAGCCGGAGCGTTTGTATCCATTCGGACGACATGACCCAGCCAGCGAAACCGCTGGATCTTTAGTCGCTGAGCTATGAATATGTTACCGTAAAGCTCAGGGATAGCTAGTCCTGTAATAATTTTCCAGCAAATTCTGTGGCAAAACTGAGAATATCCTCCAGTGTGAGAGAACGAATCTTACTCATTCTAATGACATCGGAACCCGAAATTCGTAGCCTTGCTTTAGCAAGGGCAAGCTACTCACATAGAAAAAACTGAGTGCTATACGGCGCCTCTAAGCAGGAGAGCCAAATCGATTCCTCAATGATTCCAATGCTGACTCCGTGAATTGTGTCCTGTAATAATACCAACCATCAACCGGACGTCTTTTCTACCAAGTTTTAAAAGAAAGTTCGACAGTTTTCTATTCGGGCTTGTCACAAAACACTTTGCAGTTCTAGAGCATTCTAGGCTGTACCGCCGCTCTTTATGTAAATTGCATAACGGCTGATCCAATTCATAATTGCTGCAGAACTGATTCCGATTATTGGCTCTAGTGCCTGTGAGGTAACCCCTATTCCATAGTTGGTCAATTCATCGGCAATTTCGTTTCCTTGAACACCGGAGTGTCCTGGAACCCATATAAGTACAAGCCTGTTCCGTCTTGAACATTATTTATGGGTTGATTTGCGTTCTCGAAAGCCTTCAGTGACTATCACTAAAGGATCCAAACTGTTTCCAACTCCATCACCTCTCAATTATCCATTCCTTCCACAGTGTAATGACACTTATTACTATCACTTCTTATTATGCTACGGCCCCAGAAACTCTTTCACTATTGGACCCATCGGTAAAGAAAATATCCGTCAAATTTCTTTGCGTGCACCTTGGATTACAGACATAAAATTTCCTTCCAAATGAAACTTTGGACATAAGATCGTCGTTAGGTGCAAAAAACAGCGGATAGCTCAGATAGCATCTTAAAAATTTTTCCGCTTAGCAATGTTAACCCCGGCATCCTGCTCCTTTTTAAGTCCCAAAAATACCGGACTGATTTACTAAAAATTCTGGGAAGCATATGAAATGGAAACAGAAATGGATGTAGAAAACGTATAGCTACGTTTGCAGCTTTATTTCTTTCAACCAGAAAAGAAAATAATGAATATTGAAATCCCGAAACCAAGTAATGTAATGAGAAATTCTAGTAATGAGATCGCAAAAATTACACTTTAGTATGCCGTTCACAATTCGCTATAGCCAAATAGGTTGGTGCATTGTTCTCATTCGGTATGGTCCGAGTTCGAAGCTCTGTTTTTTTCTAGAGCAGTCGCCTCTCGGCAGGTAATAGCAAACCTGATAGTCGGTCTGTTTTCCTTCGTTGAACCATTTTGTGGTTCTTAAGAAGGGCAGGATTGGTCCCACTCCCACGCCAGACAGTTCTGTAAGAGAATTGAAAAAGTGTTTACCTAGACAACCTGCTTTGATTTTAGCTATCTATCTTAGCTTATCTCTATTCTCCGAAACTACTGAGATGCATTTTTACATGACTTCCAGGGGTAACTTAAACGTAGCCTAGGCCAATATATAGGCTTTACCTCATTGAAATCGTTTTTTAATTCTACATCTATGACTGTTTTCTGAAATAAATAAATTTAGAACCACATCGGCCTACTGATTTCCGAGCCCTTTATCAGCAAGGAAGAAATGCATATAGATTATTTATGAGTAGAGGACATTTTATATATTTTGCTTATGCGAATATCGCAACTTGTTTGAAATGTGCCTCCTATAATTATTGAAAATATCGGCTGCCACCCGTTGGAGTCACCATTGGATACCACCAGAGATGCAGATGTGTTTTTGTACACACTCGTCTGAAACCAAAAGCACCTTAAATTTACTTTACGCACATTTTTTTTATTTTATTATTAATTTTACTGCTCACAAAATGTTAACAACTACTGAAGAAGGCAATGAAGACATGCAGCATAGAGCAAACTCGGCACAGTTAAAATGGAAAACGCTAACCTACATGCTAAGCGGCAGAAGGATGCTGCTCCATCTAAAAAGGAAAATCTATAAAACGGCTGTGCATCCCACTTTTTTATTTGGAGCCGAATGCAGGCCTCTAGCCCCACGAAAGCAAACTTTAACAGCAGACATGAAAATGCTGAGATGGTGAAGATGGGTCACAACGTTGGACAAAAGACAAAGTCGATATATTCATGGAAGCTTTAAAAACACCGAGACGAATGAAAGTCGAAAAATTTGGCGGTTACGAACTAGAAAAGTTGACTGCAAGTGAAAAAGGACAAAAGCAAAGAAGAAGATTGATTTTACTGCTCTCAAAAACCTGAAGATTGCATTGTGTAGAGTGTAAAGGGTATAAAAACTTAAAAAGGAAATTTTTCGCGACACCCAGCATACTTGTCGTCCCAAATATATCTGAGGGATCCTAAAAACGATGGTCAAATACATTTTTCTCTACCGACAGAAAATAAATCAAGTTTTCGCCTCCGAAGCGGCCTTGAAATCGGTGTTTGATGGCATCAGATGATTTCAACAATGAATGTCTGATATATCTTCCATTGAGTGTAATTCAAAAATATAGATTTTCGATCAGTTTACATCGATAAAAAAGCAGTTAATATTTCTGATGTTGATGTGTTATGATTTTGATATTATTTTTTACATGGTAATAAAATTATAAGTAAACTCAAGCGAACGCAGCGCTAGAGCAGAGGCTTTCGGCTGGATATTATTTTTTATTTTTGATATTATTCGCTAAATTTATTTGACACAGCAAGTATGAACATGAGAATCTCATCACAAATTTCAAAGGCGAAAATCTTCCTTACCTTAAACATCTACTATAAATACTGTATTTAGGTTAAACGAAGGGGGTCGCTGGAAAGAAAAAACTTATGGTCCTGCCAGTCTACTATTGCGACAAAGTCAGTTAACCTCGGTGAGGACTAACTACATCGCCCCAACGGTAACATTCAATAGGAGTTTTGCCACTCTTTGGGCTACTAATCGCAGATTTCTCTTTTAAGGGCAATATCGATATTCTTTCGGCTAGCCAAGCTGCAATCCAGGCCCGGGATTCAGTTACTACAAACTCTATGGTGGTTGAACAAAGTAGGAATAACATTCCCACCTTGAGTGAAAACCATAGAGTAACCTTAATCTGGGTGCCGGGACAGCGGAATATTGAAGGTAACGAAAAAGCAGATGAACTGGCAAGAGGGGGATCTGTCATGAATAACGCTCGTGCAGAATAGGTATTCACACCATTAGGTGCAGTAAAGAGTACAATTTCCCTAAAATACCTTCGAATCGCGGATTGTAGATTCAGAGACCAGGCAAAAAGCAAAATCAGCAGAACGTTATGGCCCACCTACAACCTCAAACATTCGTCAATATTGTTAAACATCAAACGTCGGGACGCCTGGAGACTAACGGCAGTCATAAGTGGCTTTTGGTCTGTCGGAGAACAAGCAGCCAAAATGGGCATCCCTCACAAGACGCACTGTCACAGTTGTAAACAGCCAGAGTAAAAGGAAACAATCTTCCACTTCCTCTGTGAATGCCCTGCCCTATGGAAGGACAGAATGTTAACCCTGGGTAAACCGCTGTTCAAGAGTTTCGAACAACTGTCTGGCTTAGATGTCAACAACCTAAAAAGGTTCTTAAACCGCACAGACTAGATATAGTCATGCCGTAAATACCATAACTGGTAAACTAGTTGGTAACGAGGATGTGCCAAGAAAATGGTGTGGAAGCGCTAGTTGGATTCTGGAAGAATCACCACTCAAACCCACCAACAAACTGTATAAGTGGCACTATGAGCCCAGTGATCGGCGGAATAGCAATTAATCAACATCATTAGATACTTTGAGCGCTGAATGTCGCGCTTTTGCGAGGCACTCACTTAACCCCACTGATAGCTTCAGAGCTGATGGAAATTTTGTACATTTACTTAGATTTACTAACCATTTTTTAAGCCTTATACAGTTGTCTGGCAGAAGTTACAATGAACTTTTTTTTTGAGTATTTGAAAAGCAGAAAAATATTTGATTTTTGTACTGAAAAGTACAGATTTAGTATATCAAAATACTGCATTTTTTCAATGCGTTAATACAGATATCTTTTCCTTAATATCACTTCAGGTAAGGCACTAAGAATGCTTATTTCCCGGACATAAATGAGTACGTATTTTTTGTTGTGCTATTCTGATCTCCTATGTTGTCTAATTTCCGTTTGTATATAATAGCATTTAAAAGCCAACAGGTAATACCTTATGGGGGTATTCTAGTGTAGAATTTTGAAGAAATCGACATTTTTTTTTGCATATTTTCAAAGTTTAGACATTTAAGAATATGTCCTTAAGAGGATTTTTCAAAATTCCTATTATTTCATGAGTTATACCCTTCTTGGTGACATGGTATCGCTCTCGATCTGACCACTTAAACTCAACTTTGAACGCGTTTTCCTCGAGCAGGCGGTATGGTTTTCTCGAGTTCTAATGGACCGATTTACTTCAAACTTGGGAAGGATGTTCTTTATACATTACTTCATCGAATGACGCTAGCTCAAAATTACAACTTTTCATTAAAAAAAAAAAATCGGAATTGTTGAAAAAATATGCAAAACAAATTTTTTTTTTCAAACAACCACCATATTGTGAAATTTTTTTTTTAAACTTATCCAAGGCTCATTCGATAGCGGCATCTACAATAATTAAGAATCCGTTTGGTTTTTATTTTTCAGATCACCAGGAGGGTTGGAATCATGCACGCCAAGACGCCTCTACACTAGAATACCCCTTTAATCCGAACTTTCTGTAGTATTAAAAATTATTATTACTATAAAATTCTCTTTTGAAAGACATACACAAAAATCCATATATATTCCTTTATATATGTGGCTACTCGTATATCTACTCGAATGCCTACTGCAAACCTACAGTTCTTCACAAAATTATGTTTTTCAGCTTCCTTCTTTACGCCATCCTTCACATGCATCTTTATTCAATCCTTTTCCAGCGGCAAATTGTTCCTTTTCATTAAACAGACACGAAATGAAGTGTTTAGTGGAATGGAATTTGTGCGCTACCGAATTTTCGGTAGCTGTCAGTCGCTTAACGCTGCTGGTGCATCCGAGCAACACGTCAATGCTCAGGTTTCGACTTGAAATGACATTTCTGAATATTGAATAAGATTACAGCAGACAGTTGGGTTTTGGCGCAGGGGTACCACTGTCACCACGGTGGATTGACAGCCCAAAAAAAAGGACATTAAAAACAAATAAAATAAAATATTAAGAAATATAATAAAATCAATGAAATTGTATAAAATTATATAAAATAAAATGAAGTTGATAAGATAAAAATAAAGTTAAATAAATTAGTCACGAATCAAACAAATTTTAAATAAATTAAAAAGAGATGACTTAAAATAAAATAAAGTCAAGTAAAGATAAAGGGAAATTAAAAAAAAATTAAATTAAATTAACATTAAATTACAATAAACGGGAAATAAATAAAGGTTAAAACAGGAATTTAAGTAACTAACAAAAATTAAAAAAAAAAATTAAAAAATGTATTTAAAAAAAAATAAAAACTAAAAAAAAATTAATTTTTTTTATTTAAAAAACAAATTTAATGAAATGTTCTATATTAACATTTAATTTAATTTAATAAAATTACACCATAATAAATAAATAAAAAATATTGTAATTAAATTACATTTAAATTAATTAAAATTACATTACAAATTTAAATAACATAAATAAAATATAAAAAAACAGAATAAAATTAAATTATGTGAAATAAAATAGACTACAAAACCAAAGGATGTAAATAAAATAAAAAATAAATTTAAGAAGTATCAGATTCTTCTTTTTCTTAATTGGCGCTATAACCGCTTACGCGATTTTGGCCGAGTTTAACAAAGCGCGCCAGTCGTTTCTTTCTCGTGTTACCCGGCGCCAATTGGACACACCAAGTGAAACCAAGTCCTTCTCCACCTGATCTTTCCAACGCAGAGGATGCCTTTCTCTTCCTCTGCTACCATCAGCTGGTACCACATCGAATACCTTCAGAGCCGGAGGATTTGTATCCATTCGGATGACATGACCCAGCCAGCGAAACCGCTGGATCTTTAGTCGCTGAGCTATGAATATGTCACCTTAAAGCTCATACAACTCATTGTTCCATCGCCTGCGATATTCGCCGTAGCCAATGTGCAAAGGTCCAAAAATCTTACGCAGAATCTTTCTCATCGGATGTTGTCATCGTCCAAGCTTCTGAGCCATATGTTAATTTTGTTCGTCGAGAGAGGACTTTACTGCTCAGTTGCCTACTTAGTCCAAAGTAGCACTTGTTGGCAAGAGAGATTCTACGTTGGATTTCAATATACGAAGTCTTTTGCAACCTCGAAATTATAACTGTAAACAGTGTCGTGGGTGCCGATACGCGAGTGCACCGACTGTTTGTTTGAAGACAGGAGGTACTTCGTTTTGTCCTCGTTCACCACCAGACCCATTCGCTTTGCCACTTTATCCAGTTTGGGGAAGGCAGAACTAACAGCGCGGTTGTTAAGGCCGCTGATGTCGATATCATCGGCATACGCCAACAATTGTACCTCTCCAACATCAGGTTAAAGAAGTCACACGACAGCGAGTCACCCTGTCTGAAACCTCGTTTGGTATCAAACGGCTCGGAGAGGTCCTTCCCAATTCTGACGGCACTGCTGGTGTTGAGCAACGTCATCTTGCAAAGCCGTATTAGTTTTGGGGGGATACGAAATTTGTACATCGCTGCATACAGATAATTCCTTTTCGTACTGTCGAATGCAGCTTTGAAATCGACGAAAAGATGATGTGTGTCGATTCCCCTTTCATGGGTCGTTTCCAAGATTTGGCGTATTGTGAATATTTGGTCGATGGTAGACTTTCCAGGTCTAAAGCCACATTTATAAGGTCCAATCAGTTGGTCGACGGTGGGCTTCAGCCTTTCACAGCCTTTAGAACCTTATAGGCGATATTTAGAAGACTAATCCCCCGGTAATTGGCACAGATTGCAGGATCGCCCTTCTTATTATTAAGCAGAGCACACTTAAATTCCAATCGGCAAGCCGATTTCTTCTTCGGCGGCGGTACGTGGGGAACGGGAAATGTTGCTCCATTGCTCGTACATCCCGGTTTGTTGGGCAGCACTCTCTGAGAGCAGGAGTGAGAGTCGAGTGCCGAATCTTCTGGCTGCCTATTGCGATTGCAGCTTTACGATATTGAACATTCTTTGCGTAGGGAGATGTACGTTTTTTGATGCACAGAGGCGTGTGCGCAGTTTGGCTACAACAAGGTAATGATCCGAGTCCATGTTGGGTCCTCGGATCGCACGTAAATTTAATACACTGAACGTGTCTTCCATCTTTCACAACATGATCGATTTAATTTCGCGTTTTTCGATCGAGACAGCCAGGTAGCTTGGGCAGCGCTCGTAGGAGCGCTCCAAGTGCTCATAGAAGGAATCTACTCAAAGGAAACGTGGGCTAATCCCGGACATTGTGAGCTGCTTGAATCATATGCAGAAGAATCGTCCTGGCCACTCCCAAGTGAGTGGCGATCAGTTACTTTCCCCACTTGCGGGGACTTCTACACATGGAACCATCCTCCTCATTAAAAAAATTAGAATTCATTATATTAAAATATACATATATTAAAGCAGGAAAAATTTATTAAACTTAAATAAAATGAATTAGATGAAACGAAATTAAGTAAAATGGAACAAAATTAAAATCACATAAAATTGAATAAAAATAAAAATCTCAAAATAAAATAAAAATAAACCTAACAAATTCAAAATAAAATGAAATAAATTAAAAAAAAACTCAAAGGACAAAATTAACTTATATATATATATATTAGGCCGGGTCGATTTGTGGGGAGGCAAAACAATCGCCCATTGCTCTGTGAAAATCATATTCTTTGCCGAAGGAACCATACCTCTAAAACGAATTCTGAGGTCCCCCAATTTGGGAGGGAACCTTTTAGTTTCTTTTCTCATGTAAAGGCCAAAAATGGGGATATTTTGAAATGATTGTATGGGGAACCCCCCAGGGGAGTTCCAGGGGGTGTGCCACTGCCATGGGTGGATCGGCCGTCCAAAGTTAGTGGGGGTCGATCATACATTTGGACTCGATTGGAGCACTCTAAATGGGTCAAAGTGGGATTTTTCGTTCGACCCAAATTGGGGGACATCAGAATTCGTTTTAGAGGTATGGTTCCTTCGGCAAAGTTTCTTATTTTGATCCCTAAAATACGATTTTCACAGAGCAATGAGCGATTTTTAAATCGACCCGCTCTAATATGTATATGCATATAATAATAAAATGAAAGAAATAAAATGTAAAGCAAACAACTGAAATGAAATAAAAACTAATCAAATAAGTCGAAGTGCAACTGAATCGAATCAAAGGATGAAAAATTAAAGGGAATTCAATGACGTAAAATAACATAACTTGGAAGGCTATACCAATTCTTTTCGGCTTTAGCTGCCATGACTTCGTACTAGCAAAGCGTTGATCTAATTGTATCTTCTTCCCATCAAGATCGTGATTTATTATGTTCGAAAGCTATTAGAAAGTATGACAAGCACTTCCGCTGACATGTGTTAATATAGATTACAATTCCTGTGCTATTAAGGCAATCATTCGCAAATTATTTAACAGCAGCCACAGCATTACTTACTAAGAAGCATGCAGCAGCCAACAACAGGCGACATTCACTCTGTGTGCGATGTTACACACCCGTTTTAAGACCATACAAATAACCTACTAAACTTGCGCACCACCACCACCACCACGCAACCCTTCCGCATAACAAAAACAACTGCAAGCGCCAACAGTGACAGTAAACCACATATGTGTCAGCATTTATTCGTATCACTTTTGTAGCAACATGTTGTAATTGCAGTTGAAGACACTGTCCGACGCAATGTCGACATCTACAGCTAGGCGGTCGGCCAGAAGAGCAGGCAGGCAGGCGGCAGATAAGCAGGCGAAGAGGCGAGCAACCCGGCAGTAGCATCAACAGCTGAGCACATGCGAAAGGATATACCAACATCATCAGCAGTCACTGATGCATTCCCACAGTCCACTCAGCGACAATAAATAAACACCAAAAAATGGACTTCAAGTGACCGTTACAACGTCACAGCAATGGAGCGTCACAACATCAGCAAGCATTACCCGAACAGCATGGCAACAAAAACAAAAACCATCACGCTCGTCTAAAATTTAGTAGTATATTTTCTATATCAGCCCCCTTCTTGGCGCCCACCACTACGCCTTCGCCTGCATTCAGTTTCTATTAAGCGAAAATTGTTGCCACAATTCATGAAGCATTTGAGTGCGTTCGGTGCACGTACGTACGGTCATACTTACTCGATGGTGTACGCCACTAGGCGCAGGAGTGTGAAAAATCCCAATGGGCTAACCAGTTACCCAACATAGTTACAGAATTCACCAACAAAACATCAACAGCAATTGCCCAACGCAGGAGTGCAGCGCTGGCAATCTATGTGCACATACAAACATACACGCGTGTGTGTGTGTGTGTGTGTAGAATGACGTGAACCACGGCAGCGCTGCAACACACGTGACACACTCAGTCCTTCGGCAAAATGACGAAATTGTGGCAACTATTTTAGGTGATGGGGTGCTGCAATTTTAGATCAGCCAGCTAGCTAACAGCTGTAAATGGGGGTGGTGGCTATTATACACACACACACACAGAGGCGAAGTGCCCACGCACACACACATTGAAGCGTAGACAGGCGCATATGCAGCCAAAGTGGTTGATAGCTTGAAAAACTGTTTTTGCACAGCCGTCAAAATGCATTGCGGTGTGACAGACCGCAAAATGCATCATCACCAACATGAGCGATGAACGTTTGCGTTGATGGGTCCATTTTTTCTACCTCGTCTGACACAATTCTCCTTGTGCTGATGTTGATTGTTTTTCTTTTTTTCTTTTACTCGTGTGTTAGGTCATGGTAGGGAGAGGAAGAGGAGGAGGAGAGAGAATTAGAGTTAGAAATGAAAAAAAAGATAGAAATTTAGAAAAAGATAGATTTATCTACTAAAGCATTTAATTGCTCAACAGTTTAAAGAGTAAGCAAATTGATTACTAAGCCAACGAAAAATGGATTCGTAAAAGATGGTAAAATTGATAAAAAACTGCCAGGAGTTTATGCAAAGTGAACAAAAATAGGTAAGATTTAGGCTTTTTCGAATGGATACTTCAGCGCCAACTCTGACAGGCCTTTAGATATCTTCCCCTTGTTTGGCGCGATAACCGTCTGAGCGATTTTGGCCGAGCTCTCAAAGCGCACCAGCCGTTTCTTTCTCGTTCTAACCGGCCGAATCCTTCGCCACCTGATCTTTCTAACGCAAATGAGGTCTCCCTCTGCTTCTGTTACCATCGACAAGTGCGGCCCCGAGTACTTTCACAGCTGTATCGTATCGTATGTAACTGTATCTTTATTCGTTTAAAGCTCATTGTTCCATTGCCTGATATAATCGCCGTCGCCACTATGCAAAGTTCCAAAAATGTTGCGCAGAGTAGCACAGTGCCGGACAAAAGTATAGGAACAATGAGCTTTCCTCATTCATTTAAGGAAATACAACACTTGCGTAATGTTCTCCGTTTCAATTACATGATATTCATCCTTTAATTAAATTCTTAAACCTAGTTTTATATATGCAAATTTCATCATTTGTACAGAACAATCGTCTACTCTCTCCACTACAATCTGGCTTCAAACAGAATTGGTTTTGACAACGGAGACTTGACTATACTTTGCTTACTTGAATTTTCTAAAGCATTTGACTCAGTGAATCACAAATTGTTATGTTTGAAGCTTAAACACTATTTCGGCTTCAAAGACAGTGCGGTGAAGCTCATGGCCAGCTACCTTGGAGACAGAACGCAGAAGGTCAAGACCAGTAAATCAACATCTCAGTCTAGATACGTATACACTGGTGTTCCGCAAGGGTCTATCCTTGGTCCACTTTTATTCAGTCTTTTTGTCAATGATGTTTTTAACGTTTGTCAATATGTGAATGTCCATGCGTATGCTGATGATATACAATTGTACTTGTCCAGTCGAATTGGTCTCGTTGAAGATTTATGTTTCAAAATAAACAGTGATTTGTCTGCTATTTCTGTATGGGCTAATGAAAACTCTTTATGTCTGAACGCGTCAAAGTCATATGTCTTACCTATATGTAATAGTGTTGCGCATGTTGACAATATCCCTAAATTGTGGATAGGTACAAGTTCCCTTACCTTTGGATAAGGTAAAAAATTTGGGGTTTATTCTCAACACAAAACTTACCTGTGCTGACCATATAAATAGGGTTGTGGGGAACATTTATGCTACATTGCGTAAGCTGAGAGTCTCTGCAACATTCACGCCAGAGAAAACGAGGCGCAAATTAGTTCTACAGCTAATTATGCCTCTCATTACGTACTCTGAGGTGGTATACAGCAAACTCGACTCCACATCTTGCCATAAACTTAATGTCGCATTTAATAACGCCTCGCGGTATGTATATCGGATTGGCAGATATGACCATATCTCTGCCTTCAGATCAAGGCTACTAGGCTGTTGCCTTAATAGCTATTTATCTGCTAGAAATTGAATATTTTTGTGCAAACTTACATTATTCAAGTCTCCTCCCTATCTGACAGAGAAGTTGATACCAGTAAGGTCTCGCAGACACAACAAATTCATCGTTCCAAAATTTAATTACCTACCATCATCTAGATCATTTTTCATTAACGCTGTTAAAGTGTGTACCCGACACTGTGAAGGCTGGACTTAACAGATTAAACTTCAGGGCACAAGTCTATAATTACTTTGAAAGTGTTTGATTGCATTAAATAAGGGCATTAAATTTCTCTCTACATTCTCTAATTACTACTTTTGTTCTCTCTTTTCGAAATCCTTCTTTTCTTCTTATTATTATAGTTAAGTTAAATATATTGGATTGATTCGTAATTGAACTGGTGTAAAATTTAGATTAAGAAACTTGTATGTTAAAAATATTCCAGTTGTTTATAATATTGTTGAAGTACTATTAAAAGACCTTAGTCTTACTATGTACTATTTATACAAACAAATAAAAAACAAAAAAAAAATAAATAAAAAAAAATATTTATATTATATATAAAGGGTGGTTAAATTTTAAGGGCCGACATTGAATGCAAACAACACCTAAATGTCAAGCTTTTTTCTGCATCTCATCTAACACTTTTCAATTTGAAGCTCATTCAATTTGAGCCATGAAAAGATATACCTATAATCGAGCAATGCGTTAAAGTTATTCAGGCTTATTATGAAAACGGACGTTCAAATCAAAATGCATATCGCGCGCTTCGTGATTTTTTCGGTCAATTTAATCGCCCAAATGTTCGTACAATCGGAAAAATTGTGCAAAAGTTTGAGCAAACTTTATGAAAAAAGTAACCAAAAAATAGACCAATTTTCAGTCAGAAATTAACAATGCTCAAAATAATATAAACGCCAAGCTTTTGCCCAATTTTTACAGCTTTCCTGCAATTTTTTTTTTTTGTGTTCCATAAAGTCTTATAAAATTATAGTTCATATTACAGCAAATATTTTATAAATCAAAGTCTCAAACTTTGTTCAAGATTTGTAAGAATCCGATGAATTTTCCTTAGAATTTTAAAAGAAGGAAATAATTGGGCAAAGTCCTTGTTTTAATTTGTGATCATCTTTCCTCCTAAAATTTCCTGATAATTCTAATTAACAAGCATACTACTTTGAAGGAAATTATATATATACATATATATATATATATATTAGGGCGGGTCGATTTAAAAATCGCTCATTGCTCTGTGAGAATCGTATTCTAGGGATCAAAATAAGAACATTTGCCGAAGGAACCATACCTCTAAAACGAATTCTGATGTCCCCCAATTTGGGTCGAACGAAAAATCCCACTTTGACCCATTTAGAGTGTTCCAATCGAGTCCAAATGTATGACCGACCCCCACTAACTTTGGACGGCCGATCCACCCATGCCAGTGGCACACCCCCTGGAGCTCCCCTGGGGGTTCTCCATACAATCATTTCAAAATATCACCATTTTTGGCCTTTACATGAGAAAAGAAACTAAAAAGTTCGACCCAAATTGGGGGACATCAGAATTCGTTTTAGAGGTATGGTTCCTTCGGCAAAGTTTCTTATTTTGATCCCTAGAATATGATTTTCACAGAGCAATGGGCGATTTTTTTGCATCCCCACAAATCGACCCGGCCTAATACTCGTATATATATAATATATATGTGCTCATAGGTATATAATCAAAACTTATCAATATGTGCTGACCTTGTTAATATGTCACGCACTCTGTAAATATATACAAATATATATGTATGTATGTTCTTATATATAATATATATAAAATATTTTTAATTCAATTTCATACTTATATATGTACGCAAAATTAATCATCCAATTTTGTTATTGAATAATTTTTTTAGTAAATAAAAAGAAATGATTTTGAGTGATGGGAATCTTTATTTTATTTTGGCCTTTACGCGCCCCAATGCTTATCTGTTTGTATGCTGCAGCTGTCTAGTTCACAAGTGTCAAATATGATTGACGTGCGATGCCATTTGCGGAAATTATATGTAAATCTTCTGATAGGGTGATTACTTCTGCGCCACTTTGTATTTGTGCCAATGTACATATGTATGTGTATTTCCATATGTATAAGTAGGAGCCTGACATATAATTTGAAATATTTCTTTTTGTATACAAGAGCATTATAATATTTAGTTCAAGTGTATTGTTATACATGTATATGTATGTATGGAAGTATGTGTGTATGCATGTATGTATTGTATGTATGTATGTATGTAAGTATATACGTACGTACGTATGTATCTATGTAATTCAAGTACTGTAAGTATTTTCCTGGAATATCAATAACACTATCGTCAGACCCACAAACGACTAACCAACAAGTTGAGGCTCTTCAACCCGCTTTTCGCTATGAATGTTGTTGTTTTTTATTTTCATATTTATCAATGTGTGCATGTATGTGTGGACATTTCTACGCACATTCTCATATGTTTGTGTTTTTATGTGATGTCGTCCCGATCAACAATTCTTGTTATCGTAATTGCTGAAGCACCTTAGCAGTAATGAATGGTTGATTGAATGCAGTTTTTCTTTTGCTTTGCTTTGCACAAAGGTGATTTCTCTTGATTTGGAGCAACGTTGCTGACAGTGACATTGATAATATTGAGACTGTTGAGTGACTTGAATGATTTCAAGTGTAAATGCGATCAGACAGCAGCAACAGCAATAGCAACAGCTACAACAGCACCAGCAACCCAATTGCTTTGTTGGCTATTCTGCATTGATTTGTGTTTTGATTATCGCGCTGTTTGTAAGATTCCACGGAATCGAACGCTACCAAGACTTAAATGACGGTTATGCGTGACTGTGTGACTGTACGACTGTGTGGCTGTGTGTGTAATGACAGCGCGATGCTGTTCAATGCTTTTCGCTGTTGTTGCTGCTGCTGCTGATGCTGATACTGATGACTATGACGAGGATTTGGACATATTTGATGCGTGCATTTGACATTATCGAGAGGTACTTGTGGCGGACGCACAAGCACTGGCATACATGCATACACACATAATTTTTAAATGTACTCATCTTTTATCTACACCGACTATTTAACGTTTAATCAGTGCAACTTGGCAAGAATACAATGCGAATTATATGTATTTTAAACATATATTTTCCTTTACCCACTACCTTTCCCAAGTAAGGGGTTGCTAGTACTGCGCATATTTCATCATAGAATTGCTAAACCTTTTTCGGACTCAATATGCAATTCGTTTCACTTTGGGGTAACATCAAAGCACTTTAGTGCCAAAGGATTGATTAGGCTAATTCATCGGCAAAACGTCTTCAATGAAGCGTAAGCGACTTTGCCAAAAAAAAAAAACAACAAAATGGTGAAACAGCATTCGAACTTGTCTGAGTGAGTTTTCCATCTGTTTTCGACATAATTACCAGCACACAAAATTTTAAAGCTGAAAACGCGTGTGTGTGTGTGCTACTAACTTCATGAAAGCAACAATGCATCAATGTTGGTTATAGCTTCTGCTCTAATGCGAATCAAAAACGCATCAAAGATGAGCAAATGCTCATATTTCATTTAGGCTACCCTGCAGGAAAAAAATGTGGGCTGTGGAAAGAAATTTCGGTTTATGGACATATATGATAACCTCAAAGATGATAGTTGTACCAGGTTTCATCTTCAACTGTGGTGAAAAACAGAATTGGGAGGGGAACTTCGACTGTCACATCACTTGAGAGATTCGGCAGCCGAATTGTGCACGATCATTTCACATGAATTCACACACTCGTCCAATCGATCGTCGTTCAGATAGCATAGAGCGAGAACTGTGTTCGTTTTTTTTCGTATATCACTAACCAGGACCGTAGGGAGCATATCCGGAACCCGGGGGAAAATTGCAAATTCGGGCCCTTTCCAGTTATGTCTAATTCATATAAATACGTATAATCTCGAGTCCGGGCCCCTCTGAGAACTCCGGGCCCGGGGTAAAAAGTCCTCTCCGTCGCGCCTGTCACTAACACAATCTTATCGCCAGCCGAGATTTACAAAATAATTTCACACCTAATCACAAACTCGTCCAATCAGTCGTCGTTCAGATAGCAACGAAGTTTCATTGGTTGATCTTTTTCATATATCAGCAACACAATCTCAGTTTTTATTTGTAAGTACATCCCAAATGACGTCAGCTCATCAGCTTATCTGTCACATTCTCTCAGAGTCGAATCGAACGATCTGTTAAAGAGCACATCTCTAAAAATCTTTTCACCATGAGATAACCTCAATTGCGAATCACTGCACTAAGAGTATCGCCATCGCTCTGCCAAAGCCAAGCTGTTAACGCAAGCAATTGCATTTCTCGTTTTTACCACAGTGACATCGTCTTATGACTAAAGCTTCTAATGCAACGCGGTAAGTCGCAGATTTGAAGGTAAACGACCATACGTAAGCATAAAACTGACCACGAGAATTAGAAAAATTAGTATTAGATTTATATTCCGTAAGCAACGGCATCTATCTTTATAGTGCAAACAAATTTAACTCAAAAGCTGTGTAATTTTATAAATTTAAAGTCTGGAAATTTTTCTCTAAGTTTCTGGCGTAAAAAGTCGCAGATTTGAGTGGAGATGGAGGTGAAAGAAGTTACGTAAGCTTGAAAATGTTTCGAAGGCGCTGAAAATGTTGAAAAAGTACTATACAAATTGTATGTCAGCAACATCTCTCTTCACAGTGCAAAACAAATGTAACTCAAGAACTATGATGGCTATGGCTAGTGCTGGTATGGATGTAAACTTCTTCTTCATTCTTAGCATGACAATCCTGAGAGAACCTCTGCTTCCGCAAACAATCGTTTTCCAGATTTCTCAATCCGCTATCAATCGCCAACAGTTTTGTATATTTATTGAGTTCGCTCTTCCCTTAGTTCGCTTCCTATACGGTTGCTTCTTGAAGGTCGTTTTGGTGCTCTTTGCTCTGGCATTCTTTCTACGTGTACAAGCCAGCGTTAACTAAGATATCGATCATTTTAACTGGTTTCTATTATCGGAGCAAAGCATCGAGTACTGAATAAATATTGATAAAAACTGTAAACATATATTCGCGTTTAGAATAAAAAATGTAAAATGCCCGCAACGGAAATCGATCCCAGAATTTACTGTCTAGGCACTACGTACTAGTCCACTGTGGTCATCACAAAATTGCTACCAACTGCTAAATAGCAAACAACACTGCCAATCTTACACAAGCAGACCCATCCACTGCGGTGCTCAAAGCAAAGCGTTGGATAGAAATGTAGAGGAGTGTACGAGTATATTTTACGAGTATACACAAACTTGCATTCCCTGCAGGAAACTGTTCTAGTAATGCGTAAATGCGTTTTTATAGTATTTGGAAGCATTTGGAGGATTTAATAGAGAATTCACGATATGGGAATAGATAGATGCCTCAAGGCGCAAGATGTGGGGAATAAGACATAAGGTCTAACGCCGGGATGTTGCGCTTAGCTTGACAGTGGCTGTAAGTCAGTTTTATTGACCAAATCCCATTCAACGAGGTAAAACGTGCACGCAATTTCTCAGACAAAGGACAGTTTATCGCTCAATAATAAAAATTAATGATTCTAATAATTTAAATCTTTTATTCGATGTTTGAATATATGAGATACTTTTTACCGATACCTATTCAAACGATATTCTATTGATGCCCTGTGCTTCAACTAGGAGGTAGAGGCAGGGCCGTAGAGAGCATATCCGGGCCCCGGGGGAAAATTGCAAATGCGGGCCCTTTCCAATTATGTCTAATTCATAACATATAATTCGAATTACTCTCGAATCCGGGCCCCTCTGAGAACTCCAGGCCCGGGGTAAAAAGTCCCCGATCGCTCCCCTCTCGTCGGACCTGGGTAGAGGATTCTATGTATAATATTATATATATTTAGTTATATACTCGGTACTTCGTTTCGATACCAGAAACAAGAAATGTGATTTCGAACGATCACTAGCCATAGCCATCATAGTTTTTTCGTAACATTTTTTAGCCGACAAACTTGCACACTGCGAAGAGCGTTGTCGCTGCTCACGACATACAAATTTTATATTAATTTTTATAAAGATCCTTTCCCAAGTTTTCAGCGCTCACATGGCATGTTCGGAAAAACCACCGTATTGTCCTCCACCTTTCAGCCCTACTTGAATCAGTGACTATTTTAGCCAGAGACTTATTGCATTAGAAGTTGATAACTTCAACTCTTCCTATGACATTAGAGGTATTAGAATGAGTAAAGAGAAATTATAAACCAGGTACCGACGCTTTATGCAAATTAGATTCAGTGGAGACTACGTGCGCCTGTGGGTTGTAAGGCTTGAGCGGGTCTTTAGATGGCACCGCCCGTTGCATTGATTACATCTAACCAAAGTTGAACCCAGGTGGACTTAGGTCCAAGATTTGGCTCAATTCCAGCATTAAAACGAAGTATTCGAAGCAGCCTTGGTGCACGGAGCTACTTCAGTGCCGATTAACGCGTGGTGAGGTTCAGTATACCAAACGTAACAGAAATAATCTTCGAGCCTAGGGTTAGGCTCAATGCCACCGCTAAGAAGAAGTATTAGAAGCAGCCTTGCTGCACATAGCTACCCCAGCAACGAAAGGCGTATAGTGAGGTTCAGCGCACCAGACAGGGCAGCCCTTGATCGGGAAAACCCGAGCCATTCCGTGACATAGAACTCGTATCCAGGGTCGAATTTTTTTTTATTTGTTGTTTAGCTCGGTCGTTATAATCGCTCCCCTAACCAGACAGTGCCTGTTTAGGAGATGCATTCGAATCGATATATTCCCTCATATCGAGGTACTGAAAATATCGCAGCCGTAAGTGCTTGAGTTCAAAAAACATTAAATCACGCTGTTCTGTGACAGTCACAGGAATTTCTAAGTTCGCATAGTGGGGAATTTTGGATAAAGAACTTCATCTAAAACTCACGAAACCCAACTAACAACTGAGACAACTCATAACCCTCTCTGAGAATAAACTGAGAAAGCTCACGGGATTGCGCAGTCATGTGCACAGGATTGGGATATGGTCCACTGACTATTGTCATTTCTGCGACCAGTCACCGGAGATATCAATACACCTTCTCTTCGCATGCGACGCTAAAGCGTGGAGAAGGTTGAGGCATCTCGGTCAGTAGCAGCCAGAAGAAAGACACGAAGACTTAACCCAACCCAGCTCCGTCTTAAGTTTACCGACTACCATTCGGAATTCACAGAGAGAACGTCGATTCGAATCTCGGTGAAAACACCAAAATTGAGAACAAAATTTTTCTAATAGCGGTCGTCCCTCGGCAGGCAATGGCAAACCTCTGAGTGTATTTCTGCCTTGAAAAAGCTCCTCATAAAAATATCTGCCGTTCGGAGTCGGCTTGAAACTGTAGGTCCCTCCATTTGTGGAACAACATCAAGACGCACACCACAAAGACGAGGAGGAGCTCGGCCAAACACCCAAAAAGGGTGTACGCGCCAATTATACATATTTGGAAATCTGCTGGGAAATCGCATTATTGGGTACTAATTAAATACTCAAAATTATGATTTTTTATATATATTTTTTACTCAATTTATGAAAGAAAGATATGTCTTAATTTGAAAATCGAATGTATGGCTAGAAAACAGACAATTTTCATAAGAATTTATCGCTTTTATATCTCTGACAGAAACTTGAGCGCATGAAATTTGGAGCAATCAAAAGTTTTCTTATACTTAACTTTTTTTGTTTTTTTGTCGAAAGCGAATATGTTGAAATCAAATCAATCGATACCAGCAACACAAAGTAATGCAAACACTTCAAAAATTGCTGATCGCATGATCTGTCATATCCGCATCTCGCACCAACAAACACACGAAAATGAAAACATAATAATAATAAAAAATTACAATAATTTAAAAATGAAAAACAAGAAATAAAAAAAAAACCATATGGAAACATACTCGAAACGATTGACTTGAAGTTTGTTTTTCTGAACGTTGATTGATTGAAGAAATGATTTTTGATTTTTGCGTGCACTCCGGCGGCCTGTCAATTCATTTTCGGTTTTTAACACTCATAAGAGGCCTGGCTAGCTATGAGAAGGAAATCGTGATGCGCGTGTAATTCTTATGATTTCCCAAAGATTTGTTTTGTTTTTTTTTCTTGAGGCTGTTTGTTGTTCAGCTGTTAAATCAATTGAATGACTTTTCACTTTGCCTTCGTGTGCTCGTACTTTGAAATGCCAATGATCACTTAAATTTAATGCTGTTCGAGCATAAGTTTTGATTGACAGATGATATTCGAGCGTTTTGAGTGAGTTGTTTGATTTCGAAATGTTGTGTGTAAATAAATATTTTTAAATGTAGGTGACTGCACACATACATACATATGTTTGTCGGTAGGTGTCCATACAGCCACACTCGCTCTGCTGCTTATGCGCAAACCGCATACATGTAAATCCACGTATGAAAATGTGCGCTTGTGTGTGTATACCTTGTAAATATGCGTGTGCTAGTGGTGAAATATGCATTTGCGTGTACATATTTACATTCATATATAACATTATTTAAAATATCAACTGTCATCATTGAATTATTTTGTTACCAAATCGAAAATCGCCTCGCTTTCAGGAAAATAAAAATTGTCACCGCCGCATTAGATTTGCTCGTATCACGCGGTTTGTAACGTTGCGTGATTATGCAGAGCATGATTTGCAAAAGGTTGTAGTTGCATCGACGGATGGTTGTGCCCGTTCGTGCAACGCCGATGCATGTTTACCTTGCGCAGCTATCAACAATTCGTCGATAAACATCCACTTGGCATCTTAGTTTTGTGAAGCTATGTAGGCCGCCCTTGCCGCTGTCACTACCGATTGCCGCTGATGTCGAAGAAGGGTTTGCATACTGGCTTACACACAGTGGTGGCCGCAAAAATTGGATCAAAAATAAATCAAAGTATATATTTATTAAAAAAAAAACAAAAAAAAACCGCCGTAGCCGAATGGGTTGGTGCGTGACTATCATTCGGCATTCAGAGAAAATGTAGGTTCGAATCTCGGTGAAACACCAAAATTAAGAAAAACATTTTTCTAACAGCGGTCGCTCCTCGGCAGGCAATGGCAAACCTCGGAGTGTATTTCTGCCATGGAAAAGCTCCTCATAAAAAAAATATCTGCCGTTCGGAGTCGGTTTAAAACTGTAGGTCTCTCCATTTGTGGAGCAACATCAAGACGCACACCACAAAAAGGAGGAGGAGCTCGGCCAAACACCCAAAAAGGGTGTACGCGCCAATATATGTAATATAAAAAAATATATATTTATGAGGTGGTTGGAAAAGTCTTGGATATTTACTCAAATATATATAATATAAAAAAAATTACCTGCGTTGTTCAATCAATTTTCTAAGCATTTATTCAATATTTTTTTACATCGCAGAAAGTCGAAATTCGATGCTTTGAGAGAAGGTATATAAGGTTAAACTTATTAAGTGAGCCCGCCTACAAACTTCCACGCTTCAATTTGGATGAAATTCAGCCTAGATGCTGTAGTAGCATAAATTGTACAAATACAGGGCAAAGAATAAGCAGTTGTTGAGGTATAGGCGTTAAAAATTTAGGTTGTTTGCGTGCAAGCCTTTTCTCTTTGAATTGTAAATCAAAGTGTTTTAGGACTAAAAGAAAAACACAAATACTTTCTCTAGGAATTTTTCCTTATTTTCTGATAAAATATATAGAAATATTTGAATTATTTAAAAATTTGTACAACAAATTTATTTTGAATAATTTTTTTTTAATGCGGATTTCTTTTTTTAATTATCAAAAGTTATAAACAATTAATTAAAGTTAAAAAAAATTTTGACAATTTTTTTTTAATTTTCATTTCTTTTTTTAATTATATTCAAAATATTCAAAATAATAAAAAATTTTAATAATTTTTTTTTTAATTTTGGCTTTTTTTTTTGTAAATTATGTCCAAATGAAAGCCTAGAGTGTTTCCTTTAAAATGATAACTAAGTTTTCATATACATAGAGTAGTTGGCAGTAGAGGCAGCGGCTCAAAGTTTTTATTTTTTCTGCAAGTCTTTTTGTCAAATTACAGTCAGTCTAAAAGTGTTTATTAAGAATTTTTAAGTACTTGCCAAAAACAATTTTAAAACAAAAATTAACAAACTTTTTTTGTAGTTCACCTTTTTTAAAATTTCGATATTTTATGGATTTTTTTAACTAATCTCATTTAAAAAATCTTTAAATTTCATTTTTAAATCTCGATTTTTTACCTGTTCCAACTTTTTTCAAATTTCGATTGTTTAGGTATCTTTTTAACTAACATCATTTGAAAAATCTTTCGACTTTTTTTTTCAAATTTCGAAAAATTAAAATTTTTTTTTTAGAATTTTACCCTTTCTTAATTTTCACCTTTTTAAACTGCCCTATTTTATGGATTATTTTAACTAGCTTAATTTGAAAAATCTTTTGATTTCTTTTTTGAAATTTCCAAATTTTTTTTTATTTTTTTACAGTTTTTCCCAATTCTTAATTCGAACTTTTTTAAAATTTCAATATTTTATGGATTTTTTTAACTAACTTCGTTTGAAAAATCTTAAGATTTCTTTTTTGAAAATTTTTATTTATTTCTTTAAAATTTTTTCTTTTCTTTAGTTTCCAATTTTATTTTAATTTTGATATTTTATGAAGTTCTTTAACTGATCTCATTTGTAAATCTTCTTTTTTTCTTTGTTTTAAATTTTGGGTTTTTTTTTTTGATATTTTCCTTTTTTTTTGTTTTCCAACGTTTTTGAAATTTCGATTTTTAGGGATTTTTTTAACTAACCTCACTTGAAAAGTCTTTTGATTTTTTTTCAAATTTCAACTTTTTTTTAGAATTTATCCTTTTTTTGTTTTCCAACTTTTTTAAACTTTCGATATTTTATGTATTTTTCTTAACTAACTTGATTTGAAAAATCTTCTGATTTTATTCAAATTACGACCTTTTTACTTATTGCTTTTTTTTAATTTTTCCCTTTTTTGTTTTTTGTTAACTTTTTAAAATTTCGATATTTTATGGACTTTTTTAACTAATCTCATTTAAAAAATCGTTTAATTTTTTTTTTAAATCTCGACTTCTTTACTTTTTTTTTTGCTTTTTACCTTTTTTCAAATTTCGATTTTTAGGTATCTTTTTAACTAATTTTATTTGAAAAATCTGTTAATTCTTTTTTTCAAATTTCAAAATTTTTTTTTAGAATTTTTCCCAATTCTTAATTTCCAGCTTTTCAGCTTTTTTAAAATTTCTATATTTTATGGATTTTTTTAACTAACCTCACCTGAAAAATCTCTTGATTTTTTTTCAAATTTCGACCTTTTTTTATAATTGATCCTTGTTTTTGTTTTCCAACTTTTTTAAACTTTCGATATTTTATGTATTTTTTTAGCTAACGTCATTCGAAATATCTTTTTCAAATTTCGGCCTTTTTAATTTTTTTTAATTGTAATCAAATGAATACTTGGAATTTTTGCTTGAAAATACCTAACTTTTTAAGAAGAGAATAAATTGATCATGTCTGAGTTTTGGTCTTGAATGCACTTTTCTTGAATCTAATCGATGAACTTAGAGTGTTGTTCCTATACGAGTAATTACCCGTTACTTAGTTAGGTACTAAATAGCTCTTCTACTTGACTTGCTTGCTCGACCTGGTTGCCCCTCTGCAATGGCGTCCAGTACCTACCCACTCAGAGTATGTAAGCTCTATAACAAATATTAATGCAAGATAATTTTTAAATTTTACTGAATGCACTCAGAGTGGGATTCCCGTTATGTCAGACATCTTATAAAGCAGACCCGCGCCTTCCCACTACTTTTTCACTACTTTCCTTGATTCCATCTTCTTGTTCAGGTAACTACAAATTTTTTGCAAAATTTCGCTTTCGTTTATTCCTGTTCAATTTTTTGTGGCCTCTACTGTACAACGGCAAATTTAGCTCATCTAAATGTGCTCACTTTGTTGCTGATGGTCAACGCAACACCCTTCTGCCTTTTGACTCTTTAACGAACCGTGAGCAAATCGCTGCGGTCTTGAGACACATACAAACACACACGCATACACACCGTTGCTTTGAGAATTCACGCAAATATTCAGCGCAAATATTTTGTGGTTCTCAACAAAAGTAACAGCAACAGCAGCAGCAACAGCGAGGAAATGAACGCGAAAAGAAACAACTGCGGTAGTCAAAAGCAACAACAGTGGCAGCAACAATCTCCTTTAGTTCTTTGGTTCTTTGGCTCTTTGCCTCTTTCACTATTTTTTAGCCGGACGTTCGGTCGAATGTTGATGTCTGGCGCTCTATCTCCACCATCTAAGGCCATAAATAACTGGCAGACAGTAGAGCCGTTTAAGTTGGGTGTTAACAGAGGCGAAACATTCTTCACTGCTGCTGCGAGACAAACCAAACTTTAAAAATTTGAAGTGAGAGAAGCGATAGAGATGGTGAGCGATACAATCATGAATTCAATCCGCTGGAACACTTACGCTTTGTGCGATGTTTAAGGTTTGAATTTCACTGCTGTGAATTTCCTCCTTGCAATTTCGTTTTGTTTTTTCGTATTTTTTTTTTTCCAAAGTAAAATAGAAAATTTTGCATATACGAAGTCGCGAGTTAATTACAAGCGATGCCGCAATCGTTAAGGAAAGAGATTCAGCATATTCGTTTATGTGTGGATGTATGTATGTACATATGTGCGCTTATTATCAGCAGCGAATGCACGAGACTGGATAATCAGAACTGATTTTCGGATGCTACAATAAACTGAAAAACAGTTGAATGAAAGTTGAAAGGGTGCAAGGAAAGGGTACAAATTAGCAATAAATGCTAATCAATCAAATATCTATATGAAGTATCTAATTTGGGAATTATTTATATGTGACGCTCAATTCTTCTTCTTCTTAATTGCCCCGAAAACCGCTTACGCGATTTTGGTCAAGTTTAACAAAGCCCGTCAATCGTTTCTTTCTCGTGCTAACCGGCGCCAATTGGACACACCAAGTGAAGCCAAGTCCTTCTCCACCTGATATTTCCAACGCAGAGGAGGCTACCACCAGCAAGTACCGCATCGAATACTTTCAAAGCCGGAGCGTTTGAATCCATTCGACGACATGACCTAGCCAACATAGCCGCTGGATCTTTATTCGCTGCCCTATGTCTAAGTCATCACGATATTCGTCGTTGCCAACGTGCAAAGGTCCAAAAATCTTCCGCAGAATCTTTTTCTCAAACACTCCAAGCGTCGCTTCATCGGATGTTGTCATCGCCCACACTTCTGAGCCATACGTTAGGACGGGCATGATGAGAGTCTTGTAAAGTGTTAGTTTTGTTCGTCGAGAGAGGACTTTACTGCTCAGTTGCCTACTTAGTCTGAATTAGCACTTGTTGGCAAGAGCGACTCTACGTTGGATTTCAAGGCTGACATTGTTGTCGGTGTTAATGCTGGTTCCTAAATATACGAAGTCTTTTAAAACCTCGAAATTATAACTGTCAACAGTGACGTGGGTGCCGATTCGCGAGTGCGCCGACTGTTTGTTTGAAGACAGGAGGTACTTCGTTTTGTCCTCGTTCACCACCAGACCCATTCGCTTTGCCTCTTTATCCAGTTTGGAGAAAGCAGAACCAACAGCGCGGTTGTTAAGGCCGATGATGTCCATATCATCGGCATACGCCAACAATTGTACGCTCTTATAAAAAAATGTGTATGAGCGATTAAGTTCTGTGGCTCGAAGGATCCTCTCCCACATCAGGTCAAAGAAGTCACACGACAGTGAGTCACCCGTCTGAAATCTCGTTTGCTATCAAACGGCTCGGCGAGCTCCTTCCCAATTCTGATGGCGCTGCTGGTGTTTAGCAACATAATCTTGCAAAGCCGTATTAGTTTTGCGGGGATACCAAATTCAGACATCGCGGCATACAGGTAACTCCTTTCCATACTTTCGAATGCAGCTTTGAAGTCGACGAAAAGATGGTGTGTGTCGATTCTCCTTTCATGAGTAGTGTCCAAGATTTGGCGTATTGGGAATATTTGGTCGATTGTGGGCTTTCCAGGTCTAAAGCCACACCGATTAAGTCCAATCAGTTGGTTGATGGTGAGCTTCAGGCTTTCATACAATACGCTCGCTATTACCTTATAGTACGACGAAGTCGATCAGCCTCTGTCCGTTACCTGATGTTTCGTTGTGCAGGCTGAATTTTCCGACTGCCGGACCAAAACTTCCCTCCTTGCCCACCCTGGCGTTGAAATCGCCAAGCACGATTTTTATGTCGTGGCGGGGGCAGCGCTCATGGGAACGTTCAAGACGCTCATAGAAAGAATGTTTGGTCGCATCGCCCTGCTCTTCCGCCGGGAAGTGGGCGCAAATGAACGAGATGTTGAAGAATTGCGCTTTGATGCGGAGTATTGCAAGACGCTCGTCCACCGGATTGAACAACAGTACTTGGTGACGAAGTCCCTCTCCCACAACAAATCCAACACCGAATTTGCGCTCATTTACATGGTAGCTGAAAACACGCGTATGGTCGTCCGAAAGGTCCTAAGTTTTGTCTACCTTGCCCCATTGCCCCATCCCTCGCATCTCTCGAATGGCAGTGATGTCAGCCTTTACTTTCACGAGAACATCAACCAGTCGGGTAGAATTTTATCATATAAAAATCAGTATTGGGTTTTGTACGACAGAATAGCTCGAATATTCGCGGCCCCTTATACCCTTAAATTGCTGTTTACTGAACTCATTCGCTCTAGGTTGAAATACGGCGCGTTGTTTTGGATGCCATGTCATAAATTTTTAATCGAAAGAATCGAAAGTGTGTGTGTTCATTATTCTTCTTTTATTCTGGATTGCATGAAATAAAATAAAATTAAAATAAAGTAAAATGTAAACCCTCCTCTAATGCATACTCGTAGTATCTCGGAGTTGGCAGTTTAGACAGAGAGATTGCCATTTCACCCATTTATCCTCTTGACGTCAATCAAATTCTTCTTGATTGTTAAAGTAACCTCTAATGAAATTTGTTTATTAGATACTGAGAAGCCTTGTGACTTACTGGCGGACTACCCATGTTCACAGAGTCTTATCCTTGTAAAACTCTCGCTGACTTTAGAACTAGTAATAGCTTCACCAATCCCCAGAGCCTAGAGGTGTCAGTCACATTAATCAATATAAATAAGTTCTCAAAATCAAGTGTTACCAACATCCGTTAAATCGCTCAAAGTCCTAAGCAAAGCATTAAGAAAATCTATCGATCGTCAACATGATCAGAGGATCATGAAAATCTTACTATGAAAATCAGCCACCTTCAAAACTGAAGAATTGTTTAACTCTAAAATCTCTCTTCCAAAGAATTGCGTGCAACTTAAAGAAATAAAAACAACAACAAAAACAACGCACAAGCTTTCAACGCACCTATCACTCAGACAAAAATCTGCCATCCATCGACTAGTTGTTAGGTTGCATGCAAGTGCCGATGATTCTCAAGCGAGATTTTAATTACAACTGCATTCGACTTGCAATTATTTACATAAACACGATCACAATTCATGGCTACAGCAACAATGCATCATCATGTAGATGTCGAAGATGCACAGTGTTGCATTCCACTGCGTGCACACAACTATCCTGGCTTTAAAAAAGACGAAAAAAAAATCAAAAAATGTAGCAAAGAAACCAATAGCCAATGCTGATCCACAAAACAACGATCACAGCGCTCTGCAACCGATCACCGATCACAATCAACTCAACACTCGATCGTACACACTTGGGATGCTGCTACTCCTGCCAGACTTAACAGCTCTCTACGTGCAACGTAACGCAATCGGTTTGTTGGGATCATTGCGCCATTAATACTCCACCCGACAGAGTGCACGGTGAGTACGAGTTGTCGTCGTCGTCGTCGTCGTCGCCGCAGCTAGTCGATGACACGGTTACATGAAGCAGCATGTGTTGCAGCCAGCAGTGAGCAGCACCAGCAACGCACTACTGATTTTGTTGTTACTGGTACTCGTGCTGGTGCTGGCGGAACGATCGCCAACTGGCGTGTACATTAATTTATTGAAATCATGTCGCAGAGTCGATATTGATACAAATCCATTTTCGATCGCGACACATACATGCGTACAAATACACGTAAGTAGTATGTTTGCATATGTGGATTATATATGTGAGTGTATGCATATAAAGTAGATTTGTAATTGTAGTAAGTCCAATCGCCGTTGAGATATTAGGGCAGTTGCGGGCTGGCTATCGGTAACGCATACATATGGAAACACGCGTATGGGCGTCCGAAAGGGGGAGTATGAACAAAGTGTGTAAGGAGAAACATTGGCCCCTTCGGCTGGCCAGTGCTGGGCAAGTTTTAGTTATAAGGAAAACTAACATTTAATTAATTGCTAATTGCTACCAGTTGTGATTATTAGGTGCGCAACTAAGTTCTCGCTGTTTGTCAATAGATGCCGCCAGCAGTGTGTGCTAGTCGATTCTCACATAACCTAAGCGTCATAAACCAAGCTTAGACACTTGGTAAACAAACTCCCTCCACACATTAGTGATTTTGTTTTGGCATCATACACTTTCGGTTTTGTGAAAATGTCTGATTTTGTGCCGAATAATCGTCATTTGCGGGAAGTGTTGGCTTTCCTCTTTCATTCGAAAAAACGGCGGCTGAAGCACATCGAGAGCTACAAAAAGTTTATGGAGATGCTGCTTTAAGTGAAACAACGTGCCGAGATGGGTTCCGTCGCTTCAAAGACGATAATTTTAATGTTGACGACCGTCCACGTGAAGGAAGGCAAAAAACCTTCGAAGATGCTGAATTGGAAGCATTGCTCAATGAGGATCCATGTCAAGCGCAAGAAGAGCTAGCTTCAGTATTAGGAGTTACCCGCCAATCCATTTCCAAGCGATTGCATGTTTTGTGAAGGAGAGGCATGAAAGAGTGATTCTATTGCATGACAACGCTCGGCCTCACGTTGCCAACCCCGTCGAAACCTACCTGGAAACACTGAAATTGGAAATCTTACCCCACCCGCCATATTCTCCAGATATTGCGCCGACCGATTAGCACCTGTTCCGATCGATGGCACACGGTTTAGTTGACCAGCAGTTCCATTCATATGAAGACATCAAAAAATGGCTTGATCCGTGGATAGCCACAAAAGATGACCAGTTTTACCGTGACGGTATACGAGATCTACCAAAAAGATGGAAAAAAGTAGCAGCCAGCGATGGGCAATAAAGTTGTATTTTCAATAAAAAAAACAGCGAGAACTTAGTTGCGCACCAAACAATTGTTGTTTTATGAATTTATAAAGTTGGGGAATAATTTCGCTGCGTTTTTACCCAAGACTTTTATTTAAACAAAAACCCAATAATTATATCAATAAGTTAATCACTTATATATTCGTCGTTGATGTTTACAACGTTTCCTCACCTCCCCACCAATTTGTTCATGCGTTTCGCCGTTCGCCTGGTCTGGTATCAAAGAAGTTGTTGAGCCAGTTTTTATGGGTATCTTTGCTGTCCAAGGTAACGCTCGATCGGTGCAAGGTCCAAAGAATACAGTGGCTGCTAAAGGAGCTCCCATTCGAGCTCTTGGAACGCGGGTTTGACGGCTTGTGCAACGTGGGGCTGCGCTTTGTCGTGAAGGAGTATGATTTGGCCATGCCGACTAGGTCTTTCCAGTCGAATAGCCTCATTCAGGAGGCGTAGCTGAGCAATGTAGACCTCTTTGTTGACGGTGGCATTCTTTTCGAGCGTTTACCAGTGCACCACACCCTCCCAGTCCCACCAAACACATATCATGATCTTCTTTGGATGAAGATTCGGCTTGACTTTCGGCTTTGGCGTATCTCCTGGAGTGGGTACTCCTTTCTTTGCTTCATATTAATATATACCATTTATCGTCTCCCGTGACGATTCGTTACAAGAATCGCTGTTTATGACCGCGTGTTGCTCGATGTCGGGCGAGATGCTGAGAAGCAATTTGAAGGCGACTTTCTTTGTTTTTTCTTTTTTCATTGAGCTCGTGAGGCACACAGGCTCGCAATTTTTCGGTAAATTCCATTGAATGAAAGTGGCTGAGGATCGTTTTATGATCGAAGTGCATTCTGTCCGCCAATTCATGACTAGTTTGGCGACAGTTCTTCTTCAAAAGTGATATGAGACATTCTTCATCGAATTTAGAAGGCCTGGCGCAGCGGGACGTGTCATCGACGTCAAAGTCGCAATTTTGAAACTTTTGAAATCATTTCCGTACTGCAGACTCGCCCATGACACCTTCCCCATACCCATCGAATATGTCCCGGGTTGCTGTGGCAGCTTTTTGACCTGGATGAAAAGCAAAGAAGAGCAGGTGTGAACATTTTCGATTTCTGTCTTCTGGTCCATTGCTAAGCCTCAAAACTAATAAAAATTAAATAACTCAAAAATACAATTAACATAGTATTGTAGAGCAGAAAAGGTTCTATCGAATGAATATTTACCCTTTGACAAACTGCAAACAAGTCGTCAGGAATATTATTGGAGGACACCCTATGTACTAGGAAATGCCAATATCTCCACAAAACATCCATTGACTTTATAACACATCCTACCGCATTGAATTATATTTTCATCGCATCAGTCCCCCTCGAAAGAATCCAGCGAACTTTTTGCTATGTTAACTATGTGCATATATGTTTGCACAAGCATACGCATAGCATAACACGCCTTCGTTACCGTCAACGCGATCAATTTTGCGTCACTGTAGATTTACCAAAATGAGTCTGACGTAGCGGGCATCT
>JAYXIM010001827.1:0-304000 GCA_037575425.1 Anastrepha fraterculus
GGACTTAGACGACATGTGGTTTCAACAGGACGGGGCCACAAGCCACACAGCACACGCTACAAATGATTTGTTGAAGAATAAGCGCATTATTTCTAGAAATGGACCGGTCGAATGGCCGCCGCGCTCGTGTGATTTGACGCCTCTAGACTATTTTCTTTTGGGGTTATGTGAAGTCATTGGTCTACAGTAACAAGCCGGCGACGATTTGTGAGCTCAGAGCCAATATTGAACGCGAAATTGCTGGAATTTCGGCCGATTTATGCAAAAGAGTGGTCGAAAATTGGGTTCAACGATTGGACTTCGTAAAACGTGCACGCGGTGGTCATGCAAAAGAAATCGAATTTCATACTTAAATGTATATGTTCAAACTCGATAATAAAAAAAAATTAGTTAAAAAAGTCAAACCGTTTGTGTTTTATTCAAAAAAAAAGTTAAAGCGCTCTTACTGAAAAACGCTTTACTAAAAACATAATTTTTTTCAGTATTCATTGACATTTCATGGTGGAAAGACTTACACCTCAGCAACGTTTACAAATCGTTCAATTGTATTACGAAAATCGACGCTCTGTGAAAAATGTTCATCTCGCGCTCAGGCCAACTTATGGTGTTCAGCGACGAAATTTGCAAATTTGCTATATTTGGGCAGAAGAGAAGCCGAAGGCATTCAAGAACGACCATTAAAAACAACCGTTTGGTGCCGCCTATGAGCTGGAGCGATCATCGGACTATATTTTTTCAAAGTCGAGGCTGGTGCCAAAGTAACAGTGAATGGCGAACGCGATAGCGTCATGATAAACGACTTTTTGATGTCGGAAATTGGACCCCGAGATCTTTACAACATTTGTTTCCAACAAGACGGCGTACGACGCTACTTGCCATACAGCCCGTGAAGTAATGGATGTACTGCGCGTCGTTTCGGTGAGCAATTTGTTTCTCGCCTCGGTCCAACAGATTGGCCAGCAGGCTCGTGTGGTACCACACCTTTGGACTTTTATTTGAGAGGGTATATAAAGTACAGACGCTTTGTTGATAAACCAGCTTCGATTGAGGCATTGGAAGCCAATATTACTAAAGTTATTCAGGAGTTACCGACCGAAGTCCTCCAGCGAGTCTTTCAAAATTGGTGTTTACGGATAGAATTTTGACGCAGTTGCGGTCAATATTTGAAAGGGATTATCCTTAAAAAATAAATGTCATGAATGGTTTTACACAAAAATAATAAAGATAGCCCCATCAATTTGAATTTTCGTTGTTTTATTTTAACTTAAAAGCCCAAAACCTCTAAATTGATCACCCTTTTGGATTAATCACTTTTTATTTCTCATAGGAGCTGACACCAAGCGCCAAATACAAGCGAAGGCGCAACTTTCACAGCTTCGTCTTGGTGTTTTGTCTCTTTAATGATATATTATTGAGACAGTGGCAGCTCCTAACCGCTGAAAATTTTAAAGGAAGAAAATCAGCACCACATCTCCGCGGAACGAAATTAATCACTTTACGCTTAGACAGCGTTGGAGACATTGCAAACTTATTACCATAGTCAACTGCTCATCATCACATCCACTCTCCTATATGCAGTACCAATATGGGTAAAATCAGTGGAGGTAAAGACACATAGAAGCCCATAAGAGGCCTTGTACAGACTCTGCGTACTGAGGGTGATGAAACCAATTCAGACGAAGGTACACAGGTGATCGCAGGCATGAAGCCCATCGACATATTGGCGGAAGACCGATCAAGAGTTGACGTGCTAAAAGAACAAGGTCACACAAACATAGCAGCAATCATGAAAAGAGGGAAGAGAATAGCCTTACTAAAATGACAGTATCTTTGGGAAAGCTCCACAAAGTAAAGGTGGACCTATACGCTAATCCTAAACATCGTAAAATGGCTAAATCGAAGCTACAAGATTTAATTGAAAAGTAATGAGCCTTATTTTTTAAGCAGTTTTATTAGACCTTTTGGCTTATACAACTAATATTCTTCAAAGTAGGACCCTTGAGCGTCAATCACCGCTGGTAGCGATCCTTCCACTGCAGGAAACATTTTTTAAACTCATCCGCCGGAATCGCGTTCGATTCGGCTGTCACAGTTTTTTGGATCGCCTCGATGGAGTCGAAACGCCTCCCCTTCAGCTTTCTTTTCAGGCGAGGGAACAAGAAGAAGTCCGGAGGGGACAGGTTTGGGCTGTAGGGAGGGTGGGGAAGCACCGGAACCTCCATCTTGGCCAATGCAGAGGTGCAGAGGAAGGCGGTGTGCGCCGGCGTATTGTCGTGATGAAGGGTCCAATTGTTGACGAGGTCGGGTCGAACCCGGACCACGCGGTTTTTCTGCCGAAGGAGCACTTCTTTGTAAAATGCCGCGTTTACAGTGCTTTCAGGAGGTACAAACTGTTTAGCTTTACGCAAAATTTAATCGAGTAACGTTGCTCCAACAATCGCTGAATTTTTTTGCAAAATCCTAACACACTTTTAAAACAGCTTTCACGCGCGGACCGATGTTGACTGCACCGCTGTTGCCAGCGAGCTGGGGCCGGTTTCTAGTGGAAGGGAAAGGTCCAACGATCTTTTTCCCCCACCAGCCGATTCGGTTGATCGCTTGGCAGACGCTCCGCGCGGGAAGGCTCATTATTTTTCAATCAAACCCTGTAAATATTGCAGAAAATAAAACTTTTATACTAAACGCTCAGCTTTTAAAATCGAATTACTTAAATTTTTGTATTATCTTCCGTTCAAATCTTTCTCGAAATTTCTCCCAAATAACTCAACCGATTCTGACTTGTTTTACATTACATAGCTGTGCCTACCTTTTTTGCTTGAATACAGTCCGAAGTTCTCTTGTAGCTGCAGGAAAGGGAAAGAGAGAAAATTCCTAGGAGGTTTCTATTCAGAATCGCACTGCATATCTCCGATCCTAGAAGAATTTCGGTTCACTTCCAAAGTTTCTCTAAATACAATCCCCAAAAGGATGTCAATATGCTTGACTTGCTGCCTTAGCCTGGAATATCCCCTATACTCACACCCACATAGTCATATGCATATGCACATATGTATGTTTGTATGTATGAATGTATGTATGCACGTGCACATACACACATAGATGCCATTCTAATTCGCTTTGTGTTTATTTTGGTTATGAAGTGTTTTTGTTTGGAATATTGTTGCAATTACGAGTCCATATAGTCCATGTAGTCTCGTTAATACGTTGCAGATCGCTGCGGGCGTCCGTGTAAACATTTCATTTATTGTTTTTAAAACAAACATTCATCTTGTGGTGCTGCATCTCCATCACCAGCCACATGCGTAACAATATCGCGATCAGCAACCCATCAACATACGCCAAGCTGGAATGCCCGCATTACACACTAACTTACTCGCCCCATTGTACGTGCATATGTACGTACACAATTTGAAGCATTGAAGACAGACGCTTTTCATCAGCATACAATGCAGGAGCTCACACAATCCTATTCAATCGCATTCAAAAGTGTGTAAAGGTTGACTGCATGATCGCAAGTTTTGTTATTTAAATAGCCAATCATGTTGTGGTGGCGGTGAGGCTGCTTTTTCACCGTTGACATTTACGACTGCCCCTTCGAGACGAACAGCAGCAGCGCGCTATTAAACTTGCTCTTGTACTTGCCTTAAATGGGTGCACAGTGCACATTCGGTAGTTGTGCAGTAAATTGTGGTAAGTCACAATGTGGATGTGTCCGATATGGTCTGCCGCAAGGAGGCGTGCTTTCGACCAAGTTAGCCAGTCGCCACGGCCTCTTAAAGGTTCTGATCGCTTGAAATGCACTCAGCAACTCAGCAGTTCAGTTGGTTGTTGGCTGCTGGCTGTTGGTCGTTGGCTTGTTAAACTGCTATCGATGCTTAACTGGCAACTTGAGCGAAAGTTGGAATTTCTACAACTGATCATCAATTGGGAGCCATTTCTGCGATATACAGCCTACCAATGACCAGCAGATACAATGGTGATCTGTACTCCTCCATTGTTTTTCTTTTTTTGGCTAAAGAGTCAATACAAAGGGAATAACGAATAAAGAGGAGCTGCTTTCGGCAAGCAAACGATATAATGCGTTCATTTGCTATACATACATACATACATATATATTTACTTGTGGTTAAAGGCTGTCAGTGGCTAGTGGCCATTCTCCATAAGGTTATAGAGTGATACCATTTGTGGGCTCACTGCGATACCATTTCTTTGGGCTCAAGTCTTTCCTCGCTACGAAGTGGTGAACTCACTTCGTCTGTCTAAGGTAGTCTAAATGTCCTTTTGCACTTACTTTCCATCGACTTTTACGTTATTTTCACCGCAGCTCAAAGTGCAATCAGATTAAAGGAGGTTGACTTCTGGAGGCAATCTCTCAAGAGACATGGTAGCGTTTTTAGGCAGTTAGTACCGCATTTCTCCGAACTGCTAGAATTTGAGGGTCATGCTAGGGCAATCCTTCCAAATAGGCAGGATTGGATCGAGGGGAAAATCTGCACCGACGTTTGCACCTCTGTCTTCACTGACTGCTGAAAGATAGAATCGGGAGTCGGAGCAGGGGTTTTCTCTAAATCAGCCAATTTATCTATCACCTTTAAACTGCCGAATACTGCTAGTGTATTTCAGGCAGAAGTCTTTGCGATCCTGCAGACATACAAAATGCTTAGGGAATGCGGGAGCGATGAAGATATTAACATTTTCTCCGATAGTCAAGCCGTGATCTGGGCCCCTACGACGCCATGGTGCAGAACCAAGCTAGTAAACTTCTATAAGGAGAAGATCAAATCTCTTGAGTGTGCAGGTTACATTTCCCTGATCTGAGCACATCGAGGGTAACGAAATTGTTGATGACCTTGCCAGGAAGGGGATCGTCCACGTGTATATTGAAAATTTTCGACTTCAAAAATCGTTCATCATGTCTATGTAGTGCTCACCAGAAGAACAGATTATGGTTCTAAAACGTTGTCAAATATCTTTCCAAACTCTTCCGCAGATGTTTTGTATACACATCGAATTAACCCCGTTCGATATAAAACCCATATAGTCACAGATAATTCTCAATCCACCAAGCCGCTCTTCTGTTCAAGTTCCCCAATGATAAAGACGCTGACTGAGACGTGGATCAGAAATTTTCCCTCATGGTACCGTGGAAATCAGGAAGGCGAATTATGAAAATTAATTGTTAAGGACGATGTCCAAACGATGACTAGTTAAGGTTTTGCTAATCGCTTCGTGTTGTTGATAAAATTTAGCTAACGAATTGACTTATAGCCAAGATGTGTGAATTTTTGCGTAGTATCTGCTAAGATAATTCCATCTCATCCTCCAGATAGCCGCGGCAAGAGGAAAACGAAATAATTCTAAACCTAGCCGCATGGAGCAATGCCCGCTTCTTAGGCAGCAATGCCCGGTTGAGACAGAAAGACATCCCGACCTTACAATTTAGTATTCTGTCATAATTTGGGACACAGAGCTGCCCATATTCGACGGACTCATGTGTTTTTTGGGCCCATTCCAATCGACGAGGCTTACCCGCAGGCAACAATCTTTGCGTCAATTGAATCTTATACGGGAATAAATGCAAATCAATGCGGATAATTCGTTGTAAAGTGGTCCGAGCAATGCCCAACTGTTGAGAACGGCGATTTTGGGATGTCCTTGGCGACGCCTCAACACTGGCCCGTACAAGAGCAATGTTCTCATCCGATCGCCTTGGTCGCATCACCAGTCGAAAACCTTTCGTACAAACGCTTAATGGTGTTCTTAGAAGGCGCACTTTTCACATTATTTAATTTTTTATACGCACGTTGAGTTTTCACAATTGACTTCTTTTGTTGAATGTAAATTTCAACAATTTGGGAGCGCTCGCGTGGCCTGTACTGTTCCATGATAAAAATCTGTTTGGACTGACGCTTTCAACGCGGTATGTCATTAAGCGATCTGACGTCTCTGTCAAAAGCTACAGGATTGCCAGATGGGTCCGTCGAATATTAACAACCCCGTATGTGACTACTGCAAGAGGTTGACATTCCTCTTCCTCTGCTTCCACCAGCGGTACCATATCGAATACTTTCAGAGGTGGAGTGTTTGTATCCATTCGGACGACATGATCCAGCCAACGTAGCCGCTGAATCTTTATTCGCTGTGCTATGTCGTAAAGCTCTTACAGCTCATTGTTCCATCGCCTGTGATACCCGCCGTCACTAACGTGCAAAGGTCCAAAAATCTTCCGCAGAATCTTTCTCTCAAACACGCCAAGCGTCGCTTCATCGGATATTGCCATCACTCAAGCTTGTTCAAGATGATGTCAATATCGGCGGAATACGCCAGCAAATGTACATTGGGACTGAGCGATTAAATTATGCGACTCGAATCTTTTCCAGCATCATCAGATTAAAGAAGCCTTACGGCAGTGAGTCAACCTGAGGCGTATTGGTTTTGCGGGGACACCTAATTTAGACATCGCGGCATATGGGCAACTCCTTTTCGTACTGTCGAATGCAGCTTTAAAATCGACAAAAAGATGGTGTGGGTCGATTATCCTTTCATCGGTCTTTCCTAAGACTTGGCGTATTGTGAGAATCTGGTCGATTGTAGATTTTCCAGGAGTTAGTTTTGGAATATCGAATGATAGCTTTCGTACCACCAGGTTTAATTTTTTATTGTTCATCGCTGCCCATAGCTTTGGTCCATCTCTCACGCATTTCAGAATAATAGGATAATCGAATGCTTCTGTATGAGCCGGTAATTGGAAAGTTCAGTATCTGCTGAGTAGGGCAGTTAGTGTAGGTCCTCTCATTTCTGCTTTTTTCCAAATTTCATGCGATGAAGTTCGCAATATGTATCTAATAGGAAAATCAAGCGATCGCCCCTCGTATCGGTTTTGTGAATTTTAGTGTGATTATTCGACTCAAATGCGTCAGATGTAGTCGATATCAGGAATAGCCTCATCTGGAAGTTCACCCATTTTTGCAACTTCAAACGTTGTCGTTTACCCAATGCGTTGCTTTTCTACCAGAAGGAGAGCAAAAATATTAATAATTATTACTTAATAATTTTTTTCCATTTTTTTATTCTATAGAGCTCTTGAGGGCGCTCTGAAAATTAGTTAGAAATAAAAAAAATAAAAAGCAGAGCAGCCCGGCTAACATATAATATTTTTCAGGGTTCTGCACCGAGTCTACGAAAAAGTATTTTTCCTCCATATAAAACACAAATGCAGCATCATTGCCTATGAGACACTTCTAATGGCCATTTCTTTAACAAAATAAAATATGCAAGTACATATTTGGTCCACTTAGTGGAACCCTATTTGATAAAAGCTCAACATTTTAAAGATTTTCCCCGACCATGTCCCTTCTAACCACCCTAATGTACATTCACGGCCTCCACATCGCGTGAAAACGCCAAAAAAAAGTTTAGACTAAATCGAAAATCCCAAACTGACACTTCAATTTTATTTGTGTGTGTGTGTATGTATTCTTTTATAGATGCAGAGATTTGATAGCCAACATTTTTTTCGATTTGCTTGCAGGCAAATTAATTTCAAATACCTCACATTAATTTTTGTTTTCACAGTACCACATGTGTCCATCGGCAATATAATGTATCTGTCGGCGCGTCGAAAATAATTTCCTTAAATTGATTATACTTTCTTGTGCGATTTGAACTGAGAAAATAAAACAACATTAACAGCGGGACAAGGCCTGCCCCACTTCATTTTATTGCTACGAAAGTGTTAATTGCATTCTGATGGATTTATCACCTCACCAGCTAGTCGGGAGCGGTCGACTTGAGTTTTTGGATTTTCTAAGCAGAGGGAAAACAATTAAAACGCAGGATTTTTTTTTTTGACAAAAAAATTTAGTTTTTAATTTTTTATTTATTAAGATATTTCTTTTATTTATTTTTTGTTAAAAAATTTTTTTCAAATTTTTTTTAAATTTAGTTTTTGATGAAAAATATTTTTTCGTTGTTAGCTAGGATTTTGGATTAAATTTTTCGATTTACTTAGCAAAGGCAAAACAATTAAAGGGCAAGTTTTTGTTTGAGAAAAAAAAATATTTTTAAATTTTTTATTAATTTTTTACTAAAAACCACATTTTTTATTAAACTAAGTTTGTGACTCTTTCAGCTTTTATGTAGTATTTAGTTTTAATAAAAAAATACTGCTTCAAAAGCATCTCTCTTCAAGATTGAGTTCAGGATTTACTTAGCAGAGGGAAAACAATTAAAAGCATTTTTTTTAATTTTGTATTTATAAAAAAAAATTTTTTTTAATTTTTTTATTTTTTTAAGTTTTATTAGTTTTTTTTTTTTGTTTTTACCTATATACTTTTTTATATATTTCATTAGCAACAATATTGATCTTAATTTTTTATTAATTTTTTTATTAAAATTTTTCGTTTTTATATATTATTTATTTTGAATAAAAAATACTTCTTCGCTTTTGGATTGGGATTGTCGGAATTTGAAATTGAACTTTGGCATTTACTTACTCTTTTAATTTAATTAATTTTTAGTTTTACTATTTTGATTAAAAAAAATACCTCTTTGGTTTCAGATTTTAAGTTCACGATTTTGAAGTGAATTTTTGAATTTTCTTAGCAGAGCGAAAACAATTAAGAGGCAGGTGTTTTTTAAATATTATTTTTATTTATTTATTTTATTTTTATTTATTTACTATTGAGCTAACCCCGCGAACTTTGTTCCGCCCTACAAGCAATAAAAAAGCATTTTTTTTTTATTTTATTAAGTTATTTTTTTTATTAATCAAGTATTTCAATGAAGCTTTCATCGATTGTACTCTTGAGTTAAACACCGTGTAATACACGACATTTTTTGTTTTATTATAAGGTGCAAGAACAAACAACGCAGATGGTTTTCCGACCCGTGAACATGCCACATATAATTAGCCATGTGAGTAACATTGATTTTCTAGATTCAGACCACAAACTTTCAAGGATTGGCCTTGTGGCCTTTTAATGGCAGCAGCAGCTGATCTTGGAATTACTGGCAGTGTTTGGGGGAAGTCGCCAGGCAGTAAAATCATTGCGCCTCCAAAAAAATCAATAATGGCAATTTCACTCTTCCACTAAGGCAGCACAATTCGGGCGCTTCTCCGGAAAACTTCAAAGCGCCACAATACTCGCAAACAACGCCCATTGGCCCAATGCAAACGCTAGGATGCAAGCAGTAATCAGTGTTGCAATCATATCGAAACGCTGCTCGATTCAAATCAGCACTTGATAATTCTCTTCTTGTGCGTTGATAATAATCTACTTGTTGATCTCTGTTATTCGCTCGACGATTTCGCATTGCCAACCGAGCCGTTTCACGGGCTGCCTCGCTTTGCTCTTGTGATTAAGAAGCACGAAGTCGAGCCATACTAACGCGACGCTCTTCACGGGCAATTCCTTGTGCTTCTTCAGTCGTTTCATTTGCAATGTTTCGTATCCCTCTTGCATTACGGCTTTGTCGGGAAAGATTCGATCGTTTTGGTCGCGGCATTGATAATGATGATTCAAAGAGAATACAAATTACTTTCTGACAAAATTTATATTATCAAATTTTCTACTTAACCATAGACAAAATTACTTTTAGCTGTGTTGCGTTTTGTTATTCCATATCAGATGCTTTTTTTTTTATACCATAAAGTTAAAGTTTCCTATGTCCGTCTCCTGGTTCTAAGCTACCACTCCACCAATTTTCAGCCAAATCGGTTCAGCCGTTCTCGGGTTATAAATAGTGAAACTAATATGACTTTCTTTTATATATTATATATAGATTATTGAAAAAAGAAATTTAATTCCTTAAGTATTTTTTTTTTAACATTTTCATTTATAAGAATTTTCATTTTTTGTAAAAAAAATACTTTTTGTTTAATATTAAAGTACATGATTTTCAAATAAAGTTTTGGGTTTTTGGGTTAACAGAAAATAATAAATGGACTAAATTATTTTTTTAAAATGTATACTTTTAATTTTTTTTTTATATTTTACATTTTGATTGAAAACAAAATTTTGTTTTCTTTTAATTTATTTTCCTTTTTATATACATACAGGTACTTTTCAATAATTTTTTTAAGGAGAAAAGTGCCTGATATGCTGTTTCATCAGTTTCGTTTCGTAGACAAAAGCTTTGTAAATTAAAATAAATGGCTCTTGCTACCTTAACTGACACCTCTGCCAAAGGTTCTGATGTATCGACTTCATCTTCATCGTTGATTTTTTTATTCGTATCTGTCGCAGATAAAATTTCGCCATCAGTTAGTGATCCTCAGACAGCAACATCTTGAGCCACTTGAACATAGTCAGAAAAACTCATACCGCTGATGTCAACTACTGGTACCATTGATGGTTCTTCACTCCTCTTTTTGAAATTTGTAAGTCACCCTTCACTTGCCACAAAGTTTTATATGTTTAGAGTAAACACGAACTCTTGTGCTTTTTCCTTTAACAAAGTTCCAGTAATAGATACTTTTTGTCCTCTACACTGTCTGAGCCAAATGACCAGGCTTTCTTGCAGACGAGGAAATTCACCTTTAGTAGTTCTTTTCGGTGTTCCAGCAGTTTGAGCAGCAGTAACTTTCTCCCTGATCTTTATTATGGTTGAGAGAGTACTGAGAGGAATCTTAAATTCTTTTGCAACATCGCTTTTCTTCTCACCTCCTTCTACTTTTTCAATAAATTTCTTCTTTTCAGCAATCGTCAAACATTTATACTTTTTAGGACTCATATTTAATACTAATTTTTGATCTGTATACCAACGAAGCAATTCGTGCGGAAGCGTGCATCAAAATGTGCCTATGTTTTACGCGTAACACGCAACCACGCACAGTAAAGGTATTTTCAGGTGAGTCCCAGAATTCAAACTTCTTACTAATGCACCAGGAAACTTTGCAAAGTTGAGTTGTTGAGTGTTTGACCATATGAGATCGAATTACCGCGTCGTAGCAATGATTTTTTCGTTCCAATTACCGAGTGCATAAAAATGTATAGACATAATGCGAAATATAAAGAGATTTTGTAGGGGACTCGTGATAGTTTTGAATTTATGAGAGGTTTGAAATGTCGCAGGTTGGAATTAACGAGAGTCGACTGGAATATATTTTATTACAAAAAATTTGTTTCCCTGTTGGATTGTAAATGTGGGATTTGTATTGAATTCTTGGACTGCTTTGACAGTTTTTTAGTTGAATATGAATTTACATATTTTTATGAAAAAAAATATTTGTAAATTTGTTTATTAAATTTTGTTACACATTTTTTTATATCTCATAATTTTTATTTTAATTGAAAAAAATTTCACTATTCGATTATAAATCCGGGACATAACCCTCTTTTTAAATTCAATAAAAAAAAATTAGCAAAATTCCGAAATAATCCACTTTTTGAAATTTATTGCATTACCAGCATTCGCTGTATTTTAAAGTGTCTTTCCCCTCAACTGCCATCGCAAAGTAGCTTCATTACATTCATACATACATACATACATCCTCACATATACACATTTTCGTATGTATGGCAAGACCTAAGAATTCAATCAATGGCATTTTCATCATTTCCTCGGCAATTCGTCCTCTTCCTTTGTTGTACTCAATCATGTTTCCTTGCCTATTGTGCTGACAATTCACTTTGATCAGCAGCGAGATATGTTTTTGTACTTCAGTTCTCGGTCGCCAAAAGTACAAATTGCACGTACAAGTTTGGTTGCAATTGGCTAATTGATTTCGACTCCTTCAGCGGTCAATGGTGACCACCATATCATTATTGTCTTTTCGCAGCACAAAATACCAGCCGGATAAGACATCTTTGTCAACGACTCTTCACACTTTTTTCTATTCTATTTTTTCTATTTACCAATACATACGCACACAACATACGATTTTACTGTTTTCAAGTAAATGCTTACCCCAGAGGCATAGACAGAATTGATTCGAAGAAGGGTAGGTCAGCCTTAAGGTCAAAGTGACTTTATACGAGTAAATTTTTGAAGCACTTGATTAGAAGGGTTTTCTCTTGCACGTCAGTGTTTGCAATGTCTTAAAAAGTTTACTATGAAGCTTCATTTATAACTATAAAATTAAAACAAAACAAAAAATACTATGGATCACAATCGATTTCAACTACTTCATCACAACACTTCAGTCCGTTGCGAGTCCTTTATAAAAACGTCAGATTATTCCCTTCAAAATCCGACTAGCTCAGCAATTGAAGGGCTGCGACCATCCTTTTCCTTTGCGCTTCTCCTTTTCTTGGAGGAGTTCAAATTGGTAGTCAATTTGGTCTAAACCCCATCATTTCTGACGAAGCGCATTTTTACCTCAACGAGCTTTGATGCCTAACAAGCGAATTGGCGTATTAATTGCCGATAAGACTGGCAGCTTGTTCCGAATTTTGGAGAGTGGACCTCATTGACCAATTCTTTTGGAACTTCAGTTTCTAGCTCTCTAGTCCTTTCGATCAACTGTAGGCGTTGTGCAGCCGTGAATGAGATCTTTTCTAGGCTGAAAATGCATACTTAATCTTCGGATGATTTTTGATCTCAGCAGGAAGATGTTGCATGACAAAAGTTCTATCAAGTAATCGATATTTTATGCTTCGAGTTAGTTAAATGCGCCATCAGTCATATGGGCGATGGGAATTGACCATCTCGGCGCTATCTGTTAACTCAGTCGAATATTTTGTTGCGGAGAGCACTGAAAGATCGACGTTGTGCGAACGCTTTAGAAAGCATTCAGTTATCCAAAGCAAGCATCGTCTAAACCATTTGTAGCAACGTCGCAAGGACCCACTTTTAGGTTAAGAAGGACCATACAGGTATTTATGGATTATCGGACTGGATTGCTTTGAAACATCGCGTTCAACTACTGTCGTACTCAAAGCATGCTGCTTCTCGTATTTTCTGGCGTCGTATGCGTGCTGCTTCCACAGCGCTTTATCCCGTGTGGAAAAAGAAATTGGATCACATTTGCTCAGCTTCTCAAGAGGCTTGATTGAGCCTTTGTAACCTGATTTCATCTTTTGTTCCCGGGGTTTGTCCCCGCAGGCCTCTGTGATGGAGTGTCAGCCGATTTGATCTTACGATCAGCGGGAGGCTTTGCAGTCTGGTCCTTGGACACTGTGGATACCTAAGAGATATCCTCTTCGTCTGTAGTATAGGCTGCGTTGCCAACCACTGTCCGATCCGATAGACTAGTTTTGGAATCATTCCTAATATTGGCCTGTCTCAACAAAATACTTGTAAATTTGTTTATTAAATTTTTTATTTTTTATTTATCACAATTTTGATTTTAATTGAAAAATAATTTTTTTTTTCACTATAAGTCCGGGACGTAACCCACTTTTACCATAGTAGTTTGCCGATTGTCCACACCTGCGGTAACCATCTGAACCACCGAAGCTTCAATAGCATGACCATCGCTCGCACCTGATTCCTGTACACGAACGACTGGGTACTGAAGGTCGGACTGATTCAACATTAGACAGCGAGAAAAGAGGTTGCATTTCATACCTACTGACAGGTGTGGATAAAACTACCGTCCCACTGGCATCAGACGCAAACCAGGGAGCCGCTCACTATGAGACAGACGCTTATGGATTTACCGAAGTTGATGAGATACCTTCAAGTTGCTCAGCAAGTGAGACAAAGCTTGTGGCTTCAAAAGATGAACGGACTAGTACCTGCCGTTGTCTGACATGTCCAAGCTAGCCTCTTCAACTTGGGTGACCCTTCTAAAGTACCAAAGCACTTCACTGGCACAGCCCAGCCTTTCGCAGATGCACGGAAGCCCGACTATCACCGTCAAGGTCCAGATAGGAGGAAGAGTAGTACCTGGTACCGCGTACCGGCAGTGTTTAGCGAATGAAAAACGGATGTTCACCTTTCCTTTTATTCAGGTGTATGAGTATCAGGTGAACGACCAACTTCCACATACCCCAGAGAAATCTTTTACGACGCCTTTGTTAGTGTAAACAAACTTCCCATGCCACTTTGCTAAAAGCTAACTAATTTATATTGTGTTTGTAGAATCTGAGACTGGGATACTTGCTATTCAATGCAATGTAATTTTGTCAGTATCAGCAAATGGAAACGTTTACTTAAACACAGTTATTGGTAATGGGGCAGTAAGCGATGGTTGCAACGCTAAGCAGCTGCGACAATGACCTGAGCAGATGATAGGTTAGGAGTTGCCACAACATAGCTAATATTTTTAGATGAAAGGAAAAAGTGATGCAAAACAACAAAAAAAAATTGGAAAATAAGAAAATAAGACAAGAACAAAAACAAATACATAGATGTATCTTTGTTGAAGAATAAAAATGAAAATTGAAGTGATTTTAAAATTGAATTCATTTTAAGTAAAATTGAGCTGTTTGAGGTCATGGCTCAGACTTCTTAAATTATGCCTCAGCAATTTCTGGAGCTCCAAATGATATAAGCAAACTGTTGCTAATTCTAAAAAAAATCGAAATCTACAAGTTAGTACGCGAAATTCGAAATTAGTTACCATCGAAGCTGCCAATTTGATGCACCCCAGCAAAAATCTGTATGTAGATATTTATTTCAGTTTAACTGCGTTGCGTGTGCTTTATTTGTCATTGCTTTTAATTACAGCACAAGTGCAAGCAGCAACTTGAAATTTTTCTCAAGCCCTGCATCAGCAAAACTCAGCGCAGTAATTTCCAATTTCAAGTCTTTGCTGTTTATGCTTCCTTCGTGCCCTTTGCGCCATTCTTTCGAGCCGCAAATGTCTTACCATCCACCAGCTCTTGTCCCTTTACTGCACCCTTGGCTCTTGGCTCTTGGTTCTTGGTGTCTTTTGTTGCAACAACTACATATGTATATATGTATGCACTTACACACATACATATGCACGGTCATTTGTACGTCTGATCACATGTTGCTGGTCAATTGATGCGAAATTGATTCTGTTGCATGTGACATATTTGCTCAAGTGTTTCGTTCGTGATATGTAGCATATGTATGTAAGTATGTAACTAAATATGTATGTATGTATGTGTGTGTGCGCTATACTTCACAAGTCGACAAAAGAAGGATTCTTGTTGATTCTTGCTGATTGTTGCGTTGCATTGCGAGCGGCCATTGTTGCAATTAATTTGGCAACTTTACAAGAATTTCATTAGCCAGATTATTTTACACTTCAAAGGATGTCGTTTTGCTTTCGTCTGTCAATTGCATTTTTATAACAAGCAGACGTATTTATTTGACCTCAGAAAAAGAAATTATTCAATTGAGAAAAAAAGTAGGTAATGTAGTAGGTAATGATTTGTATGTAGGTAACTTCACTTCATACTGCACTTTGGGTCGAAAGAGTCACCTTTAATAGAACTAAAAAATGTAATAACCTGCTAAAACATACCGTGGGGAGTTGGTACGGGAAAATGATAAAAATTTAAAAATTTTTTTTTTTGTTCTTTTCCTTGTTCACTCCTCTCGGGAGTATAGAGCCTCGACAAGACTCGTCCATCGTACACAGTTCTGTGCTGTTGTTTTTGCACCATTCCATGTGATGCTAGTTCACGCAGCATCGACCTTCTCCAAGTGTTTTTTTGATCGGCCGTGACCTCTGCTCGCTTGCGGGTTGCAGTCCAGTACCACTCTCGTGATGAATGGACCTTGCAAAACTCTTTGAAACCTAGATTTCGACTGGGACTGTAGGTTAGGTTATATACCTGTCTGATCTGAATAGATCTTACTTAAACGTGCGATGCATGTCTTGGCCGGTTTTAATGAATAGTTTAAACTTTTGTCAGCAATATCCTTCAGAGATGAAAAGTATACCGATCCCAGACCGCTGTAACGAATTCTGCTTAGACCAGGCCAGTGGCAAAGGAGGTGTTCTAACGTAACATACCCCTTTCTTATTCGCATAAGTTGCACGTGCCGTTCTAGACCAGTCTCGTTTTAGGTCCCATCCCTCAAAAAAAGGGCAGAAGTAAAAGTGGTATTCATTCCCAAAGAAGGGAAAACAACACATACAAAACCGAAGGACCTCAAACTGATTAGTCTATCATCCTTTCTGTTTAAAGCCTTAAAACGGTTGCTAGATGTGAATATCGAAGGAATAGCAACAAGCTATCACCGTCCCAACATGCATACAGCAAAGGCAAATCAGTGAAAACAGCGCTCCACGCGCTAGCTAACACGCTTGAGAAATCACTTCACTATAAGGAATACACCCTCGCTGCCTCTCTAGACATCGAGGGTGCCTTCAATAATATATGTCCGGAAGCAATTACAACTTCGCTAACGAAAATGGAAGTAAACAGTGCGCTAATCTCGTTTATAGAACGAATGATAACAGGGTGAACGATAAGCGCAGATCTTAGTGACACATTCACTAAGAAATTCCCGATCAGGGGTACACCCCAAGATGGGTTAATCTCTCCACTTCTGTGGAACTTAACTATCAATAATCTTCTTCAAGAACTTGAAAAAATGGGAGGGAAAATAATCTCATATGCTGATAATATTGTAAAAGCAATCTTCCAACATTATGTGATCTTCAACAAAGATCTCTCAGTAAACTATCACTTTGGTGTAAAAGTGGAGAACTTGAAGTAAATCCGGAAAAAAGGGAACTGATACTATTTAGTAGGAAACATAAAACAGCTGTTCTTCAATACATATTCCTAGGAGGGAAACCACTTAGAGTAACAGAAAAGCGAAATATCTAAGACTTGTACCGGATAAGAAGCTAAGTTGGAGGCTCATAGTCGCTAATAAAGTGCGCAAATCCATGATGGTGTTGTACTCCTGCAGAAAGCGAATTGAAAAGAAATGGGGACTGGAACCCAGAATGATACACTGGCTCTACACAGCAGTGGTTAGGCCTATTCTCTACTATGGCATTGTAATATGGTGGAATGCCCTTGAGAAGGGTGTGAACATCAAAGAAATGACAAGGTTCAAAGATTAGCATCTGTTCTTATAACTGGCGCGATGTTAACCACTCCATTGAAAGCATTATATGCGACCGGCCGGAAGAGTGGGAATGGGGCGATGTAAGACAGGACGAGTCTATCCATTTATTTGTACACAGATGGCTCAAAGCTCGAGGGCAGGGTGGGCGAAGGCGTATACTCCGAGCATCTGGGGATAACCTTTAGTTTTCTGAACTTATGGAAATAATTAAAGCCGCGACACTGCTACAGTATGATGCGATATCTGGATTGAGATCACCACTGTCACTGACAGGCACCTCCGAAACAGTCCCTACGAAACAGCCTACAAAGCGGCAGCCATGAAATGCCGCGCGTCTCTTAACGAGATGGCTAAGTAATTTCGCTTAAGGATAATATGGGTTCCTGGCCATCGCGACATTGAGGATAATTGCAGAGCCGATGAACTAGCAAGACTCGGCACCAAATTGGCCGATGAGTACACAGCCAATGGCATAGGCATACCCTTACAAGCATGTAAGCTATTCATCCTTGAAGAAATCGTTAGGAAAGCAAACGAAAGATGGCATAATGAAGCCACCTCCAAAATCGCCCGTAGGCACTGCACTGCACATAATAGGTAGGCACGCCCACAGGTTGGGTATGCAAACACATGACTTCTGCAGAAGTTATCTAGATGAGGAGGAAAAAAAACAATCTTCCACTTTCTGTGCCATTGTCCTGCTCTATTCAGACGGAGATTTACTATCCTAGGCAGACAATTTTTTAACGAATGGAAGATCTCAGTTCTGCAGAAATAGAAGATATTCTCAAATTTTTGAAAAGCATACACTGGTTTTAGGAGAGATAAGGAAAGCTTCCCACGCGGCATCACAATGGATTATGAGTCTGAGTGTGTCCCGCTTCAAACTCACCTAACCTAACCTCATTTTAGCTGCGTGATATGGAGATAGACAAGATCCCGTCAATACTCCAACAATTATTTTACATTCCTTCCTTGGAAATTATAAAATAAAGTTGGTTGTTTTCGTGTCGCAAGTTCCCAGCGTTGTTTTGGCAATCCTGTGGGAGGTCGAGGGTTCTCATATAGACTGTGTTTCCAGTGTTAGTTCCTCGTCTAGTTCTGTCCTCAAAACTGAGAGTGAGGGATATATATTCGAAGTACTTATCCTAGGTAAGAGAGTGCTTGCTTTTGCAAGCTCGTCAACTCTCTTATTTCCCTCTATTCGTTTGCACCCTGGTATCCAGTAAATTGAGACTGTAACCCTTAACCAGTCCACGACCTCTTCAGGCTCGACCCAAGGTAGTATCTTAGGGTCACTATTTTTTGTTCAATTTGTTAATATATTGGCAATTATTTCTTATCTTCAGAATTTTTGCTCAGAGCAGAAGATCTACGCACTTTAGCCATTTTAAGAAATTTTGAAGACGCACGGCGCACATAGGGGTATTTGAACAATCTAAGGGGCCAAAAGTATTTTTTGGGTTTAACGTGTGCTAATGGTTGTTTCTGAATAAAACCAACTAAAATAATGAACTTAAAACATTTATTGAATGAAATATAATATGAGAATGAAGAAAGATTTACAAGATCAAACATAAAAAAATATAAACAATTAAAAAAAGCATCCAATCAAATGGTATTATCTAGATTTTCTTCATCGCTACGTGAAGAAAATTCTAGGTTTGGATCGGCAGGCATGAGCATTTCCAATGTTTCTGGCAGAAATGATTGGGACTTTCTTCTTTTTATTTGCCACCTAGAGCTCATTAAGGGGTCCGAACTTAAAAGGAGGCGGTTAAAAATATCCCTGTTGCAATTTTCTCTAGTAAATTTTCGGGCAAAATCTAGCCGGTAAGAGCGGAAATGCTTATTTCGGGCTTCTGTAGCCTCTTCAGAGAGCTGGCCAATTGGTAACAAAGCACTCTTTATTATAACAGCTCCATGAATAAGTATTTTGTGCATTCAACCATTGTCATTATAAATTCGTGTTTCACTGAATAATGTTTGCCACTCAAGTCAAATTCTGTTGCAACCAGACCGTTAATCTGATTATCGACGTGATTAATTTCTTGCTCCGTTACATCAGTAGTCTCTTTGATAAATTTAAATCTTATAGGCTGACAAAATCGAGGAGAAGATGGTGTTGGATTTTCCCATATAGTCTTTTCCATGTTTTGGCCGCATACTAATTTTACAGGAACAAAGCAGCTTTGAAAAATGTTCGTTTGAACTGTTTGAACTGGGTCTGTTGGGACCCGTCGCAACCCCATTTACAAATTAATTTAAGGCTCTCACATTCTTGGACCTTCAATGTTGTTAGTACCTCTTCCAGGTAGTCCGATAATCGTCTAACGGTAAGGTCGATCAAAGGTTGCAATTCGGCTTCCGCACCTGTACTATTTACAGTGCAAGATTCTTTTTTTCTTCTTGTAAAAGACTATAACAAGGAAAGAATTTCTGATTTGTTCTTCTTATTGTCTCGTATTGGTCTCGTGTTAGATCTGCATCGATGAACATTTGCATTGCTTCCTGGACAGATAAGGGGCAAATTTTATCTTTTGATGACTTTGTTCGATAATAGGCCTTTTTATACTTGGTTGCGCGAGTTGGCGAAGTAATGATTTCTTTTAGCACATTCGAAGCAACTCGTTTTCCTGACTTTCTTAATTCTACTTGCGCAGCATGCACGATAAGGTTTTGATCAAAATTAGAGCGCATTTCCTCAGTTTTTCTTCTTTTACTTCTTTCGCTCAGATCTCCAAAAGATTTACTCGGTCGTCCTGTTCGATTTGAAGGCGAAGGTTCCGTTCAGCCAAGATTCATTACTTTTTAGGAATACCGCTTCTTTATAATGAGCTTTAGTCCATCGATTTTTAAATTCTGATTTGAAATGTGCAAAATTGCCTTTCAACGTCTCAATTTGATTGTCAGAGAATCCTTTAATAGATATAAACTGATCTTTCAAGAAATTTAGCTTTGCCTATATGTTGGGTAAATTTTCATTGTTCATGAGGTCAAACAAGTATTTTCTAGTCACAATCCTCATTCCCGATGTTCCCATTGAACCTACAACAAATAAATATTTCGCTTAATCCCTTGTAATGGAAAAGACCTTTTTCATAAAATTTTACCAACAACATTCAAAATACTAAAATACCGTTTATCCGGACTTATCCGGATCAAATTCTTTGATGAATTGTCAAAACAAGGTACATACTAAACAATTACAACCGAATCTTAACCGGATCTATCTCGATAGTATTACTTATTGACTAACAAATATTATTTTAAGAAAAAAAAAGTAGTTTGAGAAGGTGTGTACTTATAGGGTTGAAAAGTTAACTTTAATACTTGAAAATTATAAAGATTCTAATTGATTTCATTCATTACTAACCTGATGCTTCAGAATCCATAACTCTTTACTCCACTGTTGAACACAAAAACATAAAATTTCACTTTTAAAGTTTGGGTTTTGCAAGAGTGCCGAGAACAGATAACGTACACGAGGTGATACGATCGAATTCCGACTGCCGGTTTCGTATGTCAAATGCTTTTAGGGTGCGCGGGAGGGGCTGGCTTTTGTTCTCGGAAGGGTCAGGTACATCAGGAAGTCATTTTTGTAAATGTATTTATTGTTTTGTTAAATGGACTTTTGACCCCGTAGATCTTTCAAATACCTGTATGTGCGGCGCCTCCAGAAGACATCGATAATTTATATCTATGGTGTGGTAATTCGCACCCATATGTCACTGTTAATAAGTTATATCACGCAGCATTTTTAAAAATTCGTACTGTATAGGTCTTTTTTGATACTTTTGGTCGTGCCTCTTGATTAAAGGCCTAAGAGTAATATAGAACTTTTTTCTTTTTTTAATAATAATTTTAACTACATAATATAGGGTTTTTCAGTAAGAGCGCTTCAACTTTTGAACTTTTTTGAATAAAACACAAACGGTTTGACTTTTTTAACTAATTTTTCTTTTCATTATCGAGTTTGAACATATATAGGGTGTTTTTTTTTAGAGGTTAGGTTTTCAAGTTGGCACTACTTTTTTCGTAGATGGTCTTTTTGACAGCTGTCACTTGATTTATGCTCAGTTTGGTTTGCCATTTCATAATGAATAGACTTACACCTGAACAACGTTTGCAAATCGTGCAAATTTATTACGAAAATAATGGTTCGGTTCGCGCGACGCATCGAAGAAAATTTTGTTCAGCGATGAAGCTCACTTTTGGTTGAATGGGTATCATTTTTAAAACATAATGGCAAACCCTTATCTTTATAATAAAGCTAAATTCTTGGCCATAACATTAAACTATATACGTTTTATTTCATCTTGAAAACCTAACCTCTAAAAAAAACACCCTATACATTTAAGTATGAAATTAGATTCCTTTTGCATGACCACCGCGTGCACGTTTTACGAAGTCCAATCGTTGAACCCAATTTTCGACCACTCTTTTGCATAAATTGGCCGAAATTCCAGCAATTTCGCGTTCAATATTGGCTGTGAGCTCACAAATCGTCGCCGGCTTGTTACTGTAGACCAATGACTTCACATAACCCCAAAACGGGACGGCTTGTTAAATGGACCGTAAAATGGCCGTAATGCTCTTAAAGTAGCAGCAACAGAACGATTATTTTCATAAAAAATTTGCACGATTTGCAATCGTTGCTCAAGTGTGTAGCGTTCCATGATGAAATGTATACTAATGAAGTTTACAAATGACAAGCGAAAAATAAAAAATATTGCGTCGTTCGCCCTCCCTATCGGAAAAAAGTTGAAGCGCACCTATGGAATAACCCTATACCTCAGTCGTATGCTGCCTTAGCTTTCATAAGATCAAATAGCTCCAACTTTTCCGATCCCTACGCAGCTGGAGACTTTATAACACATATTCAAGAGGTGTACCAAAAATTGGGTTGACCGATTGGCCAGCTGTAAAGCTAGCTGTGGAAATGTAATAGTTTAGCTTTCCTATAAAAAAATGTAATTAAAAAATATCCCCAGCCGAATTAAATTTAATGCTAGGTCTATCGGATATTTCTTCGAATGTTCAATAAAAACAAAAAAAAAAACACATTCACGCAAATATTACCACATATTCCATACGTGCAACACATACCAGCCAGCCATACTAACACTTCACTTGTCTGCAATCACTTACAGTACTCCAATTCTTTCACTTTCTCACACTTCACATCAACTAATTCATCTTTAGACTGTCATCACAATGCACTTTTCTCAACCTCATCACTTAAAGTATTTTATTTCCTAACTTACAGCCCACGCCAAAGTTGAGAAATCTTTCTTTATCTGCATGCACTGTGAAGTAAAGAATCTGAGCCGACCAAAAAAAATGCTTTGAGGCTAATTAGTGCGGTCACTTTTTTAATTAAAGACACGAAAGGACACGACAAAAAACAAACCTACAAAGAAACACAAAGACGAACGAAAGGACGAAACGATTTCATTACTTCACTCTTTTCACACAAACAAAAGAAAATCTACACCACACAAACAGCGCAGCCCACCCCCGCTCCCCCGCACACTCATTGTCGTCAATCTAAAGACATGTCTAGCAAAACATAGTAGAAACCAGGCGCCGGATGAGTGACTTCAAGATGTCTTAAGACCATGTGCTAGCTGGCAGACGCACGCCATAAGATGTGGTGACCATTCGCGCAAATGAAGATAACGGCGACAAAATGTGTCGCAAACAATTGCTGTAAGTCAAGCAAAGCAAATGCGCCCAAAGGCAAAAACAACTCAAAAAATGAGGATATAAAAAAATGTAGGAAAGCTAAAAGTTTACATCTACACATCTTATGTGTTTATGTGTGTGCCGAACGGAAGGAATGAGTTAAAGTAAAAAACAAGGAAAGTAAAAAAAACAACAAAAAACTGTCCGTTAGCATGACATTTTCTACCCTTCGGTTATGTTGCGACACCAACTAGAATTTCGTTGTTGAAGAAAAGTACAGCAGTAAAAAAGTGAAAAAGTCGTGTACGCTAACAATGAAAAGGCTCGTGTGCCCCTCGAGTCTAATCAGGACGTAATTTGAGTTGATTACTGCGGTCTTAAAAAGTGACACTAGCACATCAACAACAACAGCAAGCAAATCGAAAAATAGTTCAAACAAAAAGACAAAAACAAAAAACGGACTTGACAGCTTACAAAAACAACAAAACAAAATAACGCTACAACAAAAAATGAATTGCAGGTGATTTTTAATCCTCAAAATCACAAACAAAAAACTGCCTTCCTCCACATACCGTGCAACCCTTGATGGATGCCTTTATAGTCATTGTGCACACACACATGCATACATGTCACTTGCCTAATACACCGTGTTTCGTCTCCTGCACATTGTCCCACACAAACCGCTCACTACTCAGATGAATGGTCAGTAATTTTTGTTTAATGAATGAATTAGTTCCTATGAGATTCAAAAGATTCAAATGTAATATCACAGCAGAGACAAAGCTCTAAGCGCACACACATCAATCCACGAATAGGACGCACCGATGTCCACTTGTATGCAAGCACACGCACACATACATACACTGGTTCTGAGAGCACACAAATCATTCAACAGCAGTTGAAAATCATTCATAGTTAAACAAGTATCCAAATTAACTTACATACCTACATATGTGTGCATGTGTATGTGGGTGTGTGTATGTAAGGAAGTGTGCAAGTTTGGGACAGTTGATGGCTTGAGAGAAGCGTCACTACACATTTGTCTATTCATAGAAATATACGAGTATTGAAAGCTTGAGCCCAGATTCACTCACATATTTATGTGTGTCCACGCAAGCGCTAAGTACAACTAGACACACGTACACACATATCAGCATCAGTAACCCTTTGTTATGTTTCTGCCAAATCCTTTGGGTCCTAAACTGGAAATGAAGATTAATGTCCACTAACCGTTGCATGATGAAAAACTTGTATATTAATTTTCTCAAGCTTTGAAGTGCTCTCAATTCATATTGGTAAAAAAGTGTATATAAGTACATAAATATGTAAGTACATAAATATTTACATACAGATCTGCAGAAATAGATAGCAAATATGAAATTAAAAATTTTCAGCGGCTTTTTGATTTGTAATTTTTTAAAGGCGCAAAAAAGTCAATGAGCTGGTTTTATGTCGAATTTACGCCACCTCCGCTTTTTAGAAACTCTCTTCAAATCGTGAGCGTTTGTTAAGGTTTTCCACGAATACAAAGAAAATCTCTCCACTGTGCTCCGAACGCAGGCAAAAATACAAAATTTAAAGTCTTAAAACTTGGAATTTTCAGGATTATTTCAAAGCTTAAACTCCAATTAAGCAAAGGTCTTAACCTATTTTATGATAATAAAAATAGGCCTTAAGGAGTTATATACAGTTAGAAGGCCGAAAAAAAGTGAATTTTCCAGAATTTTATCTGAGGAAACTTTTAAATTTATTGATTTAAAAATTTGTACACATATTATGTTACCTTTTAACTTTCTTTTAAGACTTAGAATTAGTAAAAATAATTATTTGAAAGGAAGCTACAGCTGATCTCCGGGACCTTCTCTCCAAAAAGACGTTTTGCGGTGACCACTATGTCTCTGAACTGGATCCTCTGAAATTAAAAAACCAAACAGATTTCGTTAAAGTAATGTTAAATCTAAATGGTGATTTTTTAAGAGCTATAAGAAAGTTTTTCAAAAAACACACGTAAAATTCAGAAAAATTCATGAAATTTTTACTTAAATCGATGGTACAGTCCATGTAATTTAATCTGTGAAGATTATTTCATGCAAATGTTAGCCCAATTTTGGCATCCTCTTTCCAATGTTTCGGCCTGTATCTCACATATAAATGCTTTAATGTTGTCTTCCAATGCGTTAATTGAAGCAGGCTTGTCTGAATAGACATGAGCTTTAACATAACCCCCCGAAAAACATATCGATTAAACTGACCATAAAATGGAAGAAGCGCGCAATAAACTTTCTTAACAGAACACGCATTTTTATAATAAAATTCAATGATTTGCAAGCGTTGTTCGTTTGTAAGACGATTCATGGTTAAATTATAAACCCAGAAAATGTTTGACAGTGAAACAAAACACGAAACGTGCGTCAGCTGTTTAAACCAACTGTTTAAAAAGATAAACGACGGAATAAGCGAAATAAATCCTTTTGACAAAATGGCGGTTTAAAAAAAATCGACTTTTGGCCAACATTTCGGCCTTAAATTGCTTCTAAAATAAAAAGAAAAAAATATTCGCTTAATTATTAAAAATTATATTTAAAAAGCTCGTGTCAAAATTAGAGACTAAGCGGTTAAGGTTTTCGAGTAATGTTGTTCACCGACTTTGAAAACATCATTTTGAGAAAAACGCATTTAAAGTCAATACATTCAAGCACTCTGAAGCACTCAAGCGCCTTCACCGGAACGATATTAAATTTTCTGTATTTATTCTTAAATATATGTATATTAAGAAAAAAAAATAATAAATAAATTTTTTGAAAATTTTAACTATATATAACCCCTTAAGCTTTATGCATCCCCACACATCACAAGTACTACAATTTGTACACACCAATTCACTTCCCACTGGAGTGTTTGAGAGAAATTTTCTGCGTAAGATTTTTGGACCTTTTCACATCTCCAACATCAGGTTAAAGAAGTCACAGGACAGCGAGTCACTCTGACTGAAACCTCGTTTGCTATCAAACGGCTCGTAGAGGTCCTTCCCAATTCTGACGGCGCTGCTGGTGTTGCCCAACGTCATCTTACAAAGTCGTATTAGTTTTGCGGGGATACCAAATTCAGACATCGCGGCATACAGATAACTCCTTTTCGTACTGTCGAATGCAGCTTTGAAATCGACCAAAAAAAATGGTGTGTGTCGATTCTCCTTTCATGGGTATTTTCCAAGATTTGGCGTATTGTGAATATTTGGTCGATGGTAGACTTTACAGGTCTGAAGCCACACTGATAAGGGCCATTCAGTTGGTCTACGGTGGGCTTCAGCCTTTCACACAATACGCTCGCTAGAACCTTATAGGCGATATTTAGAAGACTAATCCCGCGGTAATTGGCACAAATTGCAGGATCGCCCTTCTTATGGATTGGGCAGAGCACACTTAAATTCCAATCGGCAGACATGCTTTCATCCGACCATATTTTGCATAGAAGCTGATGCATGCACCTTACCAGCTCCTCGCCGCCATGTTTGAATAACTCAGCCGGCAGTCCGTCGGCGCCCGCAGCTTTGTTGTTCTTTAGCCGCGTTATCGCTATTCTCATCTCGGCAAGGTGGGGTAGCGGAACGGCCTGTGACATCTGCACTTACCATTGTTAAACAGGTTCGAGAAGTGTTCCCTCCATAATTTAAGATTGCTCTGCACGTCAGTCACCAGATCGCCGTCTTTGTTCTTACATGAAAACGCCCCGGTCTTAAAGCCTTCTGTAAGCCGCCGAACTTTCTGGTAGAATTTTCGGGCGTTGTTCCTATTGGCCAGCATCTCAAGCTCCTCGCACTCACGTATTTCGGCCTCTCGTTTCTTCTTTCGGATAATACGTCTCTCTTCCTTTTTTAGCTCTCTGTAGCGATTCCATATGGCTTGCGTTGCGCCCGAACGCAGCGGGGCTCTGTAGGCGGCAGCGCACAACCAGCTATCCTGGAATGTTTCGCTTTCTCACGTTAGCTCACTCCCGAACGGGTGTTCGGAAGCTACCCAGAGGATACGTGGGCTAATCCCGGCCGTTATAAGCTGCTTGAATCATAGGCAGAAGAATCGTCCTGGCCACTCCCAAATGAATGGCGATCAATAACTTTCCCCACTTGCGTAGACTTCTACAAATGGAACCATCATCCGGGAAAACCGCATCACAAGCTCATAAAAAGTTATGTGGTATTTATGTTGACGAAGCCATAAAAGAACGGCAGTGTCATAATTGGTTTGCCAAATTTCTTTCCGGTGATTTTTGACTCAACGATGAAAAACGCTCTGGTCGTCCAGTTGAAGTTGATGACACCCTCGATGCGGATCGCCACAGTACAACACGTGAGATTACAGAGAAGATTCGTGTATCACATACATGCATTGGAAATCACTTAAATAATTAAAAAAATAATTGAATCGAAAAAAATAAATAATAATAAATAAATAGTCTATACTTGTCCCAATGTTGAAGTGCTATAGTTTTTTCGCGTGCAATAATTTTCGTGCATTTTCCGAGTTTCATATTGCCTTTCCGGAGAGATATGTTTTACTATTTTCAAATCTGTATGATCTTAATGCCGGCACGTTATAAAGTCCATTCAAGCGGCTTCAACGTAAGCAAGCAACTGATTGAGCCTTGTCAGCCGGATGTCAGCTCTGGCAAGTTCACCATAGACTCGATTTCCTCTGCACATCGATCCTTGGAAAAATCGACAACCACCACCTTTTGTTTATTTTAAAGCCACTTTTAATAACAAGATGGAAAGCTGTCTACACGACGCTATGACTAGGTTTGGTAATTCTGAGAAAGGCATACAACCAGCTGATAGCGATCAAGTTGCCTTTGAACGAGATGATCATATTATTACTCATAGTACAAAAATATGTACTGTCTCCGCACTTATTTAACCTGGTCCTAGACCTTATTATGCGATAAGCTTCCGCTGAGGGAAGTGACATTTCCTGGGACTTAGGCTGCAGTATTGAAGACCTCGACCATGCTGGAGGCGGTAAGCGCATTTGCAGCTTAAGCAAGTTTAAAAATTAACATCGCCAAAACGGAGATGACGTACCACAAGAGCCCAGCCTTTAAAAATATGCGGTATCTATATATAATACATCGAAGAAGTAAAATAATTTTTCTTACCTTGGAGTGTCATCAATAAAGACGGCTGCTCGGCGACTGATATACGCAGCCGAATATCAAAGTTCGAAGAAAATCCATCCCACAGAATATTCGAGTCCAATGACAAGTCAGTGAGAGGCATAAATGGACTACAAGTTTTTATTACCGCAGCCTTCCAAAGTTTGAAACTGGGATTGATAGGAAATTTATTATGGAATGAGATGAACTTTTATAAAAAATAATTTAAATTAATTAAATTTTAAAGAAATAAATAAATGGGCCGCTCTCAAACGAGACGCAATATGGCTGGCCCTAAGTAGAAAGGGAGTTCCTGCCAAGATAATCCGCTTCATCAGAGCTCTCTATGAGAACTCCGAACTGGCAGTGCTTCACAAAGGCGATATCAGCGATCAATTCACTACCAACGCGGACGTAAGGTAAGGTTGGCGCCCCTTCTCTTCGCCTTCTTTCTTGATGCCGTCATGATCCAACTGATCCTGCACCAGACATCTTGAGGACCTGGAATTCGCCGATGACATCTGCCGCCTCTCTGACAAACTTTCTGACTTACAAGCGAAGGTGGACAGACTAGTCGCACTGGCACGCACTGTCGGACTGGAGGTCAACATCGCCAAGACCAAGGCTATGAGAGTTAACCACAATAACGCAGTGCAGATATTGGTTGACGGATGTGCGGTGGAATTTGTCGAAAGCTTCTGCTACCTCGGCTGCATCATCACGGCAGATGGTAGAGCCAATGAAGATGTCAACTGCAGGCTAAACAAAGCAGTATGGAGGAGTTTGCAAATCTCCAGGCGCACTAAACTACGACTATTCGGCTCATGCGTGAAGTCCGTATTGTTGTATGGAAGCGAAACATGGCTGGTCTCTAACACCATCACATTGAGGCTACAATCCTTCATCAATAAATGCCTCCGCATAATCTGCAAAATATTTTGGCCAAACACCATCAGTAACGACGCACTGTGGAGATTAACGAACGGTGAACCCATCTTTAGGCAAATCAAATGCAAAAAATGGCAATGGATAGATCACTCGTTGAGAAAACCACCAGATAGCATCACGAGAATGGCACTGGATTGAAACCCGCAAGGGAGCAGACGTCACGGTCGACCAAAAAACACTTGGAGAAGGTCGATGCTGAGCGAACTAGCAGATGCCGACATCTCATGGGACGGTGCAAAAACAAAAGCACAGAACCGTGTACGATGGAAGAGACGATTGTCGAGGTTCTCTGCTCCTGGGAAAAGTGAACAAGGAAAGCAAAACAAAAAACTTCGTCAGTGTATCATCAGTTAACCAAATATTCTGAATCGGAATATAGTTATGACCTCTATGGAATAAATACTAGCTATGACCTCTATAAATAAAATATGAGAATTTCATCCATCGGTTCCCGCGCACCAAACATCATATGATAGCAAAAGTATTTTCTAATAGCGGCCGCTCCTCGGCAGGCAATGGCAAATCTCTGAATGTATTTCTGCCACGAAAAAGCTTCTCATAAAAACCATCTGCCGTTCGTAGTCGGAGTCGGCTTAAGTCGGTCGGGGTCGGTCCCTCCATTTGTAGAAAAATATCAAGACCCACAACACAAGCAAGAGGAGAAGCTCGGTCAAACGTCGATTATATTATATCATATATATATATTTTTTTTAAATAAAAAAAGCACTTCTGCTTCAAGTCCACTGTGCGGCATCAGTTAACCAAAGATTCTGCTATTTTTCAGATTTTCCAAAAATACTATTCCCGCATTTGTTTTTGCTTTACTCAGCGTGTACATATCCATTACTGCCTTTGGTCTTTACATTCCTCATTCACGCTTTTAATCAACCAACAATTTGGATTTGTATGGGGTCAAATTATTTGAATGGCTCTTCTAAGTCATAAATTCTGACAGACTTTTATTTGCTTTCCTCAATTTAAAACCAGATTTGTTTTTTATATTACTTATGACGTATTCGCTTACAAATAAATACATTTGCACAAAAATGCATACATCAACATTTAGCCGCTTAATATAAAATTTTTTTCGCAATATACTCACACAGCCACTATTTATCAACCAATACATAATATGGCCAAGTGTATGGCAGGCTGCGCGGCTTGGCCAAATGCTAAACAGCAAACGATGGACAACCTTTTTCGCTTTTTCGTTGGAATAAATTACGCACATCTGTCAACCTTTGAGTTGGCCATTAAGCCAAGAAATGTGCAACATTAATAACTGACACGATGCGGTTTGATTCGTGCCTTCAACGCACACACATATACAGGCACAAACACACGCACACACACACACACATATGTACATACGTATATTTTCACATGGATTTGCATCATCAATGCAAGAAGTGAGTCGTTGCGCATGCGATCATGTCTGCTAGCCGCTGATGGCGGCCGCTGCTCCTGCTCGGCAATGCTGTTGATGTGGATGCTGCTGCCGTTGCTGTTGCTTGTGGTGCGAATGTGCTATGTCAATGTCAGCGCCAACAAAAGCGCCTCAGAGACGACAGCTGCCGTTGCTATTGCACTGGTCCTGCACTCGTATAGTTGACGGTGGCGATTATGACTGGCTGTGAGCTGTACGCCTGCGCATTGGTTGAATAAAATGAAGTGGAGAAACGCACACCACACCGACTGGATGTGCAATTTGAACGGATCACTTGCGGAAAAGCCTAATTGAAAGTAATTACTTTGAAGTGCGCATGTCATTTGTCATCTTTTTTGTTGGCAACGCCATGACAGTCTTTCCTACAACTACTAGCATAAGCGCGCGAGTGAGCGAGTGAATGCAGGCATCGTTGCGGTGTGCCTGTTGCACATCCTTCTCGGCTGATACTTAGTCAAATATGATTGAAATTAATTTACATCTTTCTATGCCAAAATCAACTATTTTTTGTTGTCTCTTCACCTTTTAACAATTCAAGCATTCGCGGTGTGCATTTTATATTCCAAACCAAATAAGAAATTTAAGTCTTATAAATTGAAGCCCCAATTGTAGTCTCTCTTAAGCGGGCACCTAAGGGACTGAAACAAGTGTGCGCTTATGGGAGGGGTGCGCTTAAGAGAAGTGTCCATTATGAGAGATTACATTGTACAAGATGGCGCAAAATTAATCATCCAATTCAGTTTTTCAATACCTTTTTTATTAAATAAAAAATTAAATATAAAAAACTGATTTGAGTGATGAAAATCTCTGTATTAAAATCAGTCGGCATGAAATGATGAGGTCAAAATTACCCCTGGCTCCCTGACTATTAGTTTTTATTTAATTTAATTTATTGAAATTTATTTAGTTTAATTAAATTTGATTTGAGTTCGGCTAAGTAAATTTGAGTTAATTTAACTTGAACTTATTTTGCTTCATTTTACTGAATTTTTTATTTAATTTCATTTTATCTTTATTATTTTAATTTAGATTTATTTAATTTTATTGTATTTATTTTAATTCAATTTACTTAGCTTACCTCTTTTCATTTTAATTAATTTGATTGTTTTGAAACTTGAAATTTGAAAAGGTCGAGCCAAACAGCACCAGGAGATTTGGTGGCTCCTAAAACACTCAGGCTAAAAAGCCCATTGTATTCAGAGCTCTGGAAAGGGGGTAGATAGTCAAGGAGGGAAGGAGAAAAGTATTAAAGAAAGAGATAGGAAAGAATAGAGACAGAGATACAGATAGTTAGTCATGTGGGAATTTTCCAGATTCCTTTGCAAATCTGTAAATATCCTCCAGTTTTAGAGATCGAATATTACTCATTCCCACGACATCGGAATCTAAAAATTGTAGCCGCGCTCCAGCAAAGGCAGGGCACTCACAGACAAAGTGCTCAGTGCTATCCGCCTCCTCCAAGCACGACAGGCACATTGGGTCCTCAATGATTCCAATGGTGGTCATGTGCTGACTCCATGGGTTGTGCCGTGTAATGATACCGACCATCAACTGAACGTCTTTCCTTCTAAGTTTTAGTAGAAAATTTGACAGTTTTCTGATCGGACTTTTCACAAAGCACTTTGCAGTTCTGCACCGTTCTAGACTGGACCATAGCTCTTTATGTAAATTGCATAATGGCTGATCCAATTCATGATTCCTGCGGAACTGATTCCGATAATTGGCTCTGGCCCTTGTGGGGAATAGCTGATACACGCTTGGCCAATTCCTCGGCAATTTCTTTTCCTTGAAAACCGGAGTGTCCTGGAACCCATATAAGTACAAGCCTGTTTTGTCTTGCGACAGAATTAAGCTTCTTCTTACATTCTTGAACAATCTTTGAGGTTTGTTTCGCATGCTCCAAGGCCTTCAGTGCAGCCTGACTGTCACTGAAAACTCCAATCTGTTTTCCGCTCTCGATTATCCATTCTTTGTTTGTCCTTTCCACGCTCTATTGCTTGTCTGTTTGCATACAGCAGCCGTCTAGTTCATAAGTATCAAATATTATTGAGGTACGAAGAGATTTGCAAAAATAATAAATCTTCAGATTGGATGATTACTAGGGCAGGTCGATTTAAAAATCGCTCATTGCTCTGTGAAAATCGTATTCTAGGGATCAAAATAAGAAACTTTGCCGAAGGAACCATACCTCTAAAAGGAATTCTGGTGTCCCCCAATTTGGGTCGAACGAAAAATCCCACTTTGACCCATTTAGAGCGCTCCAATGGAGTCCAAATGTATGACCGACCCCCACTAACTTTGGACGGCCGATCCACCCATGCCAAAGGCAAACCCCTTAGAACTCTCCTGGGGGGTTCCGCATACAATCATTTCAAAATATCACCATTTTTGGCCTTTACATGAGAAAAGAAACTAAAAAGTTCGACCCAAATTGGGGGACATCAGAATTCGTTTTAGAGGTATGGTTCCTTCGGCAAAGTTTCTTATTTTGATCTCTAGAATATGATTTTCACAGAGCAATGCATGCTAATAACCATGCACAGAATTCTGTTATTTGCACATCGTTTTATGCATTTTTAAACTTCTCTCTCCTGGAAAGTTTTTTTCGCAATAAATTGCATAAAATTACAAAGAAGCAGTGCTCATAAAGCAAAATGCGTAAAGAAGTCAAAAAATTAATTTGCAAACAGCAGCAAATTGAAAGGGACCCCATCCATTGGGGTGCAGTTCTTTACCACAAACCTGCAAACTTGTGAGCTGGTTAAATCTCATGCAGAAGGATTGTCCTGGACATTCCCAGATGAATAGCGATCATAGACTTAATAAGTCTTTCACGCAAATTTCTAATTTTTGAAAAGAAACTTATATGAAGAAGAAAGAAATACGAAGCAAAAGATGCAAAAGATCTTCTATTACTTCGATTCTCAAAAGTGGAAACAAAAGTGATGTCTCAAATAATAGACCAATTCCAATTTGTTAATTTAACAACGCTTGTCTAACCCTTGTGGAGTAAAACAGGTTTTGTATGTCGTCCAGAAGGTTTTTTGCCCGAACCAGCTTGGTTTTGTTAGAAAAAGTTCTTTATCTCAAATCTCATTATTTTTACCGAAGATTATCTTGCGATCCTTAACGCTAGAAACGAAGTCGATACCGTACATACTGACCACTCCAAGGCGTTTGAAAAGGTTTCACCTAAAATATTGATCAGTAAGTCTCATACACGGTAGTTCCTTGATTGGATTAGCTCCATTCGGGAATGTTTGTTTACCGCACGATCAATCGTTTTTTCCAAACGTCTGAAGTGACTGACAGAAAAAGAAGTGGTCGTCGTCACCTGGTTCGAACCAGTGCAGCCACAAAAGCCGTTCGAGAAATAATTCGTAGAAATCCTATTAGAAGCAGAAAATCATGTCCAGAAATGAATGTATCGACCAGGTCCATGTCAAGACTAATTAGAGATGATCTCCACTTGAAAGCTTTCGTTGCTCAACTGATCATCTTTTGACAACGCGCTTGAAGAAAATTAGACTCAACCGATGTAAGCGGCTTCTTCGGTGGCACGCAGTCAAGGGCCATGAAAATATTCTTATCACGGATGAGAAAATGTTCACTATCGAAGAAGTTTTTATTAAGCAAAACCACAAAATCTTTGCTAAAACTTCTAAAGGCGCAAAAAATTTTGTTCCAAAGATTTATCGTGGCCACCGTCTAGCCTCCGTAATGGTTTGGTGGGGAGTGTCTTGTAAAGGCATTACATCTCTTTTGTTTCCACTTTTGAGAATCGGAGTAATAAAACATCTTTTGCTTCTTTTGCTTCTTTTTTCTTTCTTTTCAAACATGAATTAAGACCGGGGCAAAAGTGTACTAGGAGGATGTCTTAGAAAGCGTGGTAAGGCACTTGAGCAGTACTCTCTTCAATGGAGAACGTTGGATCGTCCAGCAAGATTCCGCTCCAGCCCATAGGCAAAAATCACCCAGCATCGGCTGAAAAACAATATTCCGGGGCTTATAGCCACACAAGATTGGCCGTCTGGAAGTCCCTTGTACTACAGTTTGTGGTCAGAATTGAAGAACATGGCATGTTAAAGACCTCACCGAAATTTGGAGAGTCTCAAACAATCTTTGGTTTTAGCAGTGTCGTCAATATCCATGGAAACTGTGCGTGCTGCAATAGCTGAAAGGCCTGAGGGTTTAAAGGCTTGTGTAAAAGCAAATGGTGACCGTTTCGAATAAAAATTTAAATATTTTTGTTTGAATATTTACATTTTTAAATAAAACTAACTTCATTAAAAAAAGTATTATAATGTCATATCTATAACGGACTTAACTTGAAACAAAACTTATGGCGGAACTAAGTATATACCTACAAGGTGTAGTCCAAAATAAACAAGACTGGCGTCATAAGTATGTTTTTGATGGCGCCATCTTTTTAATGAGTTTGTGCGTTGGAAGTTACATCCCCAACTGACTTCCAGTGAAAGCTTGATGTCATTCGGTTCAGTGCAAGCGAAGTTATTGCGGCTTAAGTGTCAGTATGTTTGTGTCATCGGAACAAAAATGAGTTTCGAACAAAGAGCTAATATCAAATTTTGTTTTAAAATCGGTAAACTGTTTACCGAAACATTTGAATTGATGAAAAAAGTTTATGGCGATGATTGTCTATCTAGTGCAAGAGTTCACGAGTGGTTTACACGTTTCAGAGATGGTTGGGGATGCCCAAAATCAGTAATATCCGAAAACTCCATCGAATTGTTCGTAAATTTATCAAAAATGAACCGAAATCATCCATAAAATTCATGGAATCGGCGTTGAATATCTCCAAAACATCGGTTTATCGCATTTTAACTGATCATTTGGGCTTACGAAAAGTCTGTGCTCGTTTCATTCCGCACAACTGAGGACCAAAAATTTGCTCAGAATTCAACATTCGAAAGACTTCATTAAAGAGGCGAGAAAATACGACAACTCCCTTTACAACATTGTAACTGGTGCTTAAACGTGGTGTTTCCAAAATGAACCTTAAACTAAGCGTCAAAGTGTCGAATGGAAGACCCCAGACGAGCCACCACCCAAAAAAACGCATTCGGCGAAGTCATAGATTAAGTCGATGCTCATTTGGTTTCACGATTCCAAGGGAATTATCTACAAGAAGTTCATGCAAATGGTCCAAACCATCAATGCAATTTTCTATCTTGGCGTTTTGAAACATTTATTGCATCGCATTCGTTGAATTCGCCCTGAATAGCGCGAAGGAGAAAGCTGACGCTCATTGCTTGATAATGCAGCATCTTATCGATCCACTCTTGTGACTGATGCTTTAACTAGAAATCGCATTTTAACCATCAATCACTCCCCGTATTCGCCTGATGTGACTCCCTGTGACTTCTACCTATTCGGAAAATTGCATTTGACCATGAAAGAAAAACGTTTTGCGTCCGTCGAGGCCATCCAAAAGGCTTGTACCAACATCCTGAAGGACTTTCCCGTCAATGACCTGAAATACTCTTTCGAAAAGCTCTTAGATCGCGCAAAACAGTGTATCGAGGCCAGAGGGGACTATTTTGAATAAATAAACTCGAAATTATCGAAACAAAGTTCCTGTCGTTTCTATTTTAGCTGAGTTCTGTTTATTTTGGACTTCATTTTGTACAAGTATAGAAATATATATTCTTTTTCTGATGAGAAAAATGGACTGGACCGGATGACTTCGAAGAACCTCGTTATTATTCAAAAATAATGTTTTTACGGAAGATATTTAATGGTTCGGTGTTCACATTGTGCCGTCTTGTGAATTCTAGCGAATGCACAGCCAACTTAAGAACCATTCTTCTTCCGTGTCTGGAAAGTTATCTGAAAGACGCAGAATTTTTAAAGTATCAGCAGGATAGTGCTTTTGTGCACAGGAGTAGAGACACGCCATCGTACTTGGAGTTACATAACGTTGCGATTTTAGAGCGAAAAACATCTATTAGTTGTTGGGCCAAGCTCCTCCTGTTATTTGTAATTTATTTCTTGATGTTTTGCCACAAATGGAGGGACTTACAGCTTGAAGCTGAGTCCGAATGGAAGCTTTTTCATGGCAGAAATACACTCGAAGGTTTGTCATTGCCTGCCGAGGGGCGACTGCTGTTAGAGAAAATACTTTCTCTATCATTTTACTGTTTCATGCACGGAGATTCAAACCTACGCACTCCCGAATGATAGTTACGCACAAGCCCATTCGGCTATGGTGGCCTCCAGATTTAGCACCTGTTAAAAATATTTGGAGCGTTGTGCTAAGGAAGATAAAAAATAAATATATAAGTAACACAACCCTCTAACGAATTATTGCTGCCAACAACAACAACACCAACACAAGCAAATGCCTCAAACGATTTAACAATAAACAGCGCCAAGTGCGAATCAGCTACTGAACGCCAGTAGAACCACTCCAGCAGGCGAGTATGCTCAATAACAACAATAACAATATTACACAAGTAACACTGAGTTGCTGCAAGCCCTACTAAAGAGACGAATTGCAGCGGTAGCAACTACTTCTGTTGCTGGCATTCGTTACAGTAGTGTTGCGACCTCGTTGATGGATTCTCAAGATGTCAACAACGCCTATATTGTTGAGGCTGACATGCACAATGACGCTGCAGCCGGTACTGCTGATGATGAGTCGGTGAACAACAGCAACAGCTACACCAGTAGCAGCAGCGTCAGCGGCAACAAAAGCAAAAACAATGGGCATGAGATCCTCAACTTTTGCGACAGGCCTTATAGTGCCACTGCGGCAACAATGAATGAGGAGAAGGATGTCGCTTCACCTGTCATCAGCAATAATAAATACAATACAAAAGTAAGAGAGGCTGCAGTGGCAACAGGGGCAACAATAAATTTGTAGTTGACAGTGGTAAAAGGCTGTTAAAAGTAAATAGTAACGGCAATCAAGCAGAGGCCAGCAAAACTATGATGGCAAGAGCAACAACACTAATAAAAACCAAAACTTCCCACACATCAAGCAGCGAGCAAGCGTTAGAGACAGTTGCTGAAACAACAACAACAATAAAAACAGCAGCAATAACAGCGACAGGAAATACGAAGGTATCACCAACAAGAACAACAACAGCAACGCGGCCGCCAACAAGAGTCCTTGATGTGCCCGATAGAGCAGATGACACAATGGCAACGGAGGCAACTTTAACGACTACCAAAGCGTTGACAATTACGAAAACGAGTATGACGACAGCAATAAGCATGCCGCCACCAACAACCGCATTGCCAACAACCGTAACACAACAAATGACAACGTCAACTATCGTCACAACTTCAACGGTAACTACAGTTCAACAAGCGTCAACAGCAACATCAACCGCGACAGCGACAGCAACAAATGGAAATGGCAATCATAAAATCAACAACTATGAAATTCATCAGCAACTGGCAGGAAGTGGAGAAAGGACAGTGCGAGCACCACAGCTGGCCACCTCTGATGTGTGGCAAAGCACAAATAAAGCAACAGCAGCAGCAACAACAACAACAACAAAAACACGAACATTAACCAAGTCAATGCGCTGCTTGTCAACATCATCATCACAAGCATTAGTGGCAACAGCAACTAGTCCATCAAGAAGAACTCCAACTCCAAGTGCTCGTACTCGCTCTTCAGCCATAACTCCATCGTCTGCAGTGGAGCAGCGCGCATCAACAACCACAGCCACAGTCACAGTCTCGGCCGCAGATATGTGTACCACCAACACCGCTACTATCACCAGCATCACCAACACTTTGGTGGCCTTACGTTGCTGCCACAGCAGCCATATCACAAATTCTAGTCCTACAGCTGCAGTCTTTCTGGGCTATGCTTAGGGCTCCTGTTGAGCCATCTACGGTGGCTGCTCATCCTTACGGTAAATTGTTGTAAGTGAAATTAATTGCATTGTTTTTGCCATTGAATTTTTGTTGTCGCTTTTGTTTTTGTGTATTTCGCTTGCGAAATCATAGTTATTTGTTGCTGTTATTTTCGGCTATGGCCAGTGGTGCACAGTGGGCGGTTTTTATGTTGAACTTCGCTAAACGAATTATGTCTACGTATGTTTGTAGGTGTCTGGCGCTACTCATTCGGGAGTGCATAGGTTCAAATCTCCGTGAAACACCAAAATGAAGAAAAAGTTTACTCTAATAGTGGTCGCCCCCTTGGCAGGCAATGGCAAACCTCCGAGTTCCTCATAAAAACCATTTGCGGTTCGGAGTCGGCTTGAAACTGTAGATCCCTCTATTTTTGGAACAACATTAAGATGCCCCAAATCGGAGGAGGAGCACGGCCAAACACCTACCAGAAGTGTACGCGCCAATTATTACTTTTTTGTATGAGACTATCGGTGATATTTAAATTAAAAGTGTTTGTAAATTTTTCTCTACCTCTTCGTCTGCCTGTTGTTCTGTACAGATCTGGGACTATCGCGGACTTAGAGTTGATATTTCGGGGCATTTCATTGATTTCTTATTACTCGTAAGATGTATTCCTGAGGGTAATTCTGCCATGAAAAACCTCTTCAAAAAACTATCTGCCCTTTGGAGTCGGTTACTCTATTTGTGAAACAACATAAAATCGCATCCACAAATTGAACGAGGAGATCGGTCACACATCCAACAAAGGGTGTATGCGCCAATTATACGCCAAAATTAATCGTTTAATTTTGTTTTTTAATAATTTGTTTACACTTCTTCTGCTTCGTCCTCGCCATGGCCCTTAGTTGAGGTCGGCCTTTAAACAAAAAATGATCTTGAGTGATGGAAGTCTTTATTTTGACCTTTACGCGCTCCATTACTTGTCTGTTTGTAAACTGCAGCTGTCTAGTACGCAAGTGTCAAGTACCACTGATGTACGACGCCATTTGCAAGAATTATAAAGAGTGATTAATTTTGCGCCACCTTGTCTAAGATGACTAAGATGACCTAAGATGACTGGCGTCGAGATATCTCGAAAAATTATATTTAAAGTCTGAACTTGTTTCTTTTCTGAATGAAATATAATGTACCTACATCATCACCCCATATATTAGGGAAATAAATTTCTTTTCTCCAGTCAACCATGGCTATTTGACATTAAGCGTAGTTGAAATCATTCAAACATAGCCTTAGTAAATCGTTTCACACTCACTATGGGAAATGTTTTCTTAACATAAATCGTTTTTTTTTTAAACTATAAGCAAGTTAAAGATGCTTCGCCCCTTTATACGAGTATCAGTTATTGATAGGTATTCCGTCTCCGAATCGATTCTCGTTTTTGAGTCGCTCACTTTATCTACTGAACCCCGAGCCTTCTACGTCGAATTCTTAAAATCATCGAAGGAATTATTTTTTAGCTACCTAACGCAAAGAATGGATGATGGAACTAACCGATCTCACTCAGAACGAGGCAGCTGTGCGTTTTGTCAAAGCGCAGCGCATAAGAAGGCTAGGTCATGTTACCCGTATGCCGGCTGACTGTGCCGTGAGGAACCGATGGATAGATGCAGTTAAATACGATCTCAATGATTTGGAAATATGTAGATTAGATTAGATTAGATTTGTGGGGAGGGGTTAGACAAGTCGAAGCACTCAGAGAGGGAGACCATTGTACTACACCCGGATAGATTTCAGTAGAAAAAATAGGGAGATAGTAAAGATAAAATATGGGTGGTAAGACGGAAAAATTAGTTTGAGGTCACTCTTCTACAAATCTCTTGAATTCATTGATGAATCTTGAGAGATCAGTATATCGCAGATCAGTATAGGTTTTTTGTAGTTTTGAAAGACGAAATAAAATGTGACGCATAAACGCATTAGATTTGCAATTTAATATAGATTTTTTGATTTAAAACCATATCACTTGGGTTGCCGAGTTCTTTATTCAGCCACTGTAACTCCATTTCCTGCATGTTACTTGGCATAAGACAGGCTCCTCGTTCGTTTCTCTCCAGTGCTCTTTATTACTTATTATGTTGAGCCTGAATATTTTGCAATTATTCGCAAGCATTTGTTGGTGAAGCGTTGGAGTTTCTGCGTGATCTATTTCGAAACAAGCAAGGTTTCATATCCATATAGCAGCTTCGACTTGACACATGTGTTGAATATCCTGAGCCTTAGCGTTTCTGAAAATTTGCGAGTTTTCCCAAATTTTCCATAACCGCTCGAATGCAGCTCCTGCCTTGCTCAATCTGTTGTTGACGTCTTCCTCTGCTCCGCCGGCCGAAGCTATAGTGCAGCCCAGATAGCAGAAACTAGAAACGAACTCCACTTCTTTGCCATCGATCATTACGTTATTATTAATGTTGTTGATTCTCAATGCCTTGGTCATCCAGGACGTTGGTGAAAAGCAGCGGTGAGAGGGAAATATTTTCTAACTCCAGCTTTGGTTGAGAATGCGTCACTTATGGTGGCGAATGTGCAGTATTGCCAGTTTGGAACCCTCAGGATGCACTATATTTCCGTGAAAAGATGATTATTTTTAGTAAACAGAAATCTGTGCCATTTTCTAGGATTTATGGATTATCTATATAATCGACCGAAATCTTAAATCTTTCAATCTTTGCAGCACAATTTTCTAATCAGCACGCTGGTGCCTATCTTCCAAGCAAGGCAATCTTAACCATAGCCAGATGGGCCTCGCGTCAACTCAGCGAGCGCTGGGCTAGTGCGTAAACGTGCAAAGACGCGTGATTCTTCTGGCCACGGATAGATCGGGTGCGCTCGAGGGAACTTCTAACAAAGTGACAGCTCCCGAATTCGGTGGGTGTGTTTAAGAAACATTGTCCATTAGGTCGCCATACAGCGAGGCTTGGGTTTGCCTCAAGTCTTTTCTGCAGAAGCTGTTCGGAGAATGAGAAGCAATCATCTCTTCTTCTGAGCTGTCCTGCTCTCATCGGCAAAAATTCAGGCATCTGGGCTTTCACTTTTTTGCTACACCTGGGAATATCGCACACCTGGTGAATTTCTTCAGTAGCTTGAAGCAGTTAATACCAAGGTAATTAGCCTCTATTGGTCGTCAACCGCTAATCCAAAGCCCATTCTTCCTTCTTTCTTCCTGTTTGGTTCTTTCCCCTCTGTTTTTTCCTCCGTGGGGCATCATAATGAACGAATCTTGATTCTTTGTCCAAGTTGGCCTCTCGCGTTGGCAGTCATTTATCACATCCTGTCTTAAGGGGTTAGGATTTTCAAAAAATTGGATATTTTCTTTTGCATTTTCTTAAAGTATGAGATATTGAAAATATTGTGTGAAAATTTATGGAACAAGTGAATCCGACAAATACTTTTCGAGTTATTCAACAATTAATAAATGGCGCTCAGGCGCTCCGGAGCAGATAAAAAAACTTTATTTGCGATTTTCTCAAAACTTTGTTTCTTAAACTGGTGATCACTGTAACTTAAAAACTTAAAAAAACTTAAAAACTTAACTTGATATCAATAAAATGTATACTGCTTTTCAAAAACATAATAAAAAGTGCCTCACGAAGGACTTTTTTTCAAAATTTCGATTTTTTTTTACAATTAATTGTCGGTGTTTTTCTCGAAAATCTGAAAAATATTTCCTGAGGCCGCCATATTTTTAATTTTGAAAAAAAGGAAAGCTTCGATAAGATTATCTATATATTAATAAAACTAACTTCTCTTGTCCGATTATTTAAGATGAATCTCCAAGGACTTGTGCGGATCACCGTAAGGGACTTCTGGAGCAACGGGCTCCACACAAACAGCGATCGCTTTTATCGCCAATTATAATTTTTTTTTTTTTTGACATTTTGCTAAAGTCAAGCCGTTCGTATTTATTTTTAAAACAAAGCAATTGACTAGCAAAGAAAAATTATTGAAAACCATAATTTTTTCGTACCTCTGACTACCCCTAACCCCTTGACCATTCCTTCTAGTAAGTCTAAGAAAGTGCTTTCCAGCAACAGCTAATTGAACTCAGTCACGCAATATTTCGTATACTGAGTAAATTTCCATAAAAATCACTTTTCAGATTCCACTTGCGTATTAAATTCTTATTTGGCGTATAAATATCAATTTTTTCATAAACTTTTTTTTTCCTCACTTTTTTGACCACTTCAAACCCAACGTGCGAGCCTCTAAAGGCTGCTGCTTCTATGCCCAGTTGTTGCTGCTGCCACAATTCGTACATCTGCTCGTCCTAAACGCATTGTCGCTTGCGACTGTCAACATGTTGTTACCCACATCCATCCATCTAAACACTATAAATGCTAGTTTAGGAATATCAGACGTACGTATGCACGCGTCTATCCATCAGTGGAAGTGGCTGTGTTTGTGTTTGTCATGTGTGACAGCATCAACTTCATCAGTTTGGCTTGGCGCAACTCTGCCAAAACACCAAACCTGCTATAGTCAGTTTTATTGCGCCACTGCCGTGTTGATCTGATGTTTGTGTTATTGTAGTTATTGTTGTTGATATGGTTGTTGTCATTGTCTTGTTGGATTGTTCTCTTGTTATGTTGCATATATCACCACACTTGACATTCATTCATTCATTCCTTCATCCACTCTAACTCAACTCAAATCAGCCTCGTTGTGTTGCCTTGTTGCTTTGCTGTGCTGCTGCCAAGGGGAGCTACTCGTCGACGCCGGTTGTTGTTTGCCACTGTGGTCGCTGTTACAGCTTTGCTTGTCGCAATTCATTTGAATTTCATCACTTTCGCCCAGAAACAGTCAACACAGCAATGGCAATCAAATAAGTAACCAACGAAGCTAACAGATTCAACACATATTTGCTTGCCCTCCTCACCAAGTCGATCTCTCCACTTACATACACACACACATACATACGTACATATTTAGTACCGAAAAAATTGAAAAAAAAACGCGCCTGCTTTCCAATGTACGGGTTATTCATGAGTGTTCATATACGTATGTATGTGTCTATGTGTGTGTTTTGGCAGCACTTGCATACGTTCATGCACTCTAAACCACTCACTCTCTCGTCTGCATTGTTGTTCCCATAAACATGTGAGTGCATGGCAAATTCCCACGGCGTGGTAGGCGAGCGAGCCGAGTTGTGATAGTTTGGTATTTTATGAATGACTTCTGAGTGATATATTCGTACATGAATTACGGATGTTCTACACACCAATTCTACTACATTGAAAGGCGTGCACTTTCATACAAATATATGTATGTATGTTGGTGTTTGTATGTATGTTTATCTGTTATATCGATCACAATTGTGTTGACTACCAAAATTTGCAAATTATTACAATTTATTGCGTTCGACAATAATCGTCTAGATCGAAGTTAAACCTCTTTTTTTTTGATATTTTTAATTTCTCCAGCTTCCACTTCATTTGGAGATTGTGGCCAGCAGAGGCACTTAACGTCATGCTCTACCTGTTACCAATAGACTTACAACTACGGCTAACAGCAAGGAATACCGCATTCAGAATAAAATAGAAAGAAAACAGGAGACTTTTGGAATCCTAGGATATTTGCTCATACTTGTAGTGCTATTTTAGACGCCCAAAGGTTTACCAGCAACTCATTAGATTTTACTCCCGCTACCCTAAAGTTTAGATTCGAGTTTAAGACAAAGTTCCCCACGCGAATGGAATGGAATTTGAATTCAGTAGTCAAAGAAAATAAAACTACACTTTTCACCGACGGATCCAAGGTGAATTGCGGTGTCGGCGCCGGTGAAACTTCCAACTTCCAAACTTGAAACACTTCGAAACTTCCAAATATTTTCGCCTGGAACTTCTGTGATAATTGGGTCTGGGCTGTGTTGCTCAAACAACACCTCCACCACCACCACCACCACTACCTCATCATCAGTATCTTGCCAATTTTTCCAATTCTCAATTATCTCGCCTTTAGGTTGATAGTTTCCATCCGCTCAACTATAGCTACTATGAAAACCAAGAAACATCGATTATTATCCTTCAATTATTATTATATTATCCTCCGTTCTGGCTCTTGCACCTTGACATTTTGATAAAGAAACCGATCAGTATCAACACCGCGTATAACCAAGCCACCTAAAATCGGTGAAACTTTCGACAGGCCTTTATCCAGGCCGCTAGCTGAGTTTGTAAACCAAAAAGTTCTTGGCGATATTTTTTTGGAATGCATGCAGTCACATTCACATCGATTGCCTTCAAAATAGTGAGCTGGAATTGTTGCACATTATGAAGAATTATCAGATTAATTCGAGGCCGATTTGAAACAAAAATGACCGCAACAGCAGGCGTCTCACTTGCGCACAAGTCGGCAGTCCCAAAATTTCATGAGGAATGTTATAATTTGTTCCCTCATCCATCGTTTCCTTTTTCCTAAATATAAAGAAATTAACACGAGTAAGGGACTTGAGTAGAATAAGGAAATCATCTATGAAACAAACTTTCATTTTGAGAGCTTCCTGGAATATTATTATTTGGTGGCTATTGAATAATTGCAGAAACGTCGGATAGATTGCACTGGAACTATAATAAAAAAATTGTTTTGGTGGATAGTGCCCTTCCTTAAGGTTAGGTTAAGTTTTTGTGGCAGTCGGTTTAGAATAGCCAACTCATTTAGGCCATGCATGTACCACTGTGTAACACGGGAACCTCAGTGTTTATTCATCGTGGAACTATTTAGACGCTCTTATGACGCATAGGATAGGTTTTATCCCAACACCGGATAGTTCCATAAGAGAATATTTTCCTAACAACCCTGCCCTACTCCTAACTGAAGCTGGGCAATTACAGAGGAAGTGTTCTACTCTTTGTTCCTTTTCCTCGTCTCTACAATTTCTGCATCGTTCATGAAAAAATACTCCTCGCCTAGAAGAATGCCTACCTAACAGCCAATGACCGTAAACATGAGTAACAGTAAAATTTAAATTTAAATAAAATTAAAGCTAAAATAAAAAAGAGGTTGTCTGTAAAGTCGGTTTACTGACGATAGTTTAACGTGATAACGTCATAAGAAAATATTGATGGAATGGTTGCATTTTTCAAAAGAAAATTTTAATTTTATTTGTTTGATAGATATTTTGTATGGATATAGAGAATGCGGTAACATTAACATAACATAATATACTTTAACATAACATAACATAACATAACATAACATAACATAACATAACACAACATAACATAACATAACATAACATAACATAACATAACATAACACAACATAACATAACATAACATAACATAACATAACATAACATAACATAACATAACATAACATAACATAACATAACATAACATAACATAACATAACCATGGTGGAATAATGAACTCGAGGATCTTAAGAAAAAGTGCATCCAACTTCATCATAAGCTAAACAACTCAAAAAATACTCAAATTTCGACAGCAGTTGCTATGCAACATTCCAATGCTAAACGCACATATGCCGCTGCACTAAAGAAGGCATCAACTGAGCACTTCCGAAAATTCTGCGCACAACAAGGCAAAGAAAATGTCTGGTCACTGACAAATCGATTAATTAAGGATGCACCATTACATCGACCTCCAATGACGCTTCAATATAGCGGACTATACTCTGACACCAGCGCCGGCACAGCTGAAGCTCTCCTGCAACATTTCTTTCCTGACGACACCGTTGACTCTACGCGTGAACATCTCCACCGTCGCAATAGAAACAAACATTACCTTAACACACCCAAGGATGAACCATTCACTGAAGAAGAAGTACTCGAAGCGTTAGTAACCATGAATCCAAATAGAGCCCCAGGTTTAGATAACCTAACCTCAGACATATGCTTGGCTTTTACAAAGAAATATTCCAAATTTCTCACAGCTCTCTATAATGCATGCCTCCGTGTGGGTTACTTTCCAAAAATTTGGAAAAAGGCTTACATTAAAATATTACCAAAGCCAAACAAAGTTGAAACTAATGAGCTAGGATCTTACCGCCCCATAGGACTCCTTCCTGTGTTCGGAAAGCTGTTAGAGAAACTCTTTACCAAACGCCTTATATATCATGCTGAATCGAATCAACTATGGTCTCCAAAACAATATGGTTTCAAAGAGCAGACCTCAACTTTGGATGCTTTGCGTAACGCAATTGAAACTATTGAGAAGGAGAAGCGTAAAAAGCGGCAGGTAATTTGTGTGTCTCTAGACATTAAAGGTGCGTTTGATCACGCTTGGTGGCCGGCGCTCTTAAATCAGCTAGAACGAATGCAAACTCCGTCTAATATTTACAGGCTTATTATAAGCTATCTTACAGATCGCAGCGCTTCACTAAACTACGCCGACGCCACTGCAACAAAAGCAACAACTAGAGGCTGTATCCAAGGGTCTGTATGTGGTCCAATTTTTTGGAACATTATCATAGATGAGCTTCTTTCTATGCCGCTGCCTGAAGGGTGTGAAATTCAGGCCTTTGCAGATGACATCCTCTTAATAGTCAGCGCCAAAACTGTAAAAGAACTGCAACTTTACGCTAATGATGCTTTGCGCCTAATATATAATTGGGGAAAGAGTTTGAAGTTGACTTTTAGCGACACCAAGACATATGCTATGGCATTTAAAAGTAATGCTAAACAAGCTGAACTATTTTTAAATGGCAATCGACTAATCTTCGTCAAAGAAATTAAGTACCTGGGTGTAGTAATAGATGATCGACTGAGATTCACCAACCACGCTAAGTACGTTGTCGATAAAGCTCAGCGAGTATATAAAAACTTATGCCGATATGTTAGACCCACATGGGGTTTACACGCAGACAACGTTATCACAATCTATAAGCATGTTGTGGAGCCAACTATAACTTACGCTGCAAGTATATGGGGCAAAGCTATACAGTTTAATTATATTCGCCGTCTTCTTCGCTCGTTCCAAAGAACTTTCGCTATACGAGCAATCAGAGGCTTTCACACAGTTTCGGCTAATTCGGCTCTGGCGCTTGCAGGATTCACACCGCTGCATCTGAAGATAAAAGAAACTATGCAAATCGAAAGTGTCAAATTATCCGGAGTATATGATGAAACACTAAACGTCATGCTTGAACAACGCACTACACCAAAAAATCAACTACATCCTTCCGAGCGTCAGTCTATACGTTTTGAAAGTATAGCATCACAACAGGAAGCTGACAATACTATGGATGCAAATGCGACCCACATCTATACCGATGGAAGCAAGTTAGAAACAGGCGCTTGTGGATCAGCTTTTGTCGTTCATAAACAAGATGACGACTGGACGTCACGTAAATATAAATTACATGACACATGCACTGTCTTCCAGGCTGAAACTCTAGCAATTGACACTGCACTGAAATGGGCTCAGAATGAATTGAAAACTGAAAAGCTAGTCATATATAGCGACAGTCGCTCTTGTTTGGAAGCTATCCAAAATCGGAGCAACCCCAATCCTTTAATTGCATCAATTCATCAGCACCTGTACCTTCTTCGCCAGCGACACAGAATTGACTTTTACTGGGTCAAATCGCACATCGGTATTGAAGGAAACGAGCGTGCAGATGAAAAGGCAAAAGAAGCAGCAAATCAAGGAGTCGATCCAGTATATACTGCATTTCCCTTAAGCTATGCTATACGGCAAATACGTTCTCAAATATTCGAGTCATGGCAGCAGGAGTATGCCGACGATACCACTGGCTCCATTACAAAGATTTTCTTTCCAATTCTTGAAGATGCGCAACTATACCGACAACTCTTTGGGATATCATTTGAATTGACACAGCTCTTTACTGACCATGGTTTCAACAAGGCATACTTAAAGCGATTCAAAATCATTGACGAAGACTGGTGCCCGTGTGACCAACTCACTGTGCAGAGTATGCATCATCTTTTGCACGACTGCCCACACTTTCACAGTGCACGACAGAGACACGAAACATTCTGTGCACAATATGATATTCCAGCATTCAACATAAAACAAATTTCAAAATATCCTAGTTTGATAACATCATTTAATGAATTTGTCAAAAAAATAATTGATAATTTAAAAAACTTCAATGCTTCAAACATTCCTACCTAATGTCTTAATCATAATAGTAATGTAGTAGAATAACCATCTAACTGCTTGTATCCAATCGCAGGCATTTTATTTCAGTTAGTTTTGTTAAACTATAAAATATTTATGTAATTGAAAATACTTGTAATCTATCTGAATGTCATACTGCACATATGTATGAAAATATTTGCTCTAGAAAACAAACTAATTGAAATAATAAATTACTCGAAACGCAGTAAGCGCGTAGAGCCCAAGGAAAAAACATAACATAACATAACATAACAAATTACCCCGTATTAAAGCACTTATCAACAGCTTTCATTTGATACCCATATTGTACATACACAACCAAAGGTTACCCGGGTCCACGTTTTGACCTATATCTCAAGACCCCACTCACGGAGCGGCATGAGAAATACTCTGTACTAAAGCATTCACCAATAGCTTCCAATTGATATCCATATTGTACAAACACATTCTAGGGTCCACGTGTTGGTCTCTATCTCGGGACCCTAGTCACGGAGCGGCATGAAAAATACTCTGAACTAAAGCATTCACCAACAGCTTCCATTTGATACCCATATTGTATATACACATCCGAAGGTTACCCGGGCCCACGTTTTGACCTATATCTTGAGACCCCAGTCACGGAGCGGCATGAGAAATACTCTGTACTAAAGCATTCACCAACAGCTTCCAATTGATATCCATATTGTACAAACACATTCTAGGGTCCACGTGTTGCTCTCTATCTCGGGACCCTAGTCACGGAGCGGCATGAAAAATACTCTGAACTAAAGCATTCACCAACGGCTTCCATTTGCTACCCATATTGTACATATACGTCCGAAGGTTACCCGGGTCCACGTTTTGACCTATATCTCGAGACCCTATCTACCAATAGGTATTCAAACTATACGGAAACCATCTTCAATACCTACTTAACAATGTGTGTAAGTTTGGTTTAATTCGGTTTAAAGACACGGCGGGTCCACGTTTTGGCATATATTTCGAGACCCTAGTCATCAATAGGTATGAAAATTAACCCGTATTAAAGCACTTAACCACAGCTTTCATTTGATATCCATATTGTACAAACATATTCTAGGGTCCACGTTTTGGCATATATTTCGAGACCCTAGTCATCAATAGGTATGAAAATTAACCCGTATTAAAGCACTTAACCACAGCTTTCATTTGATATCCATATTGTACAAACACATTCTAGGGTCCACGTTCTGGTTTCTATCTCGAGACCCTAGTCACGGAGCGGATGGAAATTCTCTGAACTAAAGCATTCACCAACAGCTTCCATTTGATACCCATATTGTACATACACAACCAAAGGTTACCCGGGTCCACGTTTTGACCTATATCTCAAGACCCCACTCACGGAGCGGCATGAAAAATACTCTGTACTAAAGCATTCACCAACAGCTTTCATTTGATACCTATATTGTACATACACGTCCGAAGGTTACCCGGGTCCACGTTTTGACCTATATCTTGAGACCCTATCTACCAATAGGTATTCAAACTATACGGAAATTATCTTCAATACCTACTTAACAATGTGTGTAAGTTTGGTTTAATTCGGTTCAAAGACACGGCGGGTCCACGTTTTGGCATATATTTCGAGACCCTAGTCATTAATAGGTATGAAAATTACCCCGTATTAAAGCACTTATCAACAGCTTTCATTTGATATCCATATTGTACAAACACATTCTAGGGTCCACGTTCTGGTTTCTATCTCGAGACCCTAGTCACGGAGCGGATGGAAATTCTCTGAACTAAAGCATTCACCAACAGCTTCCATTTGATACCCATATTGTACATACACATCCGAAGGTTACCCGGGTCCACGTTTTGACCTATATCTCGAGACCCTGTCTACCAATAGGTATCCAAACTATACGGAAACCATCTTCAATACCTCCTTAAGAATGTGCGAAAGTTTGGTTTAATTCGGTGCAAAGACACGGCGGGTCCACGTTTTGGCATATATTTCCAGACCCTAGTCATCAATAGGTATGAAAATTACCCCGTATTAAAGCACTTATCAACAGCTTTCATTTGATACCCATATTGTACATACACATCCAAAGGTTACCCCGGTCCACGTTTTGACCTATATCTCGAGACCCTAGTCACGGAGCGGCATGAAAAATACTCTGTACTAAAGCATTCACCAACAGCTTCAATTTGATATCCATATTGTACAAACACATTCTAGGGTCCACGTTGTGGTCTCTATCTCGAGACCCTAGTCACGGAGCGGCATGAAAAATACTCTGTACTAAAGCATTCACCAACAGCTTCCATTTGATACCCATATTGTACATACACATTAGAAGGTTACCCGGGTCCACGTTTTGACCTATATCTCGAGCCCTATTTCCAAAATAAAATATAATCCATGTTACTCGTGGAGGATGTAGCTTTCGAATGGTGAAAGAATTTTGCAGTTCGTTCAATGCAATGAGCAAGGTAACTACATATGAGCAAGGTAACACTAATGAGCAAGGTAACACTAATGAGCAAGGTAACACTAAAGAGCAAGGTAACACTAATGAGCAAGGTAACACTAATGAGCAAGGTAACACTAAAGAGCAAGGTAACACTAATGAGCAAGGTAACACTAAAGAGCAAGGTAACACTAAAGAGCAAGGTAACACTAATGAGCAAGGTAACACTAAAGAGCAAGGTAACACTAATATGAGCAAGGTAACACTAATGAGCAAGGTAACACTAATGAGCAAGGTAACACTAAAGAGCAAGGTAACACTAATATGAGCAAGGTAACACTAATGAGCAAGGTAACACTAAAGAGCAAGGTAACACTAATATGAGCAAGGTAACACTAATGAGCAAGGTAACACTAATGAGCAAGGTAACACTAAAGAGCAAGGTAACACTAATATGAGCAAGGCAACACTAATGAGCAAGGTAACACTAAAGAGCAAGGTAACACTAATGAGCAAGGTAACTACATATGAACAGTAATGAGCAAGGTAACGACACATTTTTTCGTGCGTGCAGCCTGTTAAATCGAATTATAAGACGTTATCACGTCAAAATAAGAATAAAATTAAAAGGGATTCTAAAATTTTAAAAGTAAACCGAAAGTTGGAATTAGAATGAACATTAAAATTAAAACTCCTTAGTTATAAATTAAAACTAAACCTAAAGTTAAAAAAAATGGAAACCTAAGTTAAAACTATACTTCAAACTAAAATTGAAATTGAAGTGAAAATTAAGATTTAAATTCAACCTAAATTAAAATAAAATTATTATAAAACAACAAATAAGGTTTAAAATAAAATTTTAATTTAAATTAAAAATAAAATTAATATAGGAGTTATTCTAGATAGGAAGTTGAGTTTGAAATTGAACATTGAAAACAGATGTAAAAAAGCTGTCATAGCTCTTTACACTTGTAAGAAAGTTATAGGCAAAACTTGGGGTTTTTCACCTCGGATCATTTATTGGATATATACCGCGATCATCAAACCAATACTGTTCTACGGTGTGATTGACAGCACTCGAAAAACGGTATAGAGTAGCCTCAATTGACCGAGTCCAAAGAACAGCCTGCCTCCTGATAACAGGATGCCTAAGTACAACACCTACTAAGGCTCTAAATACGTTGCTTCACTTGTTCCCCATCGATTTGGCTGGCAAAGCGATTGCAGCGAAAGGAAGACAAATCTTACCGAAATCGATGGCCCTCTGATTATACATATATACAGATGGTTCAAAACAAGACGGTAAAGTTGGGATTTGGAATCTTTTCCAATTCCCCTCACATCAATCTAACATTCAGATTACCCGACTACTGTAGTGTATTCCAAGCGGAAGTATGCGCTATCTGGTATGCTGCGAAAACTCTCTTAGAAAATAAAATATCACTAGAAGATATCCGCTATTTCACCGACAGTCAAGCGGCCGTTCGAGCGCTCAGCTCCTCTTATACCCACTCAGATGTGGTTCGATCCTGTCTCTTATCTCTTAACGAGATAAGTGTTCAGAATTCTGTCCAAGTTACCTGGATACCGGGTCACAGTGAATTCGAAGGTAACTGCAAAGCTGATGAGCTCGCAAGAGCTGGAGCTGCGCAATCAAATGTTAGTAACTTACCCACAATCCACATTCCGCTCTCAACATGTAAAATGCTCATCGATCGAGAATTTCACAGCATTGCTGATCGGAGGTGGCGAGTGGAAACTACTTGCGTTACGACCAGACAAATCTGGCCATCCTACAATCTGAAATAGACAAAAACCCTTATAAGTCTTTCGAAACACGAACTAAGGCATATAATATCTCTTATCACCAGCCACTGCCTTTTGGGCACTCACGCACGTCGGCTCGGGGTTCCTCAAAACGACCTGTGCAGATACTGCGAGGACGAAGATGAGGAAGTATCGAGCAGACATTTGCTGTGCAGTTGTCCCGGTCTAGCCAGAAGTCGACTCGCTCTTCTTGGCTCTCCAACAATTGATAATGTTTCAGGACTCTCGAACCTGAAAATCGAATCTCTCATCAAATTATCGAAACGAATCAATATTTTGGACCAAAATCGATAATAAAAATCTCGGTTAGGTGGGGAAATCATATAACATAATGAGCTCTAGGGCAACACAACGGACCCAAATTGCGGTCTATATGGCACTCCGATGCGGGGTCACCCTTAAACCAACCAACCAACCAACCAAATAAAATTAAAATAAATTTAAAAATTAAAATTAAAACTGAAACTTAAATTAATATTAATTTTAAGGCTAAACTCAAATTAAAATTCACATAATAATACAACTAAAAATAAAGTAAAAATTAAACTTAAATTACAAACTTAAAAAAATTTAAATAAATATTGTAAATGAAATTAAAATTAAAACTGCAATTAAAATTAGAAATAAAATTTAAATCGAAACTGAGATTAAAATTAAAATTAGAAATAAACATAGTATTATATTTTGTTAAAAATTAAATTTCTATAGAAATCAGATAGTAGAAATTTAATTTAATTCCTACTTTTCCATCCGACTTCGAGCCAACTGCAGAAATCCCATCAATCTACTTATAGTACCACTACTTCGGTCCATTTTAATACAATTAGGATTCTGAATTCGACATAATTATCAATACATTTTTCGGACTTTCTGGACCAGCTCATATTTTCCAATCAAGCAATAATTTGGCATATATATCATATAATATTAAAACGATGCGAGAAAAAAATGCAAAAAAAATAGCAATGAGATGTGGGAAGTCATGTCTCGTATGCGAGGCAAAATCAAAGTGTCCCTGCCATCTCGATTCAAACTGACGCGAGTGTCAAAATTCGGCGGCATAGCGACATGATTTCAAAATGCAGGCCTATAAAGCATACCACTACATACACATGCACATACCTATACACATATGCATACAGCTGCACAAGTGCACACATACATATGTAAAGCTCTCGGAATTCCTGTGAATACATGCGTAGGTAGGCATGTATGTACCTATGTTTGTGTGTAGTGAGCAAAATGCAACGAAAAAACCGAAATCGACGTGGACTGTCAGAATTCTTTGGACACGCGCGTCCATGCTTAGGAGCGATTTTTATCGGCCAATGTCGCTGCATTTATGACACCGCCAACACGAATACTTAAGCATTTATGGATGTGACTGTGGAGTGAGCGAGCCATGGGCATACATACATATATGGAGATCAAACAATAAACACCCAAACATTTTTAAGCCACGACACACACACACATACACATACAAACACATTCGTGCCAGCTGTCAAATGTGTAAACATTGATAGATTGACAGCCAGCACGAGATTTCGTTGCAGTGACCAAAAAGTACCTTCGCCTATAGTAAATGCATCTAAGAGTGTGTGTGTGCGTGTGTGTGTGAAAGTGGTGTTGCGCTTTACTTGTTGCACTAACAAAAAACATGAAAAGCTGTCATTGATAAGCAAAATGTTTGAAATTGCAAAATGACGCAAACGAAAAAAAGCGCACACACACACAAATGCACGGATGCGTATACACACACACACATACATACATCTGAGATTAACTTAGTGGAAGCGCGCGCTGCAATTGTGTTAAAATTTGTTGTTTAATTGTGCGAGAAATAGCAAAAAATAAAAAAAAAAGTTAAGAGAAAATATTCGGTTCCTATCACCCGGTTAGCTGCCTCTAACGAAGCTAGCGTGGCCCCAAAGGTTTAATTAAATGTCTGCTAACTTAACGTTTTTTTGTTTTTGTTTTTTTGCTTGCTTTCTACTCATGCGCCTTAAGTTACTCCAGCGTCGGATTTTCCACAATTAAAATAGAAAAATTTAGTTTTGTTGCCTGCGTTTGATTTAAAGCATCAATCTGGAATATTTTGTTTCCATTAAGCGAATTATTCAAAGCATTGCACAATTGTTTGTATGTATATATGTATGTATGTGTGTTACCATTTTTCATCAGCATTTAAATTGTAATTAAAAAGTTAGGCTACACCCTTTGCAGGTTTGTGTTTTTTGTTTCTTGTTTTTTGCGAATATTTAAAACAAACTTTATTGCTGTCAGTTTCAAATATTGCCGCGGGCAATTTATTGTTTACATTTTCGTTATGATTTTCGACTTTTCTAAATAAACGCTAAAATATTTGTTGGTCGCTTCACTCCGTCACTCGTTTCTTGGTTTTTACGCTTAATAAATATTTTCAATTGCAAAAAAAGAGAGAAAGAAACAACTTTTCTGCAAATTTTCAATGCATACCTACGTGGCGGGTATAGATATGATAAGCAAATTACTGACTTTTTTTGCTTTGTTCACTGATGAAAATTTTTTTTGAAGGAGAACAACGGAAAAAATTAACTGCGATCATAAAACAATTCTCAATCACCTTCCATCAATAGATTTAACGAAAAATTGGGAGCCTGGGTATTGGCCACCAGATCAATGAAAAGAAAACAAAGAAAGTCGCCTTCAAATTGCTTCTCAGCATATCGCCCACCATTGAGCAACACGCGGCCATAAACAGCGCTTTTTGTACCGAATCATTACGGGAGATGAGAAATGGTGCCTATACATCTATATGAAGCAAAGAAAGGCGTGAGTGGCTCCAAGAGATACACCAAAGCCGAGAAGATCATGATTTATCCAAAGAAGATCATGATATGTATTTGGTGGGAGTGGGATGGCATGGTGCACTGGGAAATGCTCGAAAAGAATGTCATGGCCAACAAAGAGCTCTACATTGCCCAACTGCCCCGCGTGAATGAGACTATTCGACTGAAAAGACCTGATCGACATAGTCAGTGTTGCACAAGTCGTCATAGCCGCACTTCAAGAGCTCGGCTAGGAGGTCCTTCAGCATCGACCGCATTCTTCGGACGTAGCACCGACAGATTACCATCTTTTCCACCCTCTGTCAGGCCATATGAAAGGCGTTACATTCAATAACAAAGAGGCCATTGAAAACTGGCTCAACAACTTCTTTGACACCAGACCAGGCGGAACCAGATTTTTGGCGGAACGACAGAATGAAATTGCTCGAGAAGTGGAAGGCAGTGGAAAAGCTTCCAGAGAAAAGAAAGCGCGAAATACCACCAGCCTAGGATGATCGTTAGATTGTTAAAACAGAAAACCAGGAAAAGTGCTTCTGACATCCATCGAGTTCACCGAGGAACCAATACCAAAAATAACAGAAATAACAGTTATACTTCGATCGGCAGAGGCAGGGTTTCGCCGTCGACTGACACCGAAACAGACATTAGGAACAGCATCGGAACGATAACCCGGAATTGAGTTTGCTCGAATGCACATATCCTGGACTCAAAAGCGATGACTTCAGCGTTGAAACTAATACAAATAGATTTGGACCAGATGGTAGGAGGTACATGCAGCATTCATTCTTCAATCATCGAACACCAATTTCGTCTTATCCATCACAAAACACAGAGGCAGCCGGAATGTCTCGGGTTTTCCCCGACCAAGGGCTCCCGCCACAGTAAACTAGCCCTGTCTAATGTACCGTATCCCACGGAGGAGGCTTTTTGCAGGAGGAAGAAAATTTGCAGGTAATTTGAAAATTTCAACAAGATAATAATCCGAAGCACACTTTTCCAGCTACAATTTATTCACAGTTCTGTAGTAAGTATATTCGAGTGCCGACTTAAATCCAATAGAACATTTTTGGAACAACGTACAAAATGCATTCAGCACGCAAAATAACACAAATGTGGGTCAGTTGTCTTGGGTAGCATGGGAATCCATTCCTGTTGAATGTTGCAGAGGTTTAATAATGTCAATGCGAAGACGCTGGACAACTATAATAAAGCAAAAAGGATTTTCAACAAAATATTACAGCTGACTTTGCACTCTCGCCTGCATTTTTTATAGTTTGCCTGTTATTTAAAATCGTTCTTAAGTATTTTTCTCAAAAGAATTTCGCAATGCATTAACTTTTGTAGATGAAGTAAAAAAAATTATATATTTTTCTTAGATAAAAAGACTGATACAGATACAAATTTTAAATTTATAAAATAGAACCTAATATAATATTATGGAAATAAAAAAAATACATTTTTTTGATTATGATAATTTTTTTTAATTGACCAGATCTATTGACTTTTTTCGCTTAAGAGGTTTCATGGGTTTGGTGGGTTCAAAAAATCGATTTTTGTTTTTTGGCTTATTAATTTCTACAACATCTCAAGAATATTATTTTGAATTCTCAAGTCGAATAATAATTTCGGAGATACAGCTTTTGGAAGGTGTGCGCTCCAAGCCACTTTTATTGTTACGCAAAACTTTAAACGCTTTTTTCTCGGAACCGTGTTTTCAAAGTCGGTTGTCAAATGTTCTCGGAAACTACTCAGCCGATCTTGATGAAATTTTACACAGTGGTTCGAGATACAATTTACTCGTGCTTGAACGACAGACTTTTTTTCAATTACAACTATTTAAAAAAAAAAAAAAAAATGTCAAGCAAATTTTACTGAAATTTTAATTTTTTTGGAAAAATGTCTGCCAAAATTTAAATTTTTTCTTTTTTTATCTTTGCTTCGTTCAATCACGAGTTTATGGTCTTAACTAAAACACTTATTTCTGTTTTTTTCATTTTTGATGATCCTGTCAGGAGTTATGCTGACAACGCGGACGTACCTTTTTTTCGAGGGGTCACCGCAAATGACGTCACAATGGAGGAGTTTCAATTTTTTTCTTTTGAAAATTTCACAAATTATTCTTTAAATATGTATCAATAAGACAGAAAAAAGTTTGAATTAAATAAATAATTTTTTACATAGAAAAAAAATATTGGAAATAGGCCTTTTTTTACCCGACGAAACCCATATGCAAAACATTTAAGTGATTTTTTTGAGAAAAGTCTCAAATGGAGCCAACTGGGTATCGTTCTTATGTAAGTATTTTTCAACGGCTGTATATAAAGGCTATTTTCAATAGTATTTTTTAAAAATTAAATACAAAGTGACAAAAATTTTTTTTATTTTGTGTTAATATCTTTTTTAGTAAATATAAAAAAAAGGGCTTTTGAGTGATGGAAATCTTTATTTTGGCCGTTATTTATCTGTTTGTATACTTCAGCTGCCTAGTTCGCAAATCTCAAATATGACTGATGTACGACGCCATTTACAAAAACTATAAATTTTCCTATGGGGTGATTAATTTGGTGATATAGAACAGTTCCATAGGAAAGTGAAATGGTAAATAAGAGATTTATCTTAATCATTGTAGTTTTGTAGTATTATAGTACTTAAAAAAAATTCGGTACTGGTGCCGAAATTTCGGGATTACATTAGAAAATGTACAAAACTTAATTGTTAATGATCGTTAATGTTGGCATCACTACTGCCAACTCGATATGCTAAGAAGTCACAACAATGTCTGATGACAGCTCAAATTCAGTGGAAAAGTATCACATTGGGCATACCACCGCTTTCAATCTTAATTGAAAGGGAAGCTCGCTCGAGTGCCTTATGATTAAAAGGTATATCTGAACTTAGAAGTGGGGATATGAAAGGACTTTTAAAGATCTTAGAAGACTTCTTACATAGCCCCATTCTTCCCAAACCAATACTCTTCAGGAACTTCCAAGTTATTATTAATGAACGCACAAACTGGAGAACTAATTCTATCACTTTCAAACCTGGCTCTCAGCTATGGTTTATTGATGGGTCCAAATTGGAAAATGGTAGAACAGGGGCAGGAATTAATGGGCCTAAATTCAAAAACTCGATTCCGATGGGACTCTACCCAACAATATTCCAGGCAGAAATACATGCCATTGAAATATGTGTGAGAGAATGCTTTAGCAGGAAAATGAGAGGTATTCACATCTATATACTTTCAGATAGCCAAGCGGCTCTAAAAGCCCTTCTATCAACAACTATCACCTCTAAATTGATAAATGATTGCCTAAACCTTCTCAATACGTTAGGAAACCTCAACGTAGTAACACTAGGCTGGATTCTGGGACATGAAGGACATGAGAGAAATGAAATGGCTGATGACCTTGCAAAACAAGGAGCAAATATGCAACTTACTGGTACGTCAATCCAAACTATTTCTAAGTCCCAACAAAGGAATATCTGACAAGCTACCCCACTAAGCAGAGTAGATCTGCGACTTTTAACAGGATATCTTACAGGACACTGCAGCCTGAGGTATCATCTAAATAATATTGGTCTATCTGAGACCAATGTCTGCCGCTTATTCGAAATGGACATAGAAAGCTCAGAACATGTGCTTTGTGAATGTCCTCTGTTGGGCAGACAGAGACTTCATCACCTTGGTGGTATCGTAGTATCTCCATGCAATCTTTGGAACAAGAAACCAAAATTGTGCTAAAATTTTTAAAAAGCCTAAAACTGTAGGATTACAAAAATAGGCCTTTCACAATAGATCAGCTCTGGTCGCAGTGCGTAATGGCCTTCCAATAATAATAATAATGATCTCATTGGGCAACAAATTTGGAAAGCAATTGACTTTCTAAGTTTCAGAGTGTGTCTAACAAAAAAATCTGTTTAACGATGGTTTGCAAGCACAAAGCAAAATGTCAAAATTTCAAATTGAAAGTAATTTCGTAGCATATGCACATGTGTTCGTATGTAACTTATCTTAAATTCGCGCTATTTACCTTACACCTTACTTTGCATGCCAGCAGCAATTCACTCATACACGATTTGTTTGAAATTTAGATTTCACACGGTTTTTTTATATTAGATTTCATACTTGCACAGCTCTCCACATGCAAATTACAGCTGTTAAGTTAGAAACAAACAAACTGTATGCAAGCATATTTGTTTTTGTTTTTTGTTTAATTGAAGTTCGTTCTCTCCAGAAATGTAAAAGTAATAAAAGTAAAGAACATAGAGTATAAAATTGCAATGCTACACTGCTGTTTAGTAGTTGTGACTCGCACGATAATCTCCAGCGTATGCGCTCTTTTGCAGTGAAGGTCGAGTGTATTAGCGGCTGTAAATTGCCCCTCAATTTTTGCAGAAGCGGGGTATAACAATCAGATGTAATAAAGTAACATATGTGTATCGACATATACCCATAAACATACGCATGAGTTTATGTTCTGTAAGCATACACACATTCATACACATCTGCGGGAACTTGCAACTCATTGTTGCTCTTACGAGCAAATAGTGCATTTATACAAGCATACATATGTATGTATGTATGTAGATAAATTCATTGTGTGGGCACACAACATGTGTTTATCGCTTCTCGCTTTTTGACGCTGACGGCCATAAAACCTGCAAGGCAAAGCAACAACACCAAACCAAAACAATAAATCAAATCAAAACAAAGCAGAAGTAGAAGCAGCACTGAACAGAACTGAGAGCATTGCTGCGCATGCGATAGCATTTATTGTTCCCAACGACATGAGTAATCATCTCTTTTTCCTCTTGCAAATATGAAATATTTCTATTGCAAATAAACTGCACATTCTTGAACGATATGTAGCTGCAACGCCTGAAACTATGCTTGCACACGCTCAACACACATGCGAGCGCACTTGAGAGCGGCATTTCTGCACTTCAATGTGCCAACTTGCTGCACTCTCATTCGCCTGCAAATACAATTTGCACAAACACTACTCATGCATGAGTATAAGGGCGCCCAACAAACTCTTCTAATGCGACGAGTTGACCGGTCGGTTGGTTTGTTGCTTGGTGGCTGGTTGGTCTCTCGGCCTCCAAACATTTTATTGATATTTATGTGCGAATACATGTATATGCATGAATGTGCGCGTGTGTGTTGTTCGCATATGTGCTCCGAGTAATTGTGGCCAGAGAGCATTGTGCTTGCTATGCGCACACTTTTCATTGCTTACACAAGCTGCGCGCACTCCCTTAATATATCAATTTTACGACCATCGTTACTCGTATGCTCAGGAGCAGCAGTAACGGCGGCAGCAGCTCCACAACGACTTCAACTCAGTGCTGAACTAGCAATATAGCAGCATTTCATTTTGATTGTCGTGCACATCGTTCAAATCGTCGGCGCCGCTGCCGTAATCGTCGTCGTCGTCGTCGTCGTCATCGTCGTCATTGTTGTCGTTGTCGAGTCAAAATCACACTACTCTGCTGCTTCTGCTTCTGCTGCTGCTGCTGCTGCTCTATTCATTGTATATTGGGCTGTCAGCTCTCAACGTTGTCAGTGTCAAAAAGATGTTTTAGTCGACAACTGAACGCTTCAACGGAATCATGTCGAGTAATTTCAATGTTAGTGCTGCTTTTACGGTTACTACAACTACTTCATGCGCAACGTATACAATTACTTCTACACCAACAAAAATAACAGCAGTAGAAACAACGTCACTTACAACAGTCAGTAAATATTTGACAGCAAAAAAAGCAATACAAACATTTGCAGCAAAAACAAAAACAATAGCAACGATTGCTTTAGCATTAGCAGCAGCACCCAGTGTATACAAAGTTGTTTCACTGCAGTTACAACAAGAACCACACCACCAACAACAACAGCGGCAAAGTGAAAACGTGTTAGCCGACAGACTTATCAGTGTGTTAGTGTTTTGTATTGAAACTCTGGGTGATGTGTGCTTGACTCTAGTGTCTTTAGTGTTGGCGGGAGTGTCGTCGGTGTCGTTGGCAGTGTTATCATTAGCGGGGCGACAAGGACATTTACTATACGCTGTGGCGTCAATGCCTAAGACATTGTCAACGTTGACGTCGTCGAACGTAGCAACACATCTGCGTATTGGTGCCAATCAAATGGAGCTCAATGAAAAGCTTTAAAGTGTTTTTGCTCTTGTTATTAATTGTCATTAAACTGCAGTGATAAAGGCTGAAAAGTTCGGCAAGCAAGTTTTTATTTTTATTTTGATAAGGTGCGAATAGTTTAAACCACAGTTAAACAGTTAAAGTAAAACTATGAATTTTTAAGTGAAGAAGGGGAAGACAACTAGTCAAACGGTAACAAGCAATGTGAACTAAATAATAAAAAAAAAATTAATTAAAATAAAACGAAGAAAAACACTTAAGCGGAAGAAATGTGTAGCGCACAAAACCACGTGCATGCGACTACTTACAGAATCATAACAAAACGAAAAACAAGAAGTGAAAAATGAAAAACGAAAAAAGCGGTCACAGTTTTTCAAGCATAAAAGGGCATATTTTCACTCGAAATATAGTAAAATTGTAATATACCAAACAGCTTTCAGAGCACGAAAAACGCGTATACGAGGAAAACTACTAAAAAAAATTTTTAATTATTAAAATTATAAAAATTTATTAAAATTCAAATTAAAATTATTAAAAGTTAATATTATACAAAACATTTAAAAAAAGCAGGGAAATATTATTAATACGGAAATTAATAATAATTACAGGTACGCTACAAAAATTTTGTATTGTTAGCAAATGAGTTGAAGAATTATGAACGCGTTTACACAAGCAAATTTTGAAATAAAACTCAAAATATATTTAAATTCAAGTTTTTTTCTTTTTTTGAAGTTGCTTTAGAACTTTTAGTAAATTAATAATTTTTGAGCGCGTATATAGGAAAATTTAATTGAGATCAAACAGAAAATCAAACTTTGTGGCTTAACGTTTTTAGAGCAAAAGGAAATGCATGGAAGTAAAAACTAAAAACGTAAATGAAAGTGGAAACTGCTTACGAAATATATTTATTACGAACTAAGCGCAAAATATAAATGGTCAAAAAAATATATATTAATAAATTAATAAATTTATAAAATAATAATTAAAAAAATTAAAAGCCGAAATCAGTAAAATATGAAATATAATAAGTACTTAAACAAAATTAGTAACGGAAAATTAAAAAAAATATATTCAAAATAAGTAAAACGAAGGCCCTACAAACTGAGGTCGTAAAAGACTAAATGTAAAAAATTAGAATTAAAATAAATTTGAGTAATAAAAAAAATATATCAAAACACTTAAAACTTGAGCCCATAAAAAACCAAATAAACATTAAAATAATAATAACAGTAATAAAGTTATAAAAATAAAAATAATAAGAAATAAAAAAAATCTCAGATAAAAGAATACGAGGGAAATTAAAGAAACAAGGAGAACAAATAAGAACTTGAAAATCTATTGATAATGAAACTAAATATTTTATTAAAATAAGAAAACACGCAGAGCTATGCGTAAAATTAGAATGAGCATACATTTTCAAACCTTAAAGGACGTAATTTCAGAACGTAATTTTCATATTTTTAAAGAAATTTCAACAAAAGCGAAAGAAGCTGAAATAAAAAGTAAGAAATAAGGAAAAAAGGCAAATTAATTAAAAAAATATTAAAAGATTAAAAAACAAAAATAGATATTAATCAATCCAAAAGAGAGAAATTAAATTGAAATTAAAATAGGAACACAAATAAATGATGAAAATAAATAAAAAGAAGAAATAAGTAACAATAAAGCAATAAATATAAGAAAAACTAAATAAATAAAAAAACAGATATACATAATAAGGTAGAAAAATATATGAAAGAAATAAAAATAATTAAAAAATTGAGTTGGTTAAAAATAAAAAAGTTAAAAATTTGATATATAAAAAACATTTAACGAAATAGAAGATAAAATTGTGGAGGCAGTGGCCCACCCAGTACTTTAATGCCAAGTAAGAAGAATTATATAAACAATTAAAATAAAACTTCAAGAAAATAAATGCATCAGTAATACATAATAAATAATAAATAATAAACAATAAATAGTAAATAATAAATAATAAATAATAAATAATAAATAATAAAAAATAAATAGTAAATAATAAATAATAAATAATAAATAATAAATAATAAATAATAAATAATAAATAATAAATAATAAATAATAAATAATAAATAATAAATAATAAATAATAAATAATAAATAATAAATAATAAATAATAAACTATAAATAATAAATAATAAATAATATATAATAATACAATAAATAAGAAATAATAAAAAATAAATAGTAAATAGTAAATAATAAATAATAAATTAAATTAAAAATAAAAGTATAATAAATAATAAATAATAAGTATTGTAATAAATAATAAATTGTAGATAATAGATGAAAATTAAAAAAATTTAGCAATAAATAATAAACAAGAAATAATAATAAAATAATAAAAATCAATAAAAAATATCAAATAATAAATGAAAAATAATTGAAAAAATAATAAACAATAAATAATAAGCAATAAGAAAATATTAAATAATAAAAAATTGAAAAAATATCAAAATATATCAAAATATATAAAACAGCAAAAATTAAATTAATCGGCAAATAGAACTAGAAATGATCAAAAAATTGAAACTTAAAAACATACATAAAAAAATGAAACTTAAATTATTTAACGATACCACAAAATTGTTAAATAATTTTCTTAAATAAATGTGCTTGAAAATCCATTAAAGAGGCACTTTTAAATCTATACATAAGTGCCACAAAGCAGGCCACTTAAAAATTATAATTTTTATATTTAATTTTTTTTTTTTCAACTAGCAACAATCGCACCTCGGTAGAACCTCATTGGTTACGATAGCGCCTCCGAGCAAATCATATATTTAAATTGTTTCACTCTATGCTACTAAAAACTAGCCAAAAAATAAATAAATTAAGCATAGCCGACAGATAGACATATTGAAACGCAGAAGATTAACAGAGAAATTTAACGAAAAAAATGTTAGGCACACAAAATCTATATAAATAAATACTAGCGCTGCATACCAACAATAACAACAAATGCTATAAATTACAACAAATAGCTAGTAAATCACTAAACTGAGGCGCTTTGCGGGAGTTGATATAAAACCAAATTTAAAACAAAAACAAAGTGGGAAAAATCCATAACAAAAATACAAGTCAGCAGCCACGCATACACACATATACACACAAATTCAACACCGTTGCCCTCAGCAGCAGCCCTGTGTGGAAGCCAGCGACTACATACCAACCACCCACCCACTTAAGCGCAAGGAAATTGTTTACATTTCTCTCATTCATATTTGAGTGTATAATTTGTGCGTGCGTGCGTGTATTTTGTTTGAGATTGACACTTTTTGATGACTGTCACTCCACTAGCAACAACAAAAACAACCACAACCAAACCAAACTGGCAGCTGGTGGGACCGACCGACCGACCCACCGATCGACCAATCGACCGAACGACGACCGCGTGTCCACTGCGCCTTTTCTACGCTCAGCTGGCCGGACAAACGTCACGCTGTATGCTTACATACACATACTCACATGTGTTGGTGTGTGTGTGTGCGTGTGTTAGTGGCCGCCCAAACTGAAGCGCCGCATCACATTTATTCACTTATCCATTAGAGCGTTCGTCAGCAGCAGCAATAACAGCAACAACAACACTAGGCACAATAGCCTGCTGCTGCCTGCTGAAACATTCCTTTTCTTGCGCTCCGCACCCCAGCTGCTCGACAGCGCAGCACACCATAGCACAGCACAGCACAGCAGCGCACATCATACCACTAACCAGCCGCCTGACATTTGATTTATTTGACGTGTGTGTTTTTGATAGAGGCATAACACGCCAGTGACACGTTCTCGTACAATTTCAAAAGACACAATAAGACAAACACACATACATACATACGTACATGCTTATAAACTTATTTATATATATATATGTATATACATATATGTATGTACGTATGTATGTTCAAACATCCATCTCTGCCCAGCACCGCCAATATGAACTGTATGCAGTAGAGTCAGCAACGATTTCAGCAGCGTCTACTATGTGGAAATCTGACAGTAGCTACTAAATCAGCAGACGTCTTAGAAGGCAACCAAAGTGAACATAAAAGCATTAGCAGTATTTATTTTTAAAAGAAATATTCTTTCATATGTTTGTTATTAAAAACCAGCCAGAAGAAAAAAAAGTAAAACAACAAAAAAACACAAATTAATCGCGGTTTCCGTGGACATTGATAAATCAGTCGACAAACAAGAACGCGACAAGTGGCAAGTGTTAATATAGGAAGTTGTCGACGAAGCCTCCTGTACTGAGAAGAAAATAAAAAGAACACCTCCTCCGCCGCACACATGCAACGTCATTCCTAAATGCCAAACTCAACACAGCTGAAATCAATTGAACTACAAGAAAATAGGCCACACCGAAAATTCGCGTGCATTGAAAATGTTTTGTATGTGTATTTGTGTGTAGTGTTGAGGTGAAGCTTATTGGTTCCGTTAGTCAAGTGTGTGTGTGTTTGTTGGCACTCTTTTGCGATTTTGCGATTTTGCTCAATCAAACAGGCAGCTAAGAAATGATGTTGCACGAGGCGGTTATGCTGGAAATCTACAGGCAGGCGCTCACAGCAAGGTGATTATTATTCTTATACTTTTTTTATTATAATTGTTATATACTTCCTTTTTTTTTTGGAGATTAGCAATTTTTAATTAAAATTCAGATTTTCTAGTTATATATAAGATATGTTACATAAGTGATAAGTACTGCCCAAATTGCCAAAAATGTATATGTATTGAGATTTGTGTGGCTGAAAAGTGTTGACTGTTCTTGGCGCAAAAAAAACGTAATAGTCAAAAATACTTTAAAATCAAAAAATGATATGTATGTATGATCATATACCCTATCAACATTTTCACCAGTTTTTACAATTTTTTTTTTTAAGTTCATTATTTTTTGTATAAAACTACAGCTGTTGCCTAACTACAACTATTTAAATCCAAATTTCAAACATATTCTAGTAAATTTATATATATACCTATACATATATATTATATAATTGGCGCATACACCCTTTTTGGGTGTTTGGCCGAGCTCTTCCTCCTATTTGTGGTGTGCGTCTTAATGTTGTTTCACAAATGGAGGGACCTACAGTTTCAAGCCGACTACGAACGGCAGATATTTTTATGAGGAGGTTTTTCATGGCAGAAATACACTCATTGCCATTGCCTGCCGAGGGGCGACCGCTATTAGAAAACTGTTTTTCTTAATTTTGGTCTTTCAAAGAGATTCGAACCTACGTTCTGTCTGTGAATTCCGAATGGTAGTCAGGCACCAACCCATTCGGCTACGGCGGCCTAGTAAATTTAGAAATTCGAAAAACACGAAATTAGAAAACTTCCGAAAACTTTTTGTAACGCATCCATGGTTTTTTAATAAGAATTTCTAGAAATTTGTTTCATATGCAGTTTTATAGTTCATTAAACTTTAGCCCAACTTGAGTGTGCTCTACTTATTCTAAAATCAGACATGCATCATGTGCTTGTAGATTCAAAATTTTCGTTTAATATATGAACTATCTTCGTATCTTTGTAAAAACTGCTCTGCAATTGCCCATCCGCTTTTATTAATATTTAATAAATCTCTTGAACGGGGAAAGTGCATAGATACCTGAAAAGTAACTACTATTAATCCAGTATTCAAAAGTGGTAATAAAAATAATATTCCAAATTATAGACCAATCTCCAAATTATGCACGTTTGCAAAATGATTTGAACTTATTGCGGAACCGCCCCACAGCGGCTTTAGGAATGATCACTGGACTCATTCCACTCTATCTTGTAGTCAAAGGGCCGGCAGTCAGTGCAGCTCCAAGGCTTCTTAATATATTCCATCTGAAAGAAGGCAATCTTACGGAGCATGTAAGAATTCTGGGCTCAATCCTGAACTCTTCGTACCTGACAGTTCACGACAAGATGGACAGGAAACTAGAATTCTGGAATTTGTGACCACTCAGCGTGGGGAAACAATGAAATATTCTTAAAAGAGAGCGTACAGGTGTGGTTTACTGATGGGTCCAATTGCGGAAGACGGTAGTGCCGGGGCTGAAATTGTCGGGCCTCATTTCAAAGAAGCAATTGCAATGGAAAAACCACTTCCACTTTTCAAGCGGAGGTCCGCGCCCTAGAACTGTGTGCCAGAGAATGTCTTCGTAGAGGCACCCGTGGTGTCAACATTAACATTCTCTATGAAAGCCAAGCAGCTCTAAAAACTCTGGATAGTTTCTCATTCCAATCAAGGTTGGTCTGGAATTGGGCCACGCTGGCATCAAGAAGCTCTGTTACCTTGATGTGGGTTCCGTGACATGAGGGGAACGAAGGGAATGAAATTGCGAACACTTAAGCAAAAAAAGGGGCAAGCACTCTCTTCATAGGGCCTGAACCTTTCTGCGTGGTAAATAACAGTAAAAGTGCCTTTATGCATGAGCAGGAACAATGAGGCGTAATCGACTACTGGAGAGCCCAATCGGGCATGCGGCAATCGAGAAGACTCATAGATCCAGAACGGATAAAGGCAGAAGCAATCCTATTTACACTGAAAACTTTACATAAAAACTACTAACAGGACACTGTAAACTTAATGATCACATGCAAAAGATAGGTGCGATAGAAGACGATTCCTGTAGACTCTGCAAAGAGGCACAAGAAAGAGCAAAACACGTTCTATGCGTCTGCCCAGCAGTGGCACAACGCAAACTAAATTACCTGGGAAATGGGGACATAGATGCAAACCTCCTAGTTGAAAATAAGCCTACAGCAGTTTGAGGATTTATTAACAACCTAAAACTGTTTGAGGAGGCTACATGGCTGCACAATAGATATCTTCAGGTCGCAGTGCACTAACAGCCAATCAATAATGTATTGTGAAAAACAAAATTTATTATGCAGTTAATCGTTTAATCTCTGTAGACCAACATGGTTTCATGAAAGGTAGATCAACTTTTACAAATCTTGCATCTTGAATATTGAATATTGTATACCAGCTTTTCAAATTACAGTTCAAGTTGGCACAGGTGTCAACAGACTTTCCAGAATCAATTGATAAGGGTATTCGCATGGTTTTACATACCAAATTTAGGACTATAGGACTTCATTCCACTCTTTTAATAAATTCTATCTCTCCTCTCGGAAATGTGTTGTTTTTTTTGATGGTGCGTCATCTATTTATTTTATTGGGTCATCTATTTCTTTTAATGCGTCCTCTGGTATGCCCCAGGGAAGTATACTTTTTATAATTTTTGTCAATTACATTTCTAGTTGTTTTAATAACTCAAATTTTCGTTTGTATGCTGATGATTTAAAGATATACTCGGCGATTGCAATTACAGCAGACTCTATACATTTTCAACCTGATTTAGATAACGTCGCTGCTTACTATAAAAGAAACCAGTTAAATTTAAATATAAGCAAGTGTTTTCATGTCTCTAATTCTAAATCTCATTCTCTTATACCTACTTCCCATTGCGATGGTGGTTCTAGATTATATAATCTAAGTGAAATTATTGATCTGAAATACACCATCTTTATTTGGTGTCAAAAAAGTCTTGCGGTATTTTTATTGAATTTTCAATTGTTCATAAAATTGGTTATAATAATGCGATTTAAGTCAAATATGCGCCGTTTTGTTCGATGACGAGTTCCCAACGAGATGCCAACTTCATAATGCCCCTCTTAGCTCGTTTCCCTATTGTCAAAAAACTCGGAGAGCCAATTTTCACAGGACTCTCTTCCGACTACCAAGCTCGTTCGCCATGGACAGAAATAGGTGGTAATCACTTGGTGCGAGATCCGGACTATACGGTGGATGCAAAAGAACCTCCCATCCGAGCTCCCGGAGCTTCTGGCGCGTCACCAAAGATGTGTGTGGCCTGGCGTTGTCCTGATGGAAGACAATTCGGCCTCTGTTGATCAAACATGGCCTCTTCTGCATGAGTGCTGCATTCAAGCGGTCCAGTTGTTGGCAGTACAGGTCCGGATTGAGCGTTTGGCCATAGGGGAGCAGATCATAGTGGATGATTCCCTGCCAATCCCACCAAACACACAGAAGAACCTTCCTGGCCGTCAATCCAGGCTTGGCCACCGTCTGGGCAGCTTCACCGCTTTTCGACCACGACCGTTTGCGCTTCACGTTGTCGTAAGTGACCCACTTTTCATCGCCAGTCACCATCCGCTTCAAAAACGGGTCGATTTTGTTGCGATTCAGAAGCGATTCGCATGCATCCATACGGGCAAAAATGTTTTTTTGCGTCAAGTCGTGTGGCACCCATACATCGAGCTTCTTTTTTAATCCAAGCTTCTTCATATGGCTTATAACGGTTTGATGGCTCATGCCCAGCTCTTGGCCGATGCTACGGCTGGAAAACGTTGAAACCATCGTTGTACGGTGGAAATGGAAACTGTATCGGGTCCATAAACTGCACAAATTTTATTGGCAGCATGAGATGCATTTTTGCCTTTATCGTAGTAGTACTGTAAAATATGCCGTATTTTCTCTTTATTTTGCTCCATGTTTGCGACGCTATAACTCACGAACGACTAAAAGCAAACAACAATTAAACAAACACGTGTTAGCACGTGAAAAGAGCTTTCCAAAAAGCTCTAGCGTGAACCGATGCGACGAATACAACTAGAACTACGCGCTTGCAAAGACAAGCTTGCAGAAATACCGCAAGACTTTTTTGACAACCTTTATATTATGCTTGTCCTATTAGTAGTAGGCTTGAATGTATCCAGAAAGCTTTTGAGGGTTATGCTTTCCGTTCTTTGTATTTCTCTAATCCAATTCCTTCTTATAAAAGTCGTTGCTTGCTCATTAATCTAAGAAAACTATATATTAGATGGACTATTCTCTCCCTCACTCTCCTTTTCGATTTGATAAGAGTGTGATTGATTCCTCATCGCTACTCGATAAAATTAATTTCAATATTCCTCAGCGGCGCTTACGAAATCATAATATTTTCTGGTTAGTGTTGGTTACAACTAATAATAGTTCCAATGCTCCGATAATATGCTTTCATATCATATTAACTTAGATTTTTCTTCCACAAAGCAGCGCTTCAAAGTGTTACTAAATTAATTGTTCAACTAGTTTCTAAGTATTCTTTAAAATAATTTTTTTTTGTAAACTTTAAGAAATGTTACATTGTCTACAATAAAAGGGAATCATAGGTTTAGTTTATTTTTAATTGAATTTTTTCATAGTCGGCAAAAAAATATTCCATTTTTAGATAATTAAATTAATAAATAAAAAAATAAATTTTATTACTACAAAAACTTACATCATGCTTGCTTTTTTTAGGCGTCATAGCTCCGAAATCTCTGACCTTTAAGCGCTGAATACGGCTTTTGTATACGGCGTTTGTAGTTTCCGAACTTGAGTATGCATTCGTCATTTGGTCTCCGTATTATGAGAACGAGTCCAGAGAGTATTCATACATTTCGCGATGTGTAATTTACGCTTCTCGGATGCTATCCTTTCAAATGAATCGCGATACTTATTGATTAACTTAAAAAGATTGCAGTATAGGAAAATAATTTCATCCTTCTCTTTCCTTTTTGATTTGTTCCGTGATGCTGATGACTGTCCCAGTGCCAGAGCTCTTCATAGTTCGGAGTCTGTGGGTCTCTCAAAATCTCTTTATCCGCGAAATGCTCCTATTATTAGAGCTCTAATTGAGTTTAATAAAATTTATAGATTTGGTGAGATACATTTTTCATGTTCAAAATCACCTATTGAATTTTGTGAATATTTATTATTAATAGTTTAATTGTGCTTTATTTTCCTGCTATTGCCTATTTTTCTTAGAATGTGTTTACTTAGCCTATAATAATTAATCCTATTCATTGGCTTAATCAATAAATGAATAAATAAAGTGGCTCAGAATACGCATTGATATTTACATTTTTCCTCCTGAGGTATTGCTAATTTTCTACAAATAAGAAAGGCACGATACTTTTCGTATGGTTTCACCCACCAATTTTATAATTTATCAACAAATATTCATCAAAATTTCAAACTTTTTAATCAGAATTTTTTTACCTTTTTCCTGTGGTGTTGCGCATTTTGTCCAAAAAACAAAGCCACTATATTTTTTATGTGGAAGAAAACGAAATATATTTTTAGAATAAAAAAAATAAAAAAAATTACTATCTCTTTAATCTTAGACGCTCTTCAAAAACAATTCACCAACTCATTTTTTAATTTACCTGCAAATTTATCAACAAATTTTTATATAAAAAAATTAATTAAAATTAAAAAAAAATCTAAAAATTATTATCTCTTTAATCTTAGAAGCTCTTCAAAAACATGTATTTTTCTGTCAGGTTTAATCAACCCATTTTTTTAATTCACCAGCCAATTTATCAACAACTTTTTATCACAATTCCAAACTTTAATTAGAATTTTTAGGAAAATTTTGAGCTCTCAGTTTTATACTTATTGAATTTTGGTGTAATAAATAAAAGGTTTGAAGTCACTCAAAAATTACGTTGATTTTTCACTCCTTTTTTTTGCTGACTTTTGCGGCTTTTCTTTCCATATAACAAATGCACGACATTTTTCATATGAAAGAAAATGAAGTATATTTTTATAAAAACACTAGCGTACCCTCGCCCACTTCGCTAGGCGATAAATTCAATGATTTGCTGAAAGAGAATAAAATTAATACGAAACAAAGCAAATTCTTTGATACAATTTCATTCGAACTTTATTGTAACACTTTTTGGTAAACAACGTTTTTGGTTTTTCCATCTTTCGCGTAAATGAATAATGACGATGGTTTGCCTACTCGTGAGCAAGCTGCATACAATTGTCCATGAGAAAAAATTGGGTTACCTAAATTAATGCCGCACATTTGTAGAGACTGCCCTTGCGCCTATTAATTGTCATAGCGAAGGCAAGGTGAATAGGGAACTGCAAACGTTTGAAATCGAATGGTAAATCCGTTGGAATCAGTGGAATTCTGGGTATCAAAACGTCTTCTCCTTCTTTGTACTTCCCTTTCAAAGTCTGGTACCGTTGCAAAGTCGTGGCACATTAATGTTGCGCAGCATAATAATCGGTGCTCCAATTTTTAATCGTAAATTATGAGGTGGTAGGCCTGGCAAATCGAGTGAGTTTAAGAATTCAGTTGCATAATTTACGACATCATCTTGATCAGTAAATAGTGGCCATTGACTTACTTATATGCAACTATGTCACCAGGTATTTGATCCAAAATAGCTACATTTATATCATTTACGTCCTTATTTTTCCCAGCTAAAATTGCTCTTTCGCTGAGCCAATCATTGTTTTTGTAGTGTTGAACTATGTTTGGAAATACACTCTGTATCAATGCCTCTTTAGACTGTGCAAAAGTGCAGAAATTGTTAGGCAATGTAATCATTCCTGTTGTTTTTGAAAAAAGGTTTATTTTTTTTGGTTAAAAAGTGTTTTTTGAATGTTTTCTATGTGTCATAGTGGTATTCCATTAACTTTCAGGATTATAGTAAAATACTTACAAATATCTACGCTTTCACAAATAGCAACAATAAACAAATTTCCTCAAAACCAAAAAATTTACTTTTTTTCTAAAAAAATTCTAAACAAACAACGTAATAAATTTAGAATTTTGTGTTCACGAAAAAACAGTATTGTTTTTATTGTATTAACTGAAAACCAAAATGTTGCAAAAAATCAAAACAAAACTAAATTATTTTTTTGTGTTCATTTGGTCCATATGTTCCATAAAAAGTTGATATGGTAAATAATATGCAGGGTCTGATACACGCAAATTTCCATTGACCATTGTAGTGACAAAATTATCGATCACCAATTCCAACAGGATTTCAAAATCAGAGTTGGAATGAGTTGTTGTGTGGTGTACTTCTGAAAAAAATGAGAAATAAACAAAATAAATCTAAAAATTCGAATTCTAACTTTATCTTGTGTATGTTCTTATTACCTTTGAATTTTTCCAATTAAGCACCATTCATTTTAAATTTTCCAAGAATTTTTTTTATCATTTCGCGTTTCTTTCCTTTTTCATTCGATTCCAACATTTGTTCATAGCCGAAAACATCGTTTGCAAACGCATTCATTTCCATATAGAATTGATCAAAGAAAGCATTGCTCAATTGAATTGAAACATTATTTTCATAAATACTTAGGACCTTAACTAATGCACCTTGGTACATACCTAACGCAGATATTCATCGCGACCTTGACATCGATACTATTGATGAAACAATACAAAGCGCTAGCAGAAGACACATAAATAGACTATTAACGCATACAAATCCTATGATGAGAAGACTACCAAATAAAGAAAAATCTACCCAAAGTCGGCTTAACCGTCAAACACCAACAGATCTTGCAAAATCCTTGTAATCAATTGTCAACTAATCGTATATATCATTGTTTGTTAACCACTTGTTTTTAAATAATATGTATATATTTCTTCTAAATGAGCTTGGGGGCATTGGCCCTTCAATATCACTTTCATTCCATCTTTTTGTAAATCAAATTACTTATTGTCTAACGACAGGTGTAATATTTTATGGAAGAAATAAAAAAAAAAAAAAATTTTTCATTCGAATCATTTGAAATTTCTGTATACAATACATTTCTGTATCACAATACAAATACAAAAAATTCAAAAAAAGTTGTACACATAAAATGAAAGTCGGTTCGAAACTTACTTTAATCTTAACATTCGAGCAAGTTTTGTTTTGGACAATATTTGATTTTTTCTTTTTTTTATATGAAGAAAATATTTAAAAGAAATTTTTTTTTGCTAAAAACCTTCCCCTAGTGGATCCCTATAATATGAAAAAAGAACGAATAAAATTGGCCTCGTATCGGCCCAAAAAAATGCGGACAAACGAACATCATTTCATTTTTATATATATAGATAAATAAAAAAAAAATTATTATTTCTTAAATCTTAAAAGCTCCTCAAAAACATGTATTCCTACGCCCAGTTTCACCAACCGATTTTATTATAATATATAATTTATCAACAAATTTTCAAACTTTTTAATCAGAATTTTCAAACCAAATTTGGGTACGTATGTAGTTTTATAACCCATTGAATTTGGTTGTAATAAAGTGAAAGTTTGAAGTGACTCAAAAATTGCGTTGATTTTTAAATTTTTTTTTTTGCTCTTGTTTTTTGTTCTTGGTCATTTTCCCCATATAACGAATGCTCGCTATTTCTTTGCATGTATGGTATATTTATTTTATAGTACAAGCCACTCCCACAATCAATGTTTTTCTTCTTTAAATTTGGAAAATTGCACACGACTTTTGAGGCCAATAATGATTATTACCACTAAATTGCGTAATAAGTTGAGAAAAAAATCTCAAAAATAATACAAATTTATATTTAGTGACTATTAATTATCAATATTATTATTACAATAAGATAAAACATTATACTACCATCACACAGCTCATTAGCTACTGACGCCTTCTAAACATTCTTTTCGTCACCTATTTACCATTTCAGTGAGTTGGCCAGCCCGCGTTGTCAATCACGAGAATCGAATGTTTCTGCAGCCGCCATGGAGGGACGTTGTCCGTCGAATGGCTCCCATTGCTCTGGCAATGAGCGTTCTGCAACGCCCGCAACCACCTCGCTACCCAGCACACCACCCGCAGGTCTACCATTGCCGGCCACACTAGCACCGGCAGCAGCAGCTGCTTTGTTGCCACCACAATCTGCCGCCATGGCTGCATATTTCAACGCAGCTGCTGCAGCAGCGGCACAACAGAATCACTTGCTGCTAACCAATCCACTAGCAGCTGCAGCCTCACTTGTGCAACAAGCCACACGAACACATTCGCCAACTACAAATCACTTAGCACGAACAACGCCCTCCTCACCACAAACAGGCACCATCGCCGACGAGCCAGTACTGGACTTTAGCACGAAACGCCGACGGCAATCTGAGCATGAAAGTGATGACGATGAGGTTGACGAGAAGATGGACGATGACAATTGCGAGCTGAGCAATGCCGCGGATGCGCCAGTCGATGTGAATAGTCCGCTTGATTTGTCGGTTGGACGCAAACGTGAATCTTCAGATGAGGAGTCCCACATGCCAATGCGAAAAGCATTACGCACCGCGCACGAATACAAAGCGCTACCATCGACTGCTAGCAATTGGGTACCAACAATTAATCCGTACTTAGCTGCGGTGGCCGCGGCTAGCTTATCACCCAAATCGCCACTCTCGCCAATGGAATGGAATGGAAAACATAAACTTTTGCCAAATGAAGCTACCAAAGCACTAGAGAAAATGACTGAAATGACAAGACTTGGCTCGGCTACAGACAGTGCCGAGCTACCACCACAGCACAGGCAAGTGGGTGCCACAGCCAACAATGTGAGCAACTCTGGCGGCGGACGACACAGTGCGTGGCAGTCGCATTGGCTTAACAAGGGGGCAGACGCCGTGCGAGATGTCTTCAAATGTGTTTGGTGTAAACAAAGTTTTCCCACACTGGCCTCATTAACAGCACACATGAAGGAGACGCAACATTGTGGTGTCAACATGCCTTCAACGGGCCCAAATGGCATCCCAACTAATAGCAGCGCCAGCAATCAGACAACTCAATCGACACATCACTTACGTCACTCGACTAATACCGGAACATCGTCCGCTGCCACATCAGCCACAGCAACTGCAGCGACCACGTCCAATAAATCTGATCTCAATTTGTTAATCAAAGAAACGATGCCATTGCCACGCAAACTTGTCCGTGGCCAAGATGTCTGGCTCGGCAAAGGTGCAGAGCAAACGCGCGAAATACTGAAGTGCATGTGGTGCGGCCAGAGTTTTCGCTCGTTGGCCGAAATGACATCGCACATGCAGGAGACGCAACACTACACGAACATAATATCCCAAGAGCAGATCATTTCATGGAAGTCGACGGATGATAAAAACTCGAACAGCGGCAGCTCGAACTCGAATAGAACATCGTCAACATCACCTGTCGGTGCATCGCCACCGTCTGCCATAGCCAATGCAGGGGCCGTTGTTATTTCTAGCCCCAACAACGCATCGGCGGCTACTGTAAGTGCCGTGCTAACATGCAAGGTGTGCGATCAGGCCTTTCCAACGCTCAAGGAGCTAAGCAATCACATGATGAAAAATTCACACTACAAGGAGCACATGATGCGTGCCATTGGCGGTGGCGAGCATGCGGCAACTACGCCAACTGCAGCGGTCGCGCGACGCGGACGGCAAATGCGTGAAAAACGTAAGAAGTCGTTGCCGGTGCGTAAGTTGTTGGAGTTGGAACGCGCACAACAAGACTACAAAAATAATAGTTTGGATCCCGCGTTGAAGCCATTACGTGATTTCGCCGCTACGACTAAGATTACATGCGAAAAGTGTGGCGAGAAGATCGAGACAGCGCTATTTGTCGATCACATCAGGCAATGTCTGGGCGGAATGTTGATGGTACCCTCACGCAATCACAGCAGTGACGCGTTGAAACACACACTTAACACCATGAGTTGTATCGAGCAGCTTGCTAGTCCACAGACCCCGACTAGTCGCAGTGATGGGCGCAAAACAGCCGACAGCAATATGTCTCACGCCTCAGCACGCCCAGACATACTTTGCCCGCTGCCCAAGGAAGGTGAAAAGACGAGCTACTCTACGCCATCCGTGCTTAACGCCATCGAGCAACTAATCGAGAAGAGTTTTGATATACGCACGCGCAACAACAGCTCCTACTCGGGCAATGGTAATGGCAGCCAGCGCAGCACACCACTCGGTTCTAGTATTTTGAAGCGGCTCGGTATTGACGATAGCGTCGACTACACCAAACCGCTCATAGATCCACAAACAATGCACTTTATGCGCACTTACTCGAACTTCTCAGCGCGAGATCGTAGCGCAAGCGAGTCGAGCTCGATTTCTGAACGCTGCAATAGTCGCATAGAATCGTTCACACCCGAACGCAATAACGCAGAGCGTGCACGACAGTCAACGCCACGCCTAACACCGGAAAAGTTGACCAACGCGGAAGCGAATGCGGAGACAGTTGATAACAATGACGTCATGTCAATGGACAATGAATTGCTGAAAATCAAATCAGAGCCTGCTGAAACGTCCAACGAGCCGCAAGAGCTAACGGTGAACAACAACAAGGGCAGCCTGGATATGTCACCACATAAAATATCCGTAAAAAAGGAATTCAATATGATTGATAACCAAGAGGATGAGCGGCAATCGAGTGACTCTCTACACTACAAGCCGCAAGTGCAGACTCCTTGTTCGCGCGCTGCAAGTCCCAGCACAAGCGAACGCTCAATTACACCCAAATCCACAACATCTTCCGCAGACAAGAGATTTCCGACAGTTGGCAGTAGCCTCACAGCGCTTTCTTCAATGTTTGACAGCCTAAATAATATGAACACAAGTGCGTCCAACACTCAGCTGCATGCTACAGAAAGCGTGGTTGGTGCGGAGACCAACAACAACAATACAAATAAGAAAACAAATGCCAATCCACTTGCGGCGCTTCAAAAGCTTTGTGAGACGACAGAGAAGCCAGCCATGAAGACACGCAACACCGCTAATGGCATCAATCACAATTCTCAGCTGGCAGGCAATATGATGGCCTTCAGTTGGGCTTGCAATGATGCCGTACAGAATTCGAATGCCGAGTCCATGATCAAGTGTTCGCAATGTGATGCAGTCTTCAGCTCAAAGGGCGCTTATCGTCATCATTTCTCGAAGATGCACTACATCAAAGACGGGGACGGAGAGGTGAATGCTGCAAAATCTCCGATGCTGGCATGCTCACCTAAGTCGGCAGCTACGTCTCCGAAGAGCGCTTCAAAGAGTCCCGTGAGTGCAGGCAGCATGGCAGCTCCAATCATCAATCCGTACAGTGAAAGTTCGCAATCAAAGTTCCTCAAATACACCGAGTTAGCCAAGCAGTTGTCATCAAAGAATGTCTAAAAGATTAGTCACAACCTTTTTGCTAATTAAGTCCCCAACCCGAATACTACTTCGATACTTTGTGATGTGATGTTTGGGGTCAAAACGGGTAGTTTTTTGGTAAGTTAAGTTTTCAGAGATTTGAAAGTTCGAAATTATTATTTTTGGATATTTTTTTTTTTTTGTAAATCGGTATATTTATTTCCATGTGATTTGTGGTTTTGAGTAATACTAATTAGATGGGCATTGATTACAAGCAGCGCTTACAAGAAAAGGTTGCCCCTGATTATAAGAAAAGGTCAGTTATAATGGAAGGGGTCCATAATCCTGACATTAGTGGAAATACAGTGATCAGCATAACCAGCTTGATTTTCGAGGTAGAATTTTTTACAAATTTTTTTAAGTATTGTTCATTCTCTAACCGAAACCATATAAATCAACTTTTTAAACTTTATAAACATTATAGAAAAAATTCCTATAAAAATTATCAAACAACTTGCACAGAATTTCATCTAACTTTTGAACTTTTTAGTCTGAATTTTTAGAAAAATTTTGAATATGCAGTTTTATAGTACACTGAATTTTTGTATAATGAACAAAAGTTTTAAGCGATTGAAGAATCCTGTTAATTTAAACAAAAAATTTCGCGATTTTTTCCTGTAATGAATGGAAGTTACAAAAATTGGAGCTAGTTTAGATTAGGTTAACCAAGTTGCTTGTCTAAGACAAGGCACATGGTAAACCTAAGGTCATTCTGAAACTTGCACTTGATTTCGAACCTATAACTAAATTGCTTAAACCACTTATATCTTTTTAAGAAGGGAACTAGGCCCAGTAAGAATAATGGCGAAGATATATGACACGGCTTTTTTGAAGTGCAGGATATTCACAGAGGAGGGGTCGTACCAAGTCAATTTGTTCTTCATCTCCACAACACGTGCATAAGTGATTGAGAGGTACACCCATTCTACTGGCTGGGGTGCCAGTAGTACAGTGACCCGGTATAACACCTGTGCGGACGCTTGTAGTTGATCCGTTAGATCCAAGCTGATATTTTATCCTTTTAAGATTCGGTTTTGGTCAGAGCACTTTGGAGACCCTGCAGTTAGTAGTCAGAGGCCACTTTCTATTGGCTTCCGCGATTACGCTCAAGTCAATCGCAGTATACAGATCATTTAGAGGAATTTTTATAGCCTCTACCACTCGCTGAAGGTCAAGCTGAGAGCCTTTCCTTGCACATTCATTTCTCTCCACAGCAGGGTTGCCGGGGCCCCACGAAAGTGTGGTACTGTGTTGTTGGATAAGCGAGTCACCTCGTGCATTCTTTAACATATCTTGAATTGACGCGCTCTGAGTCTAGTGCCATAATCGCTGCTTGACTATCAACAAAAATGGTTAGTTTTGCCCGATGTAAGCCCATTAGTCTTATCGTTTCTGTTGCTTTTTCTATAGATCGTAGATCTAAGCTTAGAAGATGCTACACCGGTCTGAAAATCTAAAGGAGCAATTTAAGGATAATTTTTTCGAGTACACTCCCGATTCCGTGCCATTGTCCATCTTAGGCGTCAGTATAAATGCGTTGACCACTGACGTCTGATATGACTCTCGTCAGCCGTTGCTTTCTGTTGGGTATTCATATTTTATAATCTTTATTCGAGTCTATCTACACAAGCTACTCTTTTGACTTTTATGAGATTCTTTTGGTAGGATTGTGTCTGTATCGCCTCACACCACACGAAAGCTCCATAAGTCCAAATCGGTTTGATCATCGTATTGTACGCCCAATGGTTTATATCTGGTTTCAGACTCCAGAATTGGAGCTGATTCTTTTTAATTTTTTATTTTATTTTATTTTTTTTGTGTTTTTTTTTGTTTTTGCAATGGCCTTGCGTATTTTCTTCGGCAAGAATTTAATTTTTTGTAGAATAAAATGCAAAGAGCTGTCAGAAAAAAATATTAAAAATACAAACGATTTTTCGCCTCTTAGTAAGACAAGGTTTTATATAACGTCGTTGGACACTCTTCGTCATCGCGCATTCCTTCTCCCATATTCTTTACCAGAATATTTTTCACTTCCACCTTACTCTGTGGTTTATGCTGAGCTACTTTCCGTTTGTTTTCGTGCCACAAATTGAATTCACATTTGAAGAGTTCCTCGGCCAAATCATTCGCTTTATTTCAAAGGTCTGAAAATATTGCTTGTACCTCTAAGCAAAGTAAAAATTATTCTCTTGGCATTTTTAATCATAAGCCGATTAATTTATTGGCAAACCAATTTTACCTATTATGCGCCATGGCATAGTGCGGATTCGTTTTGCAAGTTCTCGCCAACCGATTTCCAAACAAACTTTTTTGTCAAATTTGTCCTTATTTTTTTTTTATTCATAGTTCAGTTCAATACTAGAATTTGCTAGTTCAAAAGCATCAAATATGATTGACGTACGACTCCATTTGCAAAAATTTTAAATCTTCTAAGAGGGTGCTCAATTTTGCGCCCCTGAAAAGATTTAAAGTATTTTTGCAAAGGAATTTCGAAAAAAAAAATTGGTCGCCTTTTTACAGTGTTCATAATATCTTCGTCATTTATAGTTGGCCATTAGACTTTGATACATCGCTATTTTGGTTCTGAGAATACAATTTTTTTTTTTCAAAGTTTTTTGGTTCAAGCACTCCGTTCTAGTACGTACCAAAAAGAGTTTGTACCACCCAAATGCCAATAAATGGTTAAAAGTTACGTCCGTTTCTTGTGGTCTTACGCCTATCTGTCTACCCCTCATATAATATTCCCAAAGAGAAAAAGAGAAGTCGCAAGAAATCGCAAGTTCTTTGAGCTGCTGTCTTCTTTCATTTCAACAAAATTCTTTCATTTCAACAAAATTCTGGTTTCATTTCAACAAAATTCGGAAAGGTCTTTTTAAGAACAAGAAAAAAAATCGTTAATAGAATAAGAAGAATGAGCAAAACTATGATTTATTGTTGACATTAATCTACCTTAAAAGGGCTTTCAAATGAGATTTTGGGTATGTAAGGGGAATTTATATCTTAACAATTTATTTTAACTCTACTAAAACTGCAGCTTTTGCAGGTTCTCCAGAATATCACACAATGTTTTGGCATTTTGGTAGCCAAATGTTTAGAATTTAGAATTATGAAAATGAAAAACAGAAATTCTAATGATCCTTTCCAAGCAGTGTTAATGAAATTCAAAAGAAAATGGAGGAAAAGTTATTTCTTTTACTATAAAAAATGGAGCATACAAAGTTTAGTTCAAAAAAATCAACAATGCCGAACCCCCAAAAAGTATTTAATATCAGTCAAAGGTATTGAAAGAGAATTTAAAAGGAATAAGTTAAATGCTATGATTGTCATAGTCACTGTAGTCTAAGATCTTTTTAAAGTTAGATCCTCACATGGCAGATAACCCAGTAGTGTCTCAAGCATTCAATGAATTCTTGAGTGATCCTCTTCCAGAAAGTTCAAATGCTGCTACGTCTTTGAACACTGAAATATATGTTGAGACTTTAACTCTAAAACAAAGTTTCACTATATTCATCACACTATCGAAATGCATCAAACGAAACAATAGCTAAGCTGGGTGAAGTTTTCAATGGTTTCAGTACTAAAATTAAGAATGCAGCTGCTTTCATGAACTGAAAAAACTACCAGCCGTTCATCGTAAAAGTTTGAATGTTGCGTCAAGTTATGGATTCACATTCTTGGTTGGCATTGCTAATCAAATTAATCAGATAAACGTTTGGCTAATTGAATGCATGCACCAATATAAAAAGTGTATAGATAATAATAAACGCGGTTGACAGAGAATTCTCCGAACAATTGAAGTCACAGCCTTGCACTTTATTTGTATGGTGGCATAGCAGTGGAATTATTAAAAATGAAAAATATTCATTCAATAAAATTCATAATGCCGATAGAAAAAATATATATAAAAAACAAAAAAACAATTTAATAAAAAATAAAATTCAACAGCTGAATAAAAAGTTAGTAGTCAGACGGAATCGCCGGTCATTTATTGAGAGCAGATATGTAGTATCATTTCCTTACAAGTGAAGAGCGAGTCAAATATGGAAAAAGTGTTGGAATGAGAGTTAAAATCTTGGCATCGGCACGAGAGAGTACGTGAAGGTCGTAATTTGTTTGGCATACTTTAAAAAAAGAAGCCTAAAGTATTTTGATACTTCTGCAAAGGAAATAGAATAGGATAGGATAGGATTATTAGGTTATATTGTTAGTCGAAAAAATCTTTTCGTATTTCTAATCAAACTTCAACTCATTTTTTTTATATTTATAATGAACTTTATTAAACCAAATATGTACCATTTTGGTCGACCACCTTTTGCCATTTTTCTTCTAGAGACATTATTCCATCAGTGTAAAACTTTTGTGGTTTCTCGCCGAAAAACTTGGACAAGTAATTTTCACAGGCTTCTCTTGAAGCCAACTTTACTCCATTAAGGGAGTTCTGCATTGACCGAAACAAATGGTAGTCCGATGGTGCAGGGTCAGGGCTATATGGTGGATGCATCAAAACTTCCCAGCCAAGCTCTCACAGTTTTTGCCGAGTCATCACAGATATGTGTGGCCTAGCGTTGTCCTGATGGAAGACGACGCCCTTTCTGCTGATCAGTTCTTGCCGTTTTTTTTCGATTGCTTGCTTCAATCGCATCAGTTGTTGACAATAAAGTGTAGAATCAATCGTTCGAGCAGGCTGGAGCAGCTCATAGTGGATGATTCCTTTGCAATCCCACCAAACACACAGCATAACCTTTCGAGGCGTCAATCCTGGCTTTGCGACTATTTGTTGAGCTTCACCACCCTTGCACCATGATCTTTTTCGCACATTATTGTCGTATTTGATCCACTTTTCGTCTCCTGTTACCATTCGCTTCAGAAATGGTTCGACTTCATTTCGTTTCAGCAAAGCAACGTAGATGTTAATTCGGTCCATTAAATTTTTCACAGACAATTCATGTGGTACCCAAACATCGAGCTTCTTTTTGTAACCAGCCTTTTTTAAATGGTTCAAAACCATTTGATGATGTCATGGCAGCTTATGTGACGGTCCTGGTCAATCTTTTCCATAATTTCATCGACTTTTTCAACGATAAGTTGACCGGAGCGAGGTGCATCTTTCACATCGAAATTTCCAGAACGGAAGCGAGCGAACCATTGTTGTGCTACACGAACTGATACAGCATCGTCTCCGTAAACTTCACAAATTTCATTGGTGGCTTGCGTGGCACTCTTCCCTTTTTTATACAAAAATTTCAAAATATAGCGAATTTCTTCATTATTTTCACTCATTTTTGAACAGCTATAACTTTTTTTCAACTTCTCCGAATTTAATTTTTTTTTTTTTGTTAAATGATATTTGCATAATCAGAAGCTTTCTAAAGATTCTAATTAAGTTAAAAATATTGATGGCAATTTTTGTAAATTTTAAAAATTTTTGTAAATTTTATACATGGTTTGCATCTTTTATTTATACGATTTTTGTTATATAATAAACTCCGATATACGATGGTAAGACTTTTGGCTTTTCAACGGTTATCCAGAGGGCTCTAAGATATCAAGCAAACTCAGTCATATCCAATGCAAAACAAAAATTGTTAAAAATCGAGACGCTTTCTGAGCTACTTCAAACTTACATTTTACTGTATTAAAATTTCATTAACTTTAAAACTGCATATCTAGTTTCCAGAAGTTTTCTAAAGACTCTGACTAAGAAGTTGAACAATTTGGTGACACTTTTCTGAAATTTGTGCAATTTTTGGCAAATTTTTGTGAATTTTGTACAAAGTTTGCAACTTTAATTTATAAGATTTTTCTTATACCAAGAATCATATTTTAATAAAAAATTAGCGAAAACATTTGTCATGGAAAATATTGCGAATATTGTAAAGAGATAAAGCGACTTAATTTTGTGAGCGCAAGTGTGCATACATACATACACATGTATGCGTGTTTGCCTATAAGTAATATTGCTTTGACGACAACTCAAGCCTTCGATTAGACACCAATTCCTTTTTTTCTAGTTTTTCAATATTTCCTCATAGTATTTATGTACATACAAATGCACATACATACGCACATAATAGGCCGTACTTTGAAAAAAAGCGCTTATCAAGTAATATAGAAACTTTACTTATTTTAAGGCAAAAATTAAATGAGATAAAGAAATTGATTTGCAATCATATGCAATGGAGCACCACAAACATATGTGCGTACATACCACCCACACAATCAAAGACAAGGTCGCAAAGCAATATTAATTGACAACGGCCTAAAGTTGGGGAAATCGTCGAACAAGAATTCATTCATTTGAACTCTCGCTCAATTTATTCGCACAAAGGTTACACTCTCTGAATTTACTCTTTCATTGTGTGCAGGTACAATTTTGCAAACTATATCTCTTTCGCTATAAAGCTCTTTGACATCAAAATACTCTTAAAATTGATGGAGATTTACTCTTAACACTGCATATTCTTTAGAAAGAGCGTATGAGGAATAAATAACTCTTAAAAACTCTCATACAGAGATTAGCCCTAAAAGAGTTTTCCTCGCCGAAAGAAAAGCAAATAACCTGTCAAACGTGCAAAACCTCTCAGGAGCACCAAAACCAAATTAAAATAAAGTAAAAAAAGCGCACTTCGAGCAGAGAGACACACACATGTTGGCATCCCTTTCTAACAGTCACAGGCATTGATAAGTTAACCGACAGCAGTCCATCACTTTCGCACACTGCATTTGCTTAGCTTTTCCAACTCAGCTGCCAACCAGCCAGCCGCCAGCCAGCCATCTAGCGCATATGAGCAGACTCTCAGCGGGATGTCCCTTGGAAAGTGCATCAAAATTCAATTAATGTGCACCGCCACCGTTGGCTCCGCGCGTACACACACACTCACACACATACATCGCGCGCACACACACACTCGAAGCACCACTCGGTGCTGTCAGCATCATAGCTGCCGTGTGCTGTGTCCGAGCTTGATGAAATGTTGTCCGTCAAGTTTATAAAGCGAGTGTGCAAGTGAGATGTCGATACAAAATAGGAACCGAGACGAATGTCAGCCATTACCGTCACACTTGTTGTCGTTCAAAAAACTTACGATGGCACAAATGAATGTGAATGCACACTAATCCATACATTTCGATACGCAAACAAACAAACATACAAACAAACAGTGCGAGTTGTATTTTATTTATTTCTAAACTTTATAATAAGGCGGGGTAAATAGTGAGCCACCTGAAAAACCAGTATTTTGCCGAACGTATATATTGAGTGAAAGCTTTGAGTGCAAGATGAGAGTACATAGCAAATAGCCGAGTGAAATATTTCAGTTATATTCAATGGGTCCTCATGCTGATGTGTGTGAGTGTGTTTGCTTTGCGTTTCGAAGAAACAATGAGAGCAGCCATAAGTTTGCATAAGGTTTGGAACGCCATTGAATGCTGCTCAGGTGTTCACATAATTTTGGTTTCGAAAGCGGAAATCTGCATTAAGCGGTTTGAGCTTTGATAGGCGTAAATATAAAATTTTTGTTTTATAAATACAATATAATTAATTTTTTTTCTTTTCAAAAATATTGAAAAAATGTTGCCATTCAAATATTAAACAATTTTTTTTTAAAATGTTATTAAATATTGTATTTTTTTCTTTTTTTAATGAAAAAATGTTACCATTCAAAATTTGATTTTATTGATTTTCGTCGCTAGGAGAAAAGTAAATATTTAAATTAAATGTAAAGGAAGTGGATTTTTGAAATGGAATTAGTGTTTATTATGTGTTCAACGTGGCACAAAATTAATCATCCAATTTTATTTTAGAACAACTTTTTTACTAAATGAAACACAAAGTGGAAATATTTCCATTGCCTGGCTGGTTATATACCGCACCGTCTAGTTCACAAATGTCAAATGTAATTTACGTACGACGCCAATTACAAAAATTATAAATCTTCCTATAGGATGATTAATTTTGCGCCACCTTGTATTACATACAATATAATCACCCACAGCTTCAATTCATCTATCTCAGTAGTACTCTAATAATTATATCCCATCTCTGTGGTGATTTACCGCAAGTTTTGCTAATTTTTTGTTGAAAATTTTGAGTTTCTGTAAAGCCGTGAGGTGCTTCTGGCCACTCATGGATCGAAGGCTCTCGAGGAAGCTTCTAACGTTAAAAAAGCCGCAGCTCTCGAATTTTATCAATGGTTTTCCGAATGATGCATATTAAGTACAATATCTAGGTGGTGAAACTTGGCATTATTTAGAGTCCTTTTTGCAGAAGCTGTCTGAAGAATAAGATGGAATTATCTCAACACCTCCTGAGTATTTTCAACACTGATGAATAGATCGTATGTTCATTCGACGCTATGCCAAGAAAACGCCCTGAGTTATTATCCGTCATTTTTGTGGGTTCATCACTTGACCTTTCTGGTGTAAAGAAAGTTTCTCCAAAATTGAAAAGGTTTATCTTTGTGGGCTATGCAAAACGAGATGAAAAGAGATGGTACACTCAAGTGCGAAGTGAAGTCAATTCACTTTCGATCGCATTCGAATTCTTTTGTATTCATATGCGTACCTGGTCACAGTGATATTGTGCAGGAAACCGCGAGGTGGATGAGCTGGCTAGACGAATGACCTGTGAGGTAGTTTCTCGTGGCAGGGTTTCCCGTTTCTCGTCAACTCAGCGCGAACTGGGCAAGTACAGAAACTTCTAAGTCGCTAAATCTTCCAGTCCCGTGTGAATCGCAGGCGCTCCAGGGATATTCTGAGGTTAACAAAATCTCAGCTTTCGAATTTCCTGGGTCCACTTTCAGGACACTGTCCGCGAGGTATGCATGTTGTAAGACTCGGTATTACTTCTAGTCCGTTTTGCGCCAGCTGTATGGGGGATGAGATGGAACCATTAGTTAGTTGCCCGGCTCTCGTGTAGCTAAGGCATCTTGGATCTCATTTCTTTGCTGCTGATATAGAACGTCTTGAATCTATAGAAAGTCTTAAGAAACTAAGTTAGGTTAGGCTGGCCGAAGCCACGCAGAGACCATTTAGATCGATATCGATACCAGATCAGAGTCCTTTTTTTAGCGAAAATATGCATCACTCAAGATGCAAGTACTGTTCGCGTATTTTGGAGTCGCTCTAGCTTCAGTTCAGGGATAGATTCCAGCCTTTCAAAACTGAGCGCACCCAGGTAGCATAGTCTAGTTTTCGAAAGAGCCGGGCATTAGCATTGAATATGATCCAGGGTTTCTCTTTACCCGGCTCATTACATTTTCCGCAAGCGTCGTTTAGAGTTAAATTTAGCTTGTAAGCGTGCGATGCAACTAGGCAGTGTCCTGCTAGTATACCAACCAAAGTTCTACAGTTCCTTCTATCGAACGATATAACTGATTTAGTATACTTGTGCATACATCTTTGCAATTGGTTAAGCAAAGCCATTTACCTTTTGCCTTTCTTAGCCCGGAACCCAATATATGTACACAACGCCTGCAGTTACGAGCGAGCTTGTCTTGATATTAACAACCTGTTGCACCTCATTAGCATTATGGAGCGGTATACACAACCGTAACTCAGTCATCGTTCCGTCGTCATCCACAAATATCCCCCCGCCTCACGTCCTATTAGTTTGCTCCTCTTTACTTTCTAGTATCATAAAAGACGATCTTTATTTCTCGTCCAAGTGTTTTTTTTTTATGAGGAGGAAGCATCGAAAGCCTTGCCGCGTCAGTGTGGGACTTTAACCCGAACTAAACCTCCTACCGTCAAAGTACCGACCCCCCCGGTACAACCGTCAAGTATTTCGTCGGGAGGCGATTTGAGCGTTGCACTCAACGTCAGTTACTGTTCTGATGTCAAAATGTCACAAGCTGCATCTGCCTATTACCACCACTGTTAGGCCATATCTGAAGAGAACCACCCCTGTCGGATCTGTATGCCCCCTCCCTCCATGTCACTGTTCGTTACCATAGAAAACTTAGTTTCTAATAGTGGTATGGTCAGTTTGCCTGTGTTTTCATCTCTGGATGGGTTTTCTGCTTCACGGTCTTATTTGGCGTTCGCGCATCCTCCTTGCCTGCTCGCTATGTCGGAGTTGCTGCATTATTTCAGCAGCCATGTGCTGGGCTTTGTTTCAATTGTCCTGGCTCTTCAGCATCAGTGGCACTAAGTTCTCGGGCGTGATGCCGCTGCCAAGGCTGTCTTCCAGTCTAGCCCTTGCTCTTCTGAAGCGGGGACACATAAGAAGCACATACTCTGCGTTCTCAACTGCTGGTGTGCACTTCTCACACACGATTGACTTTCTTCGTGTTCAAAGCGGTGAAGGTACGCTTTAAAGCAGCCATGACCACTTAGGATTTGGCAGAGATAGAAGTCTACTTCTCCGTGCTTTCTCTGGAGCCAAGCTTCAACGTTGGGGTTGAGACGGTGGGTCCACCTGCCTTTATTTGCACTGTCCCATCGCGTCTGCCACTGGGCCATGCAACGGTGGTTTAAATGTGCTTTCTTCTATCTGTGCGTTTTAATCTAACCTATCTACATATATTCACTATGAAAAAATCGATAAAATCTCCTTCTCTTTCCCACGAAATAGCTAACCGATGCACCTCTAGTCTAGTGTGGCTCTTTTATCTCTGGGAATGGGTTCACCCGAAAGGTTTTCTATCAAAAGTAAACGGCTTTTAATTTTCTTCAAATATTCTTATGATTTGATTTCACGATTTATACCCACAGTTTGGGAAAGTACCCAAGCGCTTGGGTAAATAATCTTTGTCCCGCCACTAATTCAGTATTTACCAAAACCACAAGCAAATCACATCGCAAAACTTATCAAATAAAACGAGTACATATTTGCAAATAAAGAAAGAAAACTTTTTATAGAATATTTTTAACTAAGCAAAATTCCTGTTTGTTGTTTATAATTTTTAATCGCGAAAAACTTTGATGTATATTTCTCAATTGCTTTCAGTTTAAACCAAAAAAAAACAAAAAAAAACCTGATATAATCTCTCACTTACCTAACTCAAAAATGTATACGATTTAAAAACAAAATTTATTATAAAAAAAATAAAGTAAATGCGGCCATTTCAAATTGTATAAAGCGCACGGCCAAACAGAAAATATTAACTTAGATGTATATCAGACTTGTTTTCTAATACTAACTAAAAGTCGCCTTTCATAAAAAGCATCAACAAATTGTAATAACGGAGTATACGTAAAAATTAACACTTAACCTCATCTAGAAAGAAAAACGAAACATTTTGCAAACTACCCACGTACATATGTATGTTTGTATAGTAGATGTATTAATAAGAAGAAGAAGCAGAGATGGAAAAGAAAAGAGCGGCTAACAACTAACAAACGGATAAATGAATGTGCATTAGAGCGGATCGATTTTTATGCCAAAAATCCGAATAATAAAAAACGATTAGACAAAGATCATTCTGAGGGAGAATCCAAGTGAAGCTGTTGGTTAAAAGTGAAAATTTAGGGATTCTACATCATAAATGTGTAAAGGAAACACGATCCGCTCTGGTGAGCAATAATGAAGTGCTAAATATGCTTAATACATAGAGGTAAAATGTCAATAAAATTGGCTTTAGTTGCCAATCGAAAGTTGTAATTTATGGCGACTCACTAAAAAAAAAATTGCGATTTTCCATCGAAATTATGAAATTTAAATCTAAAAATTAAATGTAAATAAATGTAATAATTCTAAGCAAAATAAATTTCGGTAGAATATAAAGATTTACGTGAGCTAAGAGGATTTAAAGGGGGAAACCGGTTTAGATCGATCAAAAAATCGATTTTTTTTATTGCATAACGTATAACTACTCAAGAATATGTGGTAAACATTTTAAAGCGAAATTCGCATTATTCCCGATTCGTTGAGCACTTAAGTGACTGCCCGTAGCGCGCGTTAATTAGAACGACGTTTTTCTCGAAACTACTTTTTTCAACTGGTGGGCATTTTAATTTAAAAAGTTATCGACCAATCGTTCTAAAATTTTTCGGGACTTTTTTTATTTATTCAATTCTAATATATGTGAACCTAATTCTGGGATTATAGTATTATTTAAAATATGGGTTTTTAAGCAAAATAGATGAAAAAATGTGGTATAAAAAACTATTTTGTGTTCAAGCGCCTCAAAAGCATGCAATTTTCAATATTTTTTACCACAATTAGGTTCATATTCTTAGGAAATATTTTGTAAATAAAAAAAATATGCTGTTGATTTGGGAGAATAATTGCAACTTCAGGAACTCCCACCAGACACTCGGATGGCGATCGTCCATAGACAGCACGTTCTAGCGCCACTAGAAATAGCTTCAAAAAAATTTAAAAGTGTACCTAAAAATATAAATAAAATATTCTCTAAACTTAAACAATTTCTGATTATTCCTCCTTTGTTCAAAAAATTCTCGAAAAACACCAAAATTTTAGCCTCCTAAACCGGTTTCCCCCCTTAAAACAAACTTCACCAATATAGACTTTTATAAATAAAATTAGTTTTACCTCTTAACGGCTAAAACCGGCTTTCATGAAGATACAAATTTTTCCTTTTAAAAGCCAACTCTACCATGACTTACCAAGGGCAAATATAAGAAAATATATAAACTAAAAAAGTGGCTTACACTGAAAGGTACTACTTCCTCAAATTTGTGCATTGCACTGCACATTTGACCGGAAAGATGCCAAAAATTGAAGCATTGCAAAGTTTGTGTTTTATACTTTGCGGCCAATAATGAAAACTGAGTAAAATAATCATGAAAATTACAAATTTCTTGTTTTACTACATATTGATTTTCAAAATATTTCCCCTGGAAGTCAATCCCATTTACTTGAACCAATTTTCAAAGGACTTTTGCCACTCAGAAGTGGATGCCTCCAAAAGGTTAAGCACCTCCTTCTTCAGGCGTACAAGACCGTTGAACTTGCATTTGTCACCTGTTGTGGAGCTGTGAACTACCGCAGCCGAATTTCTCCAACATTTCTTTACATCAATCGACACGAGTTATGGGGCAACTGTCAGGGTGGTTAAGTTTCAAGGGCCGGTATTGATTTTGAATAAAATACAATTTTTTAAGAAATTTTTTGTCATTCCTCTTTATTATGACAATATTGGTATGGCTCAATTACGTATGCAACAAAATATCAGCCAAATAGCCACCGCGGCCTCGGTGGAACAGCTCCATCCGATGGTCCGAATTTTCGATGACGCTGAGGCATAACTGAGGTTCTATGCCGTTAATGTGCCGAATTATCTCATCCTTTAGATCTTGAATTGTTGCTGGCTTATCGACGTACACCCTTTCTTTCAAATAACTCCAAAGAAAGAAGTCCAACGGTGTCAAATCACATGATCTTGGCGGCCAATTGACATCGCCGCGACGTGAGATTATTCGGCCCTCAGATTTTTCGCGCAAAAGAGCCATGGTTTCGTTATATTTATTTATATTTCCAAAATATTTAAATGGAAGTCTTAAAATATAATAAATTTTATAGTTTCAATGGAAAATCAGCAAATTTTTTTTTGTCTCAAATGGAAAGTGATGAACCCTACTGTATATACAAGCATGCACGCTTACATAGAGTGATCGAAAAACCAATGGAAATGCACATATGCTTACATATATGTATATGTGTATGTATGTGTAAATATATGTGAGAAACAAAAAGTTGTACATAAATACGAAATGCTATGTAATTCTAAGTGAGGTAGACTTCAACATTTTAAAAATTTGTAACAGTTAAAAATAAAAGCAAGAAAAAAATTATCTTAAAGCCTACCAACTCATTTCACATACATACATACAAGCTTAAGAAGCAGAAATGAGGTGCACTACTCGCACGTTATGTAAAATTTGCAATAATGTAAAATTACAAAAATCCAAATTACAAAAAACAAAAACAAAAAAAAAAAATTACAAAAAAAAAAAAAAACTTTCGCTATACAAAAATGCAAGACAAAAAAATGCCGAAAAACATCTCGCAAATCTTCCCTCTTAGTAGACACCAATTCAATGGAAAATTCTAATTAAAAAAACAGATATATAAACAAATAATGCAACCTATGTATACGCAAAACGTTACCTAATACATACACACATACAACTAAAAAGATATACCATAAAAATTGTATTAACAAATTAAACTGAAATATTTATAAAAAAATATAAAATAAATTTACTCTCCTTATTTGTAAAAAACTTATCTAACTTTTAGAATTTTATGAATACTTAAATGTATGTAAAACTTAATAGAGTCTCTACAAACATACACAAGCTACTTCATACATACATACATACTCGTATATATGTATGTGTGACTACTTAACTATTAGTCCTTAACATTTAAGCGCATACGTGTGTAAGTATGTATTTGTATACACACAAACATACCTAATTAACTGCGAAAATGTGCAAAAGCAGACAGACGATTGTATACTTATTATTTTTGTGATATTATTTTTAACTGATCTTAAAATAAGTTAATTAATTACAAGCGCATACACATACAGGCACACACTGTATGTCTTCAACTATGCTTAAACTATTTATTAAAATTAATGCAAATAATATAATATTATTGTGTACATACTGGTGAAAATTATATAATATATAAATCTAATACACACACATTCATACATACACACATTCATACATACGTATTTGACTGCAATCTGCTGCGTCTTTATGAGTCTCGCTGGTTGCGCAGCATTCACTTGCATGCACTCATATGTATGCATGTATGTATGTGCGTGTATGTGTGCATGTAATAAATTTTAGTGTCCTTTAAGCGCTTTTCCATGGAAAATAAAATGAGTATACATACATATACACCTATAACCATAAGTACATAAATATGTAAGCATAAATAAATATCAGATTATGAATCAATAAACTAAATTAAAGAAAAAAACAAAACGAGAGTCAACAAATAAAGTTGTGCATTTCAAATTTAAACTAAATTGATTTTTTTTTTACTCACACCCGCTTGGAGAGAGGTAAGTTGGTATAGTTAATCAATCAATTAATCAAGCCTATATTAGAGAGGAGTCGCGTCAGGACACCATTGACAGAAGCCGCCTTGGAACTTACATTTATTAAATGCTACCTGAAACAAAGTATTGTGTCAATCCAAACCCCCAAGATATTTAATCGCCTTTTTCGAGATAATTCGGTGAGTACCTAAGTTAAGCTCAAAAGGACTTTCGCCCTCCAGCACTTATTAGAACTGCTTCGGTTTTGTGGCCGGCTAAATCTAACTTAGCCTCGTTAAGCCATCGTTGCACTTTTCCTTCAAGTGGTCAAGTTTCCTATCAATTTCCACAAGAACGGTAGGTAGTTGAGCGCTGCGTTGTGTAAGTTTTCAGCTTTAGTGAGAAAAAGGCGCAGACTTTGAAAGGCGCCTTTCGGCGCAATACTCTGCAGTATCTCCCCAGCTATAGCACACACAGCATTTGTCAATTTTTCCAACTATATATAATACATACAGGGTTGCCCATATTCGACGGACCCATCTGGCAACCCTATATCTTTTGATAAAGACGTCAGATCGCTTAATGACATACCGCGTTGGAAGCGTCAGTCCAAGCAGATTTTTACTATGGAACAGTACACGCCACGCGAGCGCTCCCAAATTGTTGAAATTTACATTCAACAAAAGAAGTCAATTGTGAAAACTCAACGTGCGTATAAAAAATTAAATAATGTGAAAAGTGCGTCTTCTAAGAACACCATTAAACTGGTGATGCTCTTTCTAATCCAAAGAGGCCAAATCAAAACCGACCAAGGCGATCGGATGAGAATATTACTCTTGTACGGGCCAGTGTTGAGACGTCGCCAAGGACATCCCAAAATCGCCGTTCTCAGCAGTTGGGCATTGCTCGGACCACTTTACAACGAATTATCTGCATTAATTTGCATTTATTCGTCGAAAGCGAACATAGCTCGCACCACAATCGATTTTTTAAAGAAATTGTTTCCTCGTCGTTTGATGTCGAAAAATGGCGATTTTGACTGGCCACCGCGTTCGCCCGATTCAACGCCACCTGACTTCTTCTTGTGGGGATATTTAAAATCAAAGGTTTATATTAATAAGCCAATGACCATAGAAGAGCTCAAGAACAACATCCGTGCGGAAATAGCCGCTATTCCAGCCGAAATGTTAGCTAAAACTATGGAAAATGCTGCAAAACGGGCACAATACGCCGAACAGGCTCAAGGCAGCCATTTGAGAGATATCATATTCAAAAAGTGATGTCAACAAATTTACTTGAACCAAATAAAATGATTATTATCGTCAACATCAAGAAAATTGTGTTTTTCTTTGATTTAAAAAAAAAAAAACTCATAGGTCCGTCGAATATGGGCAACCCTTCTGCTCAAATATGAACGAGACGGTATCAATAAAACGGTCCGCGGATGACATATGGCAAAAATAAATTTTTTGTTTTTTGGTAGGACTGTTATAAGCTTACATGGCAAATTTCAGCGTGATATGTGACATAGTTGGTTTTCTGTGCTATTGTAAACAAGTCAAGCTCGAGTGTGTTCTTCGAATTTACCGATGGAAATTCAAAGAATTTGTTTGAAATTTTGTTATTCCAACAAAATTTCGGCTTCACACGCCTTAAAAATGTTGCAGACAACCTATGGGGACTCTGCTCTATCGCGTGCACGTGTTTTCCGGTGGTACAAATCGTTTAAAGAGGGCCGTATATCGGTTGAAAACTTGCCTCATGAACGTCGTCCAGCAACATCAGTAAACGACGAAAACATCGGAAAAGTAAAGGAAATCGCAAAATCGATTAACGCTGAATATTATTTAGACGTTTTAAAGCGTTTGCGCGAGAACATTCGTCTTAAAAGGAAGGAATTGTGGGACAACAAGTCATGGTTCTTGCATCACGATAATGCACCAGCTCACACATCACGTCTTGTTCGCGATTATTTGAACAAAAACAATGTTAATATCGTTCCGCAAGCACCGTATTCGCCTGATATGGCTCCATGTGACTTTTTCCTGTTTCCCAAGCTCAAGTTGCCGCTCCGTGGAAAACATTTTGAGACAATTGAAGTCATAAAAGAGAATTCGAAGAACACACTCGAGCTTGACTTGTTTACAGTAGCACAGAAAACAAACTATGTGACATATCACGCTGAAATTTGCCATGTAAGCTTATAACAGTCCTACCAAAAAACAAAAAATTTATTTTTGCCATATGCCATCCGCGGACCGTTTTATTGATACCGTCTCGTTCATATTTGAGCAGAAGGTATAATATGCGCGTACACCCTTTTTGGGTGTTTGGCCAAGCTCCTCCTCCTATTTGTGGTGTGCGTCTTGATGTTGTTCCACAAATGGAGGGACCTACAGTTTCAAGCCGACTCCGAACGGCAGATATTTTTTATAAGCAGTTTTTTCATGGCAGAAATACACTCGGAGGTTTGCCATTGCCTGCCGAGGGGCGACCACTATTAGAAAAATGTTTTTCTTAATGGCTGCACCAACCCATTCGGCTACGGCGGCCGCCGTACGCTACAGATTTATTCCAGTCACTTGAGATCTATGGGGCATAGCGGCACTTAGTTGCTACTCTCATGATGATTTTCCTCACCGCCATCTTAACTTAACCTAATCATAGATTGTTCGAAGTGCATACACATACACATGCGCACATGCACACTTAATTATAAAATAATAACAAAGTTCTTTGGGTTGGTAAAAAGCAGAAGTTTTTTTTTCATTCAATTTTAATACAAGTAAATATGTAATTGTGCATATATTTGCGAGTGGAGAAAGTGTGAATGGGGGGAATTGGCGTTTGGCAGCAAAAATATCTGTAAACGTGATAAAGTATCTTCTTTTCACTGCGCCGCTGCGCCTTCTTAATGAGATACAAGCACATAAATTCCAGCAAGTGTCATGTTTCGCACATTACGCTTTTTTGATAAGCTCGAAACTCTCGTGTGCCACAATCGCACTCACACCCACGCGCACACAGACACACATGCTTGCAACACAACTCACAAGCGCTCATAGAACAAGCCAACGCTCGAGGCGATGACGGCAAAATCAAATTTATTTACCAAAGTGTCATATAGCAACAAATAAGTTTAAGTATATCTGCATACATACACACACTCATACATACATATCTACAAACACACACACACACACACAAACATCTATGCGTATATATAATATTTATCTGCATGGCAGAAATAACTTTTTAATGTATGTGGATGTGTGTGTCCGTATATACTAACGGTACACTCTTCCACGCCAATGTGGCCAAAATCAGTGAGAACCTCCCCCTCCCCACTGCCACTTGAAGGCCTAATGAAATGGGTTAAATTAGAGAAGCTGCACCATTACATTGAGAAAATGACGACGAGATAAGATGATGGCGACGTCAACGACGGACGACCCACATGAGCGATCCTTAAGCTTAACATTTACATATGCGAATATGGATATGCGTGTGTGTGTGTGTATGCGTGTATATATTGAAGGCAAAGGCACATGCATACCCCTACGCTGCAATTGGTTTGTGAGAACGTCTTTATAAATACCTTTACCTTTTGTTTAGCGGCGCTGTCTGAGGTACGCTAACACACACACATGCAAACATGCACACATACACCCATGCTTACATACTTATCTACTATTTTATGCATGTAAGGGGGTTTGTGTTGTGTTTAAGGAACTTAGAAATGGGCGGTCTGTTGTCCCTCAACTTGTGGGTGAACAGCAAATGGCATATCAGTTAGCAGTACGACGGCACAAAATTTATGGCGTACGAGGATGAAAAGTTTTGTCGCATCGCATTTCTGTTTTAGCTTCTTTTTTTTTTTTGTTTTTTGCAATCTGTTTGTCTCTTCACATTGCTTATAACGTGTACCTCTCTAGACTGCAAATAGTCACTCACAACTACATGCACACATACATACATAGTTATTTAAATATTGTACATTTTGTACACATCAATTATCGAACGGGACTATAAATACATGTACATGGCGTGTATCTGTATAGGTGAGTATGTGTCTAGTACATACAGATATAGAGTGGAGATTTCGTGAGCGTAATTGTATGTAGGTATGTATGTACATTGAAAGTTTGAGAACTAGTCACTAGCTAAATAGGATAATAGAAGTCACGGCCGCAGCACCGTGGTTGCGAAGGACTGCTGAGCAACTCTAGGCATTGGCCCTTATTGTGAGCAACATTTGATCTTCGACTGTAGTCCAAAGTGCTGATCGAACGAATTTTCATTTGGTTTTATGCTGCTCATTCGCTGAAGAATAGGAGTATTGTGAATTTCGATCGCTCGACGCATTCACAATAGATAATCTTTTCTTAGCTGATACAGCAAATCAAAATGAAAGAAAAAGCGATTGTATTGAAATTCTTTGTTAATAACATTTTTAAAAGTTTAAAAAAGTATTTTTTGTGAAAATGAGTACAACGGAATTGTGGGTCGATTATTCATCGGACGATGAAAGATTAGTGGAACCAGCTAGAAATAGAAAACGGTTGAGGGACGCATCCAACCCCCTAGAAATGATTTCCATTGAGTAAGTTTAGAATTTTGATATACTTAGTATTACAGAAATTTGTTTACAGATTTTTAAAGAACTTTAGATTATCTAAAGAGGCGTTTATGAACCTACTGTCCAGTACAGAAAACCAGTTACAGCAGTGCATCCGAGCCAAATCCATTCCAAATATTTTAAACCTAGCAACAATTCTGCGATTTTGTGCTCAGGGATCGTACCAATTGACCACTGTTGTACTATCGGAAGTAATAGATGTCCTGGAACATTATATTTGCCAAAGATGGATACAATTTAGTAGTACAGAGGCTAATCTGCAACAAACAAAAGCATATTCGAAAATCCCCGAAGTTTGTTAGGGCCCCCACCAATTGCTCGGAGTTCAACTTTGTTTTGCGACATTTTTTTCTTCGCTTTTGACTTCATGTCAGCCCATATCTGCCAAGGAATAATAAAAAATGTATTTCTACAAGCATCACAAAAAACCAAAAACATTATTAACCTTAATCCATTTTGCTGTCGTTCTAACTGGTGGTCCCAAGCAATTCAGCTCCGTTGTAAACTCCACCCATTTTTTTGCTACCTAAACTTTGGTACAAATCCCTTTTGTGACTTGTGGATTCTCTCCCATTAATGCAACCAGCCTTTCTAATTGCTTTGCTTTGGTAGTCACGACTTTCGACCAGCATAAAATTAACAAAATTAGTATAAGTTTATTATTTGGTTATTATAAAACAATAAATAATCGCAAACAACTTACATTTTAACAAATTTTCCCACGCTACACAATCGAAAGCAAAACTGCATTCGACACTAAATTCGGTAACCAAAGAAAATTTCGACAGGGTTGTTCCGCTCACAATACTAAATTGACATTCGATTTTCGATCTTCGACAACCAGCGAATATCGAAGATCGAATCCAACTCATAATAGGGGCCATTGTCTGAGCTAACCTGAAAAGGTCGCTTCAAATTCAAAATATTAGTATAATTTAATTTAATTCTTCCTCATCTTCTTTTTCTTCTTCTTCACCTTCTTCTTTTTCTTCTTCTTCTTCTTCTTCTTCTTCTTCTTCTTTTTCTTCTTCTTCTTAGTGTCTTTGGTGGACCATAGCTTCATCAACAATCTTCCCCCAGTTCACTATCCCTTGCTACATTCTCCCAGTTACGAACGTTCATCACTTTCAAGTCTGCTTCGACGTCATCAAGCCATCTCGTTCTTGGTCGACCTCTTTTTCTTCCACTTATTGGACGTTAAGTAAACACTTGTTTTTTAATTCTTTCATTTGGCATTCTTTTAATGTGGCCCAAGCCATCTAGCCCGCTGCGCTTTAATAAAACGTATTACATTCGCACCACCAATAAGGTTTTCAATTTTGATGTTGTAACGGATACAACAGATTTCAGCACCATAAGTAAGTAACGGACGTATGACAGTTTTATACATTTTGATTTTCTTCGTTCGTGATAAAAACTTTGATCTGTAGTGCGATTCACTAACACATTTTAACGATATTCGCATCGCTATCTTGCCTTAACCACAATTTTTGCAATTCGGTAACCTCTCCCTAACGAAAATCGATAAGACAAAATCAGCTGTTTGGTTAACATGTCAACTATCGCAAACTAAACGACAACAATTTTATTGTGGTTAAAGAAACGAAACAATATTAAAACAATGCGAATATGCCTCTCGATTATTTGGCTTATGACTTAGCGCGTGTAGAGGAGGTAGTGAACCCTTAAACAGTGAATCGACGTTTCCTCCGGGATGTTGTGAATCCTTTCCAGGGCAGTTGCTTTAAGCAAGTGAGAGGTCCTGTGGATCAAAAAGATAGTAAAATTGTTAAAAACTATAAACTATTCGACACTACTTCAAATCCTCCCTATGTAAGACAACATCAAGGCGCAATATATAATGACCAAAGTACTCATCGAAACTCTCCTGAGGCAAAATACAAAGAGAACAAAAAGCGCTCACATAATCCCAAATGATTTGGGAGAGATGATTTAGCAACGTCGGCATCAGCAGATTTTCAGATCAGACCTTCTTCTTGTTGATTGGTGCGATAACCATTTAAGCGATTTTGGCCGAGTTTAAAAAAGCGCGCCAGTCATTTCTTCTTTGTGCGAACTGGCGGAGGATTGTTCCATGTGTAGAAGTCCACGCAAGTGGAGAAAGTCTCTCAACGCCATTCACTTGGTAGTGACAAGGACGATTCTTCTGCTTACAGTTCCAATAGCTCACAACTTCCTGGCTTTACACAAGTATCATCTGGATGGCTTCCGAACACCTGTTTGGAAGCGAACTAATCTGAGAAAGCAAAACAGCTTAGGATATCTGGTGGTGCACTAGGTTTGAGACTCACCACGTAAAAATCTTTCCTCAATGAAATCTGTGGCACAACATCAAGATGTATGCCACAAATAGGGGGAAGAGCTTGGACAAAAACACAAAAAGGATGAGAGAAATCGATTAAAAAAATGCAAGCCGTTGAAATTGTGAATGGTGCTTATAGTGACAATACTATAACTGGTAAATACATTGAAGTTTGGTTTCGGCGAGTCCGTTCAGGCATTTTTGATGTTAAAGAAAATATCGATAATGTCAAAAATGTCGATAAAATCACAGAAATAGTCTAAGTTGACCGGTATGTCACCAGTCGTAGCATCGCTACTGATCGACTACAAACCAGTTTTAAGCCAAAAATTTTACGCAAAGTAATGAATATCTTTTTCCCAAGCTCAGCTTAGGTTAAATGGATGTCCATGCAAAAGCTGCTTGGGCGAAAAATCAAATTCTTCCATTGTGATACCACACAGAGGAAGAAAGAACAGGACAGAGAAGGGAAGACAGGGAAAACCCTATATTCGCAGATGTAGCAAAAAAGTGAGAATTAAGACTCGAAGGTTTACCTTTGCCTCCCGAGAAGCGACCGCAATTAGAAAAAGCGTTTTCAATCAATTACTATTTGAAGCCCGGGGTTTCGCATTGTCCGATTTGGTTAGTTCGTTTTTAGTTGCAGTTGTAGTTACAAGGACAAGGTTTTTACGAGAAAAGTTTTTTTTCCGCCAGATGAGGCTAGAATCGAGTTATTATTAAAAATCGCAGCCCGATTTAGTTCGTATTCGAAATAAAGGGTGGTTAAATTTTAAGGGCCGATGTTGAATGTGAACCACACCTAAGCGTCAAGTTCTTTTCTGCATTTCATTTGACATTTTTCAATTATAGACTAACTCAATTTGAACCATGGAAAGATACACAATCGAGCAACGCATTAAAGTGATGGCAGGAAATGGCAACAGTGAATGACCAATTTTCGAAGAAAATCATCTTCAGTGATGAGGCACATTTTCACCTCAGTGGATTCGTCAATAAGCAGAACTGTCGCATTTGTGCGAATGATAATCCAAGAGTGATTGCCGAAAAATCAATGCACCCACAAAGAGTTACTGTTTGGTGCGGTTTATGGGCCGGCGGCATCATTGGGCCGTATTTTTTCCAAAATGAGGCCGGTCAAGCAGTTACTGTGAATAGTGTTCGCTATCGTGAGACGATAATGAACTTTTTATGACCCGAATTGGAAGATAAGGATGTGGACGCTATGTGATTTCAACAGAACAGTGACACTTGTCACACAGCTAACGAAACAATGGCTCTTTTGCGCGAAAAATTTGATGGCCGAATAATCTCACGTCGCGGCGATGTCAATTGGCCGCCAAGATCATGTGATTTGACACCGTTGGACTTCTTTCTTTAGGGTTATTTGAAAGAAAAGGTGTACGTCGATAACAATTCAAGAGCTTAAGGATGAGATAATTCGGCACATTAACGGCATAGAACCTCAATTATGCCTCAGCGTCATCGCGAATTCGGACCATCGGATGGAGGTGTGCCGCCGAGGCCGCGGCGGCCATTTGGCCGATATTTTATTCCATACGTAATTGAACCATACAAATATTATCATAATAAAGAGAAATGACAATAATTTCTTAAAAAAAATTGTGTTTAATTCAAAATCAACACCGGCCCTTGAAACTTAACCACCATTATAAAGATTTTTTCCAAGTGTCACCATCACTTGAATATAGCGAAAATAAGTGCGATTGCATTTGAATGAAATGCATAATTACTAGCAACAAGAAAGTATAGATCCAAACATATTTAAAAGTATGAATAAGCAGCAACTCAACATAACCTATACATACATACTTCTATATTCTCGCTCATACGCATACACACACACACATGAGCACATGTATGCACACATGAATAAATCCATATATTTTATAAATAGGTTTTCCCAAACAAACGTACATAAATCTCACACACTCCCAGTATATTTCATTCAAATACATACATACGTACATATGTATGTGTGTATATTTTCGCGTCCTTGCCACGTGCATTTTTGCTGTCATTGCTGCCTTCGAATGTACAACATGGCGGCTGCATAACTGCAATGCAAACTGTGGCTGTAGTTGCACGCATACTTACACTCATACACACATACATACATATAAATAGTGAACTGGATACACCTTCTCCATGTGACAGACGCCAAAGCGTGAGCGAATGTACGCCACTCTGCACGTGCAAGGGCTGTTGTTGGATAGTTTGCCTGCTACAACTACTTCTACTTCTACTGCTATTGCTGTTGTGTTGTTGTTGTTGTTATTGTAGGAATACTTTTTGCATGTACTGTGACTATATGCGCGCGCGCACACACACTGCGCCTTCTTGATCTATGGAAGCTCAAGTAAAATGCTTTTTGTGCGCAGCATCGTCGTAGGTCCACCAGCAGCCTAGACTGGCCGCGTCGAGAATTTATGGTTTTAGTGCTTTTTGCGTCTTTTGCTTTTGCCTTTGCCTTTGCCTTTGCCATATTCTATGCTACAACTTTTGCTTTCTTTTCTTTTCTCGTGTTTTATGTTTTTTGTTTTCTTTTTGTTGTTTTTGTTTGATGACAACGTTGACGTCGACGATGCACAAGCGATGTGCTGATATGTATGGGTTTATGTGTGTATGTAAATATATGTGCGAGTTTGTACGTGTGTGGTGGTAGTTACATCGCCATTTTTGCTTTGTTTTGCTATTTATGGATTTTCATTGGCACTACGCCGTCGCGTGTTGGCAAATGCTTCAGCTCCTGCTGCTGGAACTACTGCTGATGCACCCCAACAATCCAACAAAAAAACAAAATAAGAACACAAAAAACGAAACAAAAATGCATGCGTCTGCTTGGCTTTTGAATGAAGTGTGAGAATGTGAGAGTGAGACGAGCTTCAGATTTAGCAGCAGAACAAAGCTGAGCAGCAGCAAAAGCGAGACGAGGATGCACTGAAGCGTTGCGTTGTCAAAACGCAAATGATTTATTGAACTGACAGCCGAGAATTCTGTCGAGTCGACTCCACTCGGAGACATGAGACGACGAACAGCACCAGCAGCAGCAGCAGCAAACTACTATCACTGCCACTACAACTATAACTACAAATACAAATAACACTGCAGCCATTTGTGGCTCCTTTTGCTACAAACCCACACACACACACGCACATGCATCCGATCCTTGCCCAACCCTGCTCAAGAGCGTTAGCATCTTCGTCCTTTAAGCGATATTTTACCGTTATTCCACCACCCACTAGTCGGGTAATCGTAAAAGCAAAAATAGTTCAGCACTGCAACTGGTACAGTGAAAGGCGTCCCATGGCATAAATAAGTATGTTTGTGTATGTATGTGTGCATGAATATGAGCCAACAGCGCATTGCAAGAAATGCCACTGAAGTGAAATGAAGTTTTGATTTAGTTCGAAATTTTTATCAACGAAAGAAATGCACGCGCACTGATTCTTCTTCCACATAAATCACACTGCAGCGTGTTGTTCTTGATGTGGGGAGGATCTTTCGTTTCGTTCGTTTCGTTTCGTTTGTAATGGAACTTTGATTTATGCTGCAGCTGCCATTACTGCCATTGCTCGGTGTGAATCAAAAAGAGGCAATAGAAAACATCGCAAGCAATAAGCAACAACACAACTACTAATGGGCTTCTGGTCGAAATCGAACGAAATGCTGCCAAGCAAAATCAGGCAAGAAAAGGCAAAAGACAACCGAGAAATTTTCAGACTATCGATTGGACAATAAAATTTTTAAAAATATTTAAGCGCATAACCACACATTTTATTTTGCGAATAAGCACAAAATTAAGCAAAGTTTTGCTAGATAGGTCTTATTATTATAAAGATTCCAGACCCTGTTTACTGAATTTCGATGAACGAAGCCCAATTTTTCATATAAATGCAGTTTTAAGGGGACAGATATCGAAAAAAAATTTTTTTTTTCATAAAATATTAAAATGATTCTTTAAGAATATGTCAAAAAAATTTAGAACGTAAATTTACGTATTTCTTATATTACAGATCGTCAACCGTGACGACTCTATTCTTTGCGTTCGAGCGCTGGGAGAGATATAGGTTTCATGTATTCAAACTTCAGACGCGTTTTTCTCTTCTCTGAAATTTTGCATACATCTTTTTTATGATATTACCTTCTATATTAATTTACAAGTTTTTAAGTTTTTGAAAGTTTTTCGAAAAAATATTTTTTTCGCAGCAAAAATAGTAGGAAAATTCGGCCCAAAATTCATTTTTTTAAGCATATTATTCCGCGATTTTTTTCCATTTTTTTTTTTTTAATTTATATAGAATACAAATTTTTGGTTTTTTGTATTCAGCTCACTGACGCCGATGCTACAATGCCTGATGATTGAGAAGCCCCGCTGCGACCTTCCTGGAAGAATTGAGTGTACATCCGCCACTCTAAATGATTAAAATAAAAACAAAAATGTATATCATTTTAATGTATATGTAAATAAACTGTATACCAATTTTGGAAAGAATATATTGACTTCTTCATTTTAAATAATTTTAATGAAAATCAGGAAAAATATGGCTGTTTACTGGTATCTGTCCCCTGTTTAAAAACTGTTTGATTGGTATTCGCTCATTAAGTAAAGTTGGCAAATAAAACTAGGCATTTGTATAAATTTTCCCGGGTCGTCAAGCCTGAAGAAGTCTTTAGAAAAAAAATGGACGCACACCGCATTTCGTTTAGTTTAGAGTCACTTTTCAAAACACGCAGAGAAGCTGCCTATACAACGTCATGCCTAATTATGGGATACCTGCTAAACTTATAGGGCTATACATAATCGCATTGATTTGTACTGAACAACTTCTGCATTCAAATCGGAATTCACCGCTACGAGCAGTTCATAACGAGGTTTTAGACAAGACACCTATTTCTCTAGTAGCTTCTTCAATCTGATGTTTTAGTGACCTTGACCCATCTTACGTTGCCCGTTGCTTGCACTTGTTAATGTGAAACTCCTTTTGAATAGGCGCACCAATCAATCTCTAGAGTTTGTGCAGGAAATTTTTAATAGTTTAATTGACTGCCCGACACTTCCTGAGCAGATAAGCTTCAGTGCAACCAAGGCTCGGCGACATTTCTGTAATAATTAATGGCAAACACGAAAGTACCATAAAGGACTTGATGCAAGACCTCTTAAATACAACCTGGGAATGCTATAGGAGAAGGCGACTATCAATAAACCCTTCCAAAACCACTATTGCCACCACCTTTATTAGGAAAAGGGTTTTAAAAATCGCCACTCTGGAAATTAGTGGAAGAAAGGAAGAGGTTAAATATCTAAAGGGAGAGGTTAAATATTTAGGCATTATCCTGTATAAAAAACTCACCTGGGAAGCCCACCTCAAATCAGTAATAAAACAGGCAACGAAAAACGTTCGGACAACGAAACAACTTTTGGATAAATCACTGAGCATGTGCCCTAAAATTACCTTTTGGATCTACACCCAAATGGTAAGGTCCATCCTACTACGAGGGGGGTTCAATAAGTACCCGTGTTAGAAATGAAGACATAATTTTCTCCCAACATTTTTTTTTTTATTTTTACACATAAACGCCTTTCAGAAAGATACACCTCTCCCAGCGCTCTGACCATTTTTTTTTAACCCCTCCAAAAAATAGGATTCGTCGAACTCACCAAAATACTCCTCTGTCTCGGCGATGACTTCCTCGTTTCAACTAAAATTTTTTTCCGCGAGCCATTTATTCCTGTTAGTGAACAAGAAGAAGTCGCAGGGAGCCAGATCAGGTGAAAACGGTGGGTGCGGCAGCAATTCATAACGCCATTCATGCAGCTTGACGGCGACATCCCTGGAGGAAAGAGCTGGTGCGTTATCGTGGTGAAACAGCACCTTCTTGTTCGCCAAATGCGGTCGTGATCCAATAACTCGCTGTAGTATTGTCCAGTGATCGTTGTTACTTTTTCTAAAAACTCTTGAGGGTGAACTCGTTTGCATCCCAAAAAATCGTCGCCACGACCTTTCCGGCTGATCGGCCTGTTTTCGCCTTCTTTGGAGCAGATTCACCGGGAGAGATCCATTATTTTGATTGTTGCTTAGTTTTTGGTGTGTAATAATAATAAAACAATAACGATTCCAGGTTTCCTCAACGGTAACAACTCGACGCAAAAATTCGTTCGGATCTCGCTTTAATTACTCCAAATGCCGCTTCGAAGTTAACAGCCACATCTGCTTGTTGTGAACAATCGCGGTACCCATCCAGCCGACAATGTTTTCATCGCCAACTTATCATGTAAAATATTAATTACCGTTTCGGTCGATACACCTATGGCCTCTGTTACTTCGCGCATTTTTGTACGTCGATCAGCGAGGATGACGTCGTGGACTTTTTGAATGATTTCCTCGCTAACCACGTCTGTTGGGCGTCCTGGTCGCACCTCATCAATAACGGATGTTCGCCCACTTTAAATTCGTTGAACAAATATCTAACTGTGGTCATAGATGGCGAAGCGTTCCCATAGACAGTATCCAGCTTTGCTTTCATCTCCTCGCATTTTTTTCCATCCTAAAACAAAAAGCGCATTACTGCTCCTTTTCCATCTTAACGAAAATCACGAAACGCGCCTTACTCGAATAGCTGCAAAATCCAAACTAACCTATCAATCTGTCTGAGAGATGGCAGCACACGTTGCTAACACCAACTTCCCTGAGGAAACCCCTCTGCCGTCAAACACTGGTACGTTTTGAACCGCCCTCGTAAAAAAATTAAAACAGATTTTTAAAAAACTTTCGCAGAGAAATGTGTTTTTGAGGCTTACAGTGGAGGATTTTTTATAATTATTTAATATTTCATTAAGTATTAAAACATGTTTCATATTAACATATTGCGGGTGCTGGCAAGCCGTTATTTGCTATAAACGTAAATAAATTTTTTAAAGACACCACACGGCCAGTGACAACCTGGCACCAGGGTGTAATTCCAGTGCTTGTCATCATTAAGCATTGCTTTTTTATTTTATGCATATAAATATACGAAAAATAACAAAATAACAGCTCTAGCTCAAGGCCATGGGCTGAATATTATCCAATATGAAATGCGTTCCTAAGCTGAATACAAAATTTTTTTCTAAAAATTTTTCTTCTTTTTCTTTATCTTTTATTATAGGCTTTGCCTATTTTTCTTTAGACAACCATTAGAATACATACATATTTATACATTAAAGTTTACATATTTACATTGATACATAAATTCATTTTCATATTTAGGGATAGGTAGTAGTAATCCAATGGGCAGATATCTACAGCCAGCCAGAGCTGTTGTTATAATGGAGAAGATTGATTGGATTAAGGTTGGCGCACTGCCCCTGGCTGTCGAAGAAAGGAGCACCCAGTGACCTTTGTCGTCTAGTTCCCAAACCCGAACATTTATAGAGAAAGTGCTCTACAGTCTCCTTCCCTGAAAGGTCCCCACAGCTTCTGTAATGGGGGTTAAATGGTAACCCTAGCTTTTCTACGAGTGTGCCGATCGTCCAGTGATCGGTAAACACAGATACGATTTCGGAACTTGAATGGCGAGGAGTCCAAAGGACTTTCTGAGTCCTTTGCATATTGTACTGTGGCCAAAGGGTTTTCAAAAAAGCAAATTAAGAAATGGAGCTAAATCTTTTCTGCGATTTCCTGAGAAATAATTTGTGCAGTTCCCCTTTAACAACGGTCTTAAGTTAACAGTCCCCCTTTAATCCTGGCTTGACTATCAGAGAAAATGTTAATATCCCAAAGTCTTCTGCTTGAAAAACTCTAGCAATGTTCGGAAGATTTAGAGAAAACCCCTTCTCCGGCTCCCTTTTCCATTTTGGAACCGTCAGTGAAGGCAGAGGTGCTTTACTTCGGTACAGATTTTCCCCTCGATACAATCCTGCCTATTTGGAAAGATTGCCCTAGCACGATTCTCAAGCTCTAGTTTGCGGATAGAGAGATATGCTCGAAGTTCGGAGAAAGACGGTGTTAACTGCCCGAAAATGCTGCCATGTCCCTTGAGAGATTGCCTCCAGAGGCCAATCTCATTAATCCTGATTGCCCTTTGAGATGCGATGGAAATTACGGAAAAGTCGGTGGGAAGTAAGTGCAAAAGGACAGTCAGGGCAGCCCTGGGGCAACTTTTACATACTCCCCTGATGCCAATGCATGTAGTCCTTTGCACTCTCTCGAGTTTAGTGTTATTATAGCCCTTCCGAAGAGCTTCCCACCAAACTAAGCATCCATACGTTAAAATTGGCAAAACTACTGCATTGTACATCCACAGCACGACCTGTGGCTTGAGTCCCCATTTTTTACCGAACATAGATTTGCAGGAGTAGAAAGCTATACTGGCGATCTTTACCCGATTTTCAATTTGTAGCTTCCAATGGAGATTGGAGTCAAGTATCACACCAAGATGCCTAACTTCCGATGAGAGCGAGAGAACGTGGTTGTTTAATTTGGGAAGTCAAAAGGGTGGAGGTTTATATTTTCTGGTAAATAGCACCAGCTCCGTTTTGTCAGAGTTGACTCGGAGGCCACGTGTGGCAGCCCAGCGACTGAGTACAGCCAGTGATCTTTCCAAAATCTCAGTCATGACTGAAGGAAACGGTCCCGATACTACCAGGACCAAGTCATCGACGTATGCTACTACCTTAACCCCATCCTTATTGAGCATTATCAAGACTTCCTCAAGCTTGACGCGATGAAACGCGTTTTTAAGATTAACAAAACACATAAAAGCAGGATTATCGAACACCATTGAGTTTTCCATAATTTGTTGTATAATAAATATGCAATCCGTTATGGACCTGTTTTGACGAAAGTCTTCCTGCTCCTCTTGTTCTTATAGGTAAAGAAGGAGTTGCGACAAAAAAATCTTAGTGAAAAGCTTTTGAACTGAGCTTAGCGGGGTTATATCGCGATAATTCTGTGTATCATTTTTCTCGCCTTTTTTAAAAATTGGTATCGTAACGCTTGATTTCCATTCTTGCGGCATTTTTTCATTTCTCAATGAAATGTTGAAGAGATGTGCAAACTCTTGTTGAAGATTCTCTCACCATATTTAAGCATTTCATTTGCAATACCGTCGGGACCAAGAGCATTTCTATTCTTGAGCATTTTTATTGCAAGTTCGAGTTCCGTAGTAGTTGTATTTACAGTCTATGTCAGAAAAAAGCTACCGCGATTATTCAGGAAATATGTATAAAAGATACAATATATATTTAAAATTTTTTTTACATAAAAATATATACAAAACTACGAGTCGCAATTACTCAATAAGCTGTATAGTGTCCATCGTTGTCGAGTATAGCCCGACATCTTCTCGGCATGCTTTGAAGCTTTTCTGCGTAGCTTGTCGACAAAGAGGACAAGACTTTGCGAACTTGACGCACCAGTTGCTGTAAATTGTGGACTATCTTTTCGACAAGGTGCGTTTTCATAACTCCCCACACATTTTCAATGGGGTTGGCGTCTGGGAACTGGGAAGGCCAGTCCAATACTGTGACGCCATTTTCTTGTTTTGTTGTTTCGCAGCGGTTTTGATGATGCGGGACGGTAGTATATGTTCGCCTCCTTCAGTCGTTGTTCGATAGTGTTGATACTCACATCTATTCTCTTTTTAACAAGATCTGATCGTGCTTGGCGTAGTGACAAAGAAGGGTCCCGCGTAAAAAGTTGGACGATTACTTTATCCTGCTTTTTTGTCGTCACTCGCTTCAAACCGCGCTCGGAAAAGTCATTAACATTTTTGTACACTTTATACCGCTGATTCCACATCACAACAAACTTTTTTGATTTTTAATCACTTTTGCAACCACGGCGTAAGATAATTTCGGCCCGTTCAAATGCGTGCATAAAAATACCGCCTCAAAACGCTTCGCCTACTTCTGACTCATTTTTGTTTGGTTGCGTTTACAGGAAAGTATCGAACGACGCTAACCTGAGTTAGCACTTTCGTCGTAGCCCTTGAGTGGGACTATTACGCAGCAAAAAGCAGAACGAAATATATCTTGAAGTTACAAGAAAAAAAACCGGTTCCTCTGACACAGACTGTTCATCTCTAGATTCATATTCATAAAATGGAGCGCTCGCTATCACTGTGGTCTCATTTTTGTATAATTCTAAAAATTCTAACTAAAATTAAATTAAAAATATAGGAATAATCAAAGCTTTGTAACAAGCCGCGCTGCAATTATTGCGAACGCAGGTGTATATAAATAGAACTAAATACTTATACACTCAACTCTCATCCAGAGTTTACTTACAAATGTTTCAAATCCTTTCTTTTACACAGCTGACATTGTACTTACACCGGAATGTGTTTGATACACGAGTAACTATTTATAATCTGCAGCTGGTCGGACCACTCAGAAAACGGCATAAATTCAAAGAGAGAATGCACCCACTAACCAAACTGACACGAAGCAAAGCTTGGCAAACACTCTGCGCAAATAATGCCACAGACTACCGAAAGGATTTTATATAAAATTGTGCAATTTAAAATGTCACAACACGGATTCTGCACACCATCTCGCCGAGCAGCGCAATAGAGGCGGCCAACAAGCACAAAGCTGGCGGACGGGCACAGTGCGGCAGCGGGGCGAGTTGAGGGCAACTTGAGTGGCACAAGGCGAAATAAAAAATAAAAATTAAACTTTATTAGAGGAACAACATACCAACCAGCGGCCGAAGGACAATATAGTAAGAGTAACTGTAACTACCTATCAGCATTTCGACGGACGGAAAACACTCGTCGTATAACACAAAGCAGAACCTGCGCGAAATAAGTAACACAAAAAAAAGCACCGAGAATGAGAATGAAAATGAAAAGAAATACGCTACACAAACCACAGCAGTGTCAACAGATAGTTGTGCGGCGCATGCATGGGGTGCAGGACGAATTATGACTTGAAGCGCTCAGCCTGAATGCTCCGCTTGCGCGTGTATTTGTGTGTGCGTGTGTGTGTGTGCAAAGCTTCCATCCACTCTGTCGCGCCAGAGCTCATGCGAATATTTTGTGGCTAGCGTGCCATTTTCCAACATTGCAATACAACTGCAACTAATACGAGCGGTCAGCTGCTCGACTGTACTTATACATATGTACACGTGTGTGTGTGTGTGTCTATTGCTCATGCTGGCTATTATATAAATATTCGTACAATACAAACGCGGCGACGCGGCTGTATAGAGCAACAAAAGCGATTAAAATAGGTGAGTGCGGTGCGCTGTTGAAGTGGACGAGCCAGGTGGAATAGCCGCAAAGATTTTGCTGCCCTAAAGTTGATGCCTTTCAGGCATTTCATTTTTTTTTCTCTCTCCCCTTAGCTGACTGCTGCTGCTGCTGCTGCTGCTGTTTCTGCTACTTTCATGCTTGTCAACATTCCTACGGTTCGGTCCAGTTTGGTTTCTTGTGCAGCTCGTCGTTTGTCGCTTGCGGACACTGTTATGCGCACACACATAAATCAGTGTGTTTGTGTAGGGATTCAAGTGTGGAGTAAATCCACGCCTCTTTTCCAGCTTCACCCTCTAAGATTTGTACACGGTAAGGTTTTTTTTTTTGTTTCTGCATAAATTTTGATGAAATTGTAGTTGTAGCGGTGCAACGTCCTGCGATTGGTAATAGATATGGACACGCCACCGAATATGGTCTATCGAGAAAGCGTAGTTCCGTAAGCCCCAGAGAGGGCAAGGATCTCCTTTCAAAGCCAGTTAATTTTATAATTTTTGAAGAGGTATACCAGAGCAAGTATCCAACAATGAGCCTCCCAGTGTGAGAGTGAAGGTAATTTCCACACTCTGAATTACTGGCGATATTCGATTGATACTGGCGATGTTCGATCAACAACAAACAGCATCATGTCCCTTGACTCCATGCCATCAAGAGTCGTACTTGAAAAGAGATACAGTGTAGTGCTGACAGAGGCTCAGTTGTGGTTAAACTCTGAAAATGAGTCCGGCAAACACTGTTTTCGCATTTTCAGGAATGGCTCCAGGACCGAGCACGGCTCCGGCTCTGGGGTCTACGTGGAATCCGGGAGCACAAAACTGCACTTTGCTCTTGGAATGCATGCAATTGTATTTCAGGCGGAGGTGTATACTGTTCAGGAAGCGATGAACTTTGTTGTGGAAAACAAATGGAGAGGCAGATCTGTAGGTGTCTGCAGCGACAGCCAAGCTGGGCTCATGGCCTTAGACAGCCCCCCAACCACTTCAGAGGTAGTCGAGACCTGTAAGTCCAGGCTGAACTATGCCGGTAGATATAATATCCTGATGCTAACATGGGTCCCGGGACACGTGGGTACCGTGGGTAACGAGCCCTCTGACTCCTTAACTAGGATGGGCTCTGAGGCCACCTTTTTTGGTCCAGAGCCCGTTTTGCCACTCCCTTCTGTGGCTATCAAAGCCACGGTTAGAAAATGGGTTACTACAACCCACAAGCGAGCTTGGCAGGCTGCGAGAGGCTGCAGATGGGCTAAACTGATGGTACCTGTCATGTCCGATCGACTGTCGCAAATCCTCCTGTCATTAAGCAGAAGGGAGTGCAGACAGCTGGTTGGACTGATGACGGGCCACTTTCTGTGGGTGAAGCACATGGAAAGGGTGGGCATATCAGACAATGTGCTCTGCCCAGCTTGTGAACATCTTACGAACAGTTATGGCAAAAGCTACTCAGTCGCAAAAGCTACTCGCAGTTCTATTAAGTCTCACCGTTGTGCCGCCAACACTAACGAGAGTTGTGGTTTTATTTGCCGTGGAACATCCTTCGACAGGATTCGACTCACACGCAACCAGAAAGGCTACTGCGTCTTAGAAGTTAGTGTTCACGTCTAGTGGCCGTGAATCTTACTCGGGAGACACATATCCAAAATATGATGATAGGGAGCCAAGGCAGCCCATATCCTCATTTTTGCACAAGATTCACTCCACAGATTTTGTGTCCAATCAGCTCAACACCTATACAGCTACCTGCAATGTATCCCCGAATTGTTTACAAGTAACCGAAAGGGAAGTCCCGTAATCCCCGAGAAATTTCGAACACACCATCCGTGTACTTAGGGCCCTGATTCGTACAGTGCACCGACAGCACACCGCCTTGGAGGCAGCCTGTATTAACCCCGGATAACAACAGTAGATCTTCTGCTCGCACCGTGATGCTTCTCTGGGCTTGCATCGAACGAATGCAATTCACTCTACGCCATGTCTACTAATAAAGCTGCACATACTATCAAAAGTAGCATTATTAAATGTACACTTTATATCCACAAAGATGCCTTAGCGTAGCCCCTCCTGCCGATGGCTAGCTCTACCCAAAAGTGCCGACTCGCAGGATTTTTCACTTTGACAGGCATGCTGAAATGGAGAAAGCAGCAGCTTCTGACGTGTACGCAATTCCACCAGCCCTTTGAGACTTTTCAGCATGAAAGAAATCATACTGATGGCTGGTGTAGTCATCTCCTCCAATCTTACAGATAGAGACGACCCTTATCCCCCTCAAAGAGCGTGGTATATAGACCAGTACCAGGCATGCAGCGAAGATTTCCTTCAAGACTGCAGTCACGGACTTCATGGTTCGGGCGACCAGCCTTTTTCAATACAGTCTGTTGCCGGTAACGTTTATCCCATTGCCTGGAAATTGAGATTCCATCAGCAAGCTGAGTATCTCACTTTGCCTCCCCGTGAAAGAGCCATCAGATTACTTAAGTGGTTGGATCCCTTTTCAGGACTCGCTGTTTCTTACCCTCTTCCATCGGCTACTGATTTTCTCTGCGCGTCACAAGTTCATACTCGAATATCTTGGGCTCTTCTTCAGTGACTTTGCACCTCAATCGTCATTGGATTTCCCAAAGTTTTGGGACCAGAAGGGTAAATGGCTGCCCACGCGAAGGACCTTCTTGGACTACTGTGATGCCATACAGAGAAAAAAAGAAGGAAAACTACCAAACAGGGGAAATGAAGGAAGAAGGGGCTTTGGATAGGAGGATGACGACCAATAGTGGCTAACCGTTTCAAGCTACTGATGAAATTCACCAGGTGTATGATATTTAAACCTGCTGTATCCCCCGGCCGCTGTAGCCAAATGGGTTGGTGCGTGATTACCATTCGGAATTCACAGAGAGAACGTAGGTTCGAACTTCGAATCTCACCTCATCCTTCAGACAGCTTCTGCAGATAGAACTTGTGGCAATCCGAAGTCTCAACGAATGGATGCCTAACGGACAATGCCCGGTAAAGACACCCACAACATTTTAGAGATGCGGCTTTGTTAGCCTCAGAAGTTCGCTCTAGCGCACCCGATCTACGCGCGGCCAGAAGGATATCGCGACCTTGCACGTTTGTGCGCTAACCCAGAGCTGGCTGAGTTGAAGCGATGCCCATCCTTCCAGTAGTAGACAACAGGTTGTCAAGTAAACCCGAATACACTCATTTCGCAGCGAAACCGTCGCCATGGACCCCCGTTTCAATGATCCCCCTATCCAGCTTATCAGCCCAGTAGTTTCCGTCTGTGCAACTGTGACTGGGAACACAAATGAACGTAAAATCGAAGTTTTAGTAAGAAGTCGAGAAAGAAGTCAGGCCTTCCCCAACTAATTTTGAGCGCACCAATTTTACTAAAAATTGGTTCACAACATATGGTGACAGCACTAAAAAAGTCACTTTCTTTCGAAAAAAATCACTTGTCATCGACTTCAAACTTCGACTGGCACTAAAGCAGGGTTCCATCTTCCTCCCAGATGTATGTTTATGAAAGGCGCCCGAAATCCTCGTTGCTTAATTGCCACACCTCGTCAAGGTACTTACGTATATTTTTTTCTCTGTGCATTTCATATTTCTTTCTTTTGTGGATTACTTGAAGGGCGGATTGTCAACTTCGCTGTTTGTTTATAATTTTTTCCGTTTATCTTGTTATTGTTGTGTCGGGTTGTGTTGCACAGTCGCACTGGAACGAGTATCCACTTACATATTGTCCAGTGGTTGGCCCAACTTCTGCATTACATCTACTGCTATTGTGTCCTTTTTTCTACTACGCCACTATCCTCCATTTAAAACACAGAGAATACTTTGAGAAGAAATGGAATTTGTTGGCTAGTGTCCTGTTGGACATAATCGCGCCTGCATTATTGGTTGATGTTGATGTTGCCACCAGAACCACCAACAGCATCAGCAGCGCCATCAACACCAGCAACAGCAGCAATGTTGCCGCAGTATGCGGCATATAGAGTAACCGTTATGGAGAATGTTGTTGATGGAAATTTATTTTGTTTGTTATTTTTGAAGATTATGTGTGTTTTGTACTCTGACAGGGATCAGCATAAAATGTTGCAAGCTATGTATTATATGTATGTATGTATGTATGTATATAAATATATGAACATACCAACACGCATACATACAACTGTACATACGTCATACCTATTTACTTTTCCTATTTTTTCTTGATTGCTGCTATTACTATTTCTAGTATTTTCGTTGTTGCTGTTGTTGTATTTGTCAGCAGCCGTACAACGCGTTGATGTGTCGCTGCTACAGTTATTTTTCGTCGAGTCGCGTTGGCGTTTTTCTTGATGGTGTTAGCGTAGATATTACGATTCTTCGGTCGCCATCCTTTGAGCCAACCGTGGCGTAGTAGCCAGTGCAGGCGAGATATAATATTTGCAAAAAAAGAAAACAAAGCATAAATATGTAAAGAAGTATTAGTATTACAGATAAGTCCTGATTAAATATTCTATAAAATCTGCTTTTGAATTTCCACCAATACAATCGTATTGCGCATATGTACAGCTGCGAGCATTTTGATGGCAGTACTCCTACCCATTGCCCGGGATGCAGCTCTTACGATATAAATTTTGGGAGAATCTGGCGGAGCCGCTACGACCCACAGCATCTTGCCGATGGGTACTCGTAATAGTCACAATAAAGAAAGTTGCCTGGGCAATCAAATGATTTTCAACTTTCAAATATCCCGGGCCTGATGGGATCTTTCCTAAGATGTTAGAGTGAAGATGTTTAAAGCGTCTTTAAACTTAGGACATATTCCAGATTGTAGGAAACTAGTCAAGGTCGTCTTCATACCAAAAGTATTTGGTACTTTAAAGTACTTTAGACCAATCAGTATCTTCCCCTTCCTTTTACAAACTCTTGAACGGCTTTTAGACATACACATTAGAAGCTAGCTGGAGAGCTTTACACTAGCTCGATTGTACAACACCCTTACCTCAAAGGCAAATCTACGAAGACAGCGCTTCAGGAAGTAATCCGAACCATAGAGGGGTCTCTAGCAAGTAAATAGCAGCTTTTCTAGACACACACGGCATATTTAAGACGTTAGCACTAATGTTATCCAATGGGCATTAAAAGACTTAGGGGTGGAAAATTGTGTCAGCAATTTGATCATTTCTACGCTAGAAACCAGGATCATTGGAGGTAATGTGGATAATATCAACTTAACTAAGAATGACCATAGAGATACTCCACAGCGGGAAGTATTATTTCCACTTCTTTGGTTGTGTGTGTTTAGCAAAATCTTAGTAAAACTTAATAGAGGTGGGTGTGGTGGCGTACGCTGATGATGTGGTGCTAATGGCATCAGGACTGTAACTTTATATGATAAGTGGGATCATTCAAAGGGTGAAAACAAAACTTTGCGTCTATTTCCTAAAGACGGTCGATTTTTTTTAAGTGGTTCAGGTTAGATAGCTGATGGGAATAATAATCAGCGGTTATCGTCTGGTTTGGTTCCAGAATTTCATAATAAACAATACCGGCCATATCCCACCAAATGGACAGGAGAATCTTCTTGGGGTGAAGGCCATCTCTAGGGGTCGGTTCTGGTGCTTCATCTTTATCTAACCATTGACGTTTGCGAACAGGATTATTGTAAAGGACCCATTTTTTATCACCAGTAATGTTACGGTTCAAAAGACTTTCATTTTCAAGCCGTTGTAGCAGCTGAGAACACACATTCACTCTCTGCTGAAGGTTGGCGACGGAAAATCTATGCGGAACCCATTTTCCCAGCTTTGAAACCTTTCCCAACTAAACCAGGTGCCTGTGAACTGTTCCATGCGATAAATTTAACCTCTGAGCTATCATATCGACTGTCAAATTTCGCTCAGCTTCCACGAGTTCGAGCAAGGCGTCGGAGTTAAAGACTTCAGGGCGACCAGTGCGCGGGGCATCCTCCACGTCGCAGTTACCACTTCGGAATTTTGAAAACCACTTTTGCGTAGTCTTTGCACTCACGGTATCCTCTCCGTGAACAGTGTTTATTTCTGCAGCAGCAGTTGTTGCATTTTTACCACTTTTATAAAAAAAATTCAAAATATGCCTCTTATACGCGTTCGAAGATTCCATATTAGTTTTTAACAACACGCGCTTCTATCCGCGATTAAATTCACTTGTTGAATGCACAATATATCAAAGAAAATATAAATAGTTCCGTTATATTCCGCGAATAATTTTTTGTATGCAAAAATCGTACAAAAGTGAAATTGTGGTTAAAATACGCACGAACTTATGGACTGGCCTGATAGTAAAAATAGTGAAACTACAATGGTAGATAAAATGCCCTTCATATAACTGCTATTATTTTGTTCGCAACTGTACATATATATTGTAGGTAGCTATGTAGATTTTGGACATTATTTAATTCTAATTTATGAACATTTCAAACGCAAATGTAATAAATCCATGCAGTTGCTCAAAAACATTAATAAATATAATTTTTCACAACTCATCAAAATTGGAAAAAAAGTTATTTTATTTTTTTGCTGCATACTGTCATTCTTGAAAGTCATTAACTGTCAGCTACCCTCGCATATGTGCACTTAAGATTTATGCATTAAAACATTCTTCCCATCTTATTCCTCAGACTAGTCTGACTTCACCCTCTAACACCCCTTGATGTACCTCACCTTCAATTAACTTTTTCATTTTATTTTATTTCATTTTATTTTAACCTTAAAACCATAAATGTCCGTAAAAGGTTTGATTTATTTCGTAAACTTTTGTGCTTTGTTCTCGTTTGTGCTTTGCACTAAATACAAGCGCATACACACATACATACATATATACGGTGTGTGTAACCCAAAAATTATTGAGACAAGTGAGGAAAATTGAGAGGTGTGAGAACGAGAGCAAGGAAATGAGGGAAAGCCGGCTGAAGAGACGTGACTAACTTCATACTTTATATTATATATCGTTTATATGAACAATGATGGGGGATTTGAGAAACTCCCCATTAAATTCAAAAATACTACAAAATCTATGCAATAGGGGTCAGCAGAGTTCAAACAATGCTTATATAAATATTTTTTACTATCATATATAGATTATTGCATTTCTTTTCACACAAAAGCTTGTAGATATGCAATTCAAGTAAGTCAAGAAATACCCCAAACTGTAACGCATAACAGTATCGATCATCGGAGAGAAAGTAGTCACTCTAGGAAACACTGTTGTGTGGATCTGCTTTTTTTTTGTTGGGGCAATTAGAAAGTACATCACTCAGACAACATTAAGGGGGAGTCTGGTTTATATGGTCAAAAAAATCAAATTTTTTTTTTTCATTTTAAGCGATTCCTAATATATTTCAGAATATTCACACAAAGTTACAGAGCCTAATTCTCAATATTTCCGTAGATACAAAGCCAAAGGTAGGCGAGCGTTAGGTAGTTACGCTGTGACTGGACAGCATAGTACAAAATGATAAACCTTTTGAAATGAATCATAGCTTCCCTTAATCCCTTCCCATCAGTATTAAATTCTCTTCTATTTGAACTAACAAAATAGATTAAAAAATAATTTTTCAAGATTTTTATACCAAGTTGAAGTGAATTTTTTTTTATAGAAAGGAATTTTTTTCTTTAAAACCTCCAAAAAGTTGAAATTTTGGAATTTCTCTCAGTTTTCTTAGTTCATCTAGAATAAAAAATCATGGTAATTAGAAATCCATTTGAATTTTTTGCTTTAGATAATAATTACGAGCTGTATCTTGTGCGCCAGTTGGAAACTCCAGCGTTGCAGGGCTTTACTAATTTCTATGTTAAACATTTTTTCAACTTATTTTAACCAGTGCAAAAATATTTTATACTTTTTAAATGTTCATTAAAAGATAGAAAACACTTTGCAATGCTAAATTAATTCTTTCCTTAAAAAAAAATCGCAAAGAGATGCAATTTTTAGACCTCATAAACCAGGCTCCCTTACTGCACTCAGGGTTCCAAATAGGCAGGATTGGATCGAGGGGAAAATCTGCACCGAAGCTTGCACCTCCGTCTTTACTGACGGTTCCAAGATGAAATCGGGAGTCGGAGCAGGGATTCTCTCTAAATCAACCAATATATCTATCTCCTTTAAACTGCCGAACACTGCTAGTGTTTATCAAGAAGTCTTAGCGATCTTGCAGGCATACAAAATGCTTAGGGAACGCGGGAGTGAGGGAGATAATAACATTTTCTCTGATAGTCAAGTCACGATCAAGGCTCTGACAATGCCATGGTGCAGAACGAAACTAGTAAACTCCTGTAAGGAGGAGATCAAATCTCTTGGGTGTGCAGGTAACATTTCTCTGATCTGGGTTCCAGGACATAGGAACATAGAGGGAAATGAAATTGCTGATGAGCTTGTCAAGAAGGGGAATGAATTGTCCTCAGAGACCTCCTAGCTGGTGATCGGCATCACCTTGACCGTTGTTAAAAGAGAACTGCACAAATTATTTCTCAGGAAAGGGCAGAAAAGATGGCGCTCCATTTCTTCATGTGCTATTTCGAAAACCCTTTGGCACCAGTACAATATGCAAAGTCCAGTACAAATATCAAAAAGTCCTTTGGACTCCTCGCCATTCAATTTCCAAACTCGTAGCTGTGTTTACCGGTCATTGAACGATCGGCACACGATCGTAAAAGCTAGGGGCATCGCATTGCAGAAGCTATGGGGTCCTTTCAGAGAAGGAATTTGTTGAGAACTTTTTCTGTAAATGTCCGAGTTTGGCTGCTAGTCGATTAAGATCACTAGGTGCTCCTTTCTTTGACAGCCTGGGGCAGGGCGCCAACCTAAATTCAATCAATCTTCTCCATTATATCAGCAGCTCTGGTTGGCTGTAAATATCTGCCTGTTGGAGGTCTCATAATGGTATCAAAACGGCGCTGTGAGGAGTGCCAGACTGGCACTTCCACCATTTCACCTACCCACCTTCCTACTGCACTCAGGTTCCTTTTTTTAATTTTCTTTAAATCTACTCTACCTCCGAAGAAATCTGAGTACATCTTGTGGGGTCAAGAAGCGAAGGTGGTCGATTGCCTGATTCGAGCGAAGGCCGGGCAGACGCACAGGAAATGAACTGCCGTGCAACCTCCTCTCCACATGCTGGGCAGAGTTCACTGTATGAAATGCCTACCCTTTCCCTGTGCTTCGCCCACAAAAGTGTCCCATCCGTTACTCTTCAAAACCTACATAACTCCCTGAAGCTCTTGTACACGTCCCTCGGTCGAACCAAACTTGAACATGCGGACTTCATTTGACCACTTTACTTTGATTGTCATTTCAAAAGATTTCAGCGTATCCGAAAGGTGTTTGTTCGCTTTGTTCTAAGTTCTCTGAATTTGTAAACCCAATTCCATTATAGATGTGCCCTAATATACTTAAAATCCTTAAACTGTAGAAGAACTATCCTCTCTCTCATTTTTCTTTAATATTGTTAATAATTGCCACGTTCTTTTAGAATATCCCCCTGCCTCGGAATAATGAACTTTTTCTTTAAAAAGAAGTTAGAAGTAGTTCCATTTCCAGTAGCTCCAATTAATAGAGGTTTTAGAGAACTGAACTAAAGTCATACATTCAATCAAGCCCTTCCCATACGAGCCAGATTCATAACAAAAGTCACTCGACCCACAAGGATCAATAAATTTGATACAAAAGTCTAATAAAAGACGCTAACAGACCTATAAATCGCAATTAAACAAAGCCGCAAACGAGCTCACCCTGAAGCACAGTTGACACTCTCGCTATGCGCGGTTCACCCATTCTCACTAAGCTAATATCAGGGTATCAGGGTAACTCCAAATTCAACAAACTTAACAATTCCCTTATTGAAAAATATCTTTGAAAAGAACGCACCCTAATTTTGCGACTGATCCGTCAAATAGTTTTGTTGTGACATCCAGTTATAAATAAAACAAACGCCTACGAGCATATTTCTAGATTTGGGTTCATCACTTTAAACAGATTTCATTATTACTTAATTAAACCTACTATTTCAAAAAAGGCGCCAGTGACTAGTAAAATACAGTAGACGAAGCAAAGAGGCTGTCAAAGCGCCGCACTTCACGTCAGGGAATATAATATTTTCTGATATCGCCTGCGCATCGCCTTGGCAGTTTCTACAGAGACCACCATAGCAGACACTTGCTACAGGTAGGGCCGCTCCATAGATACTCGTATATCAGAAATCACTTCTATGAACTCAAAGGCGAATTTCACCAAGACGGAGACGAAAAACTACCAGTTATAAAAGAGATTCATGGAAATCGTTTTAAAGGAGCAATCAGCACACATCATGGACGAAGAGCTCGGGTTGTTTCGTAAGGCGCGACGAACTACCAGCCATGAAAGAGGTTCATGGAAATCGTTAATAGAGAGCGGCCAGCACACATCATAGACGAAGAATTCAAGGTGTCTCGTAAAGCCTGACAAACTTCCGGCAGACTACAAACAGCTTTCATAGAGAGTTCGAGTTGCCTCGTGAGATCTGCGTTACACAATCCAAACTACATACTTATACATTCTGAATTTTACAGCATTTTTTAACGGAAACCGACATACCTACCTAACCATCGCTTCACATGCTCACACAATGCACCTCATCTAACGCCCCCTATGATCCGATCAAGTCGAAACAGCACGTTTTTGGGACATACCCTTAAATTATCTCGATGGCAACACTTCGTGAGACACCCTTTTAAACAAAACTTAATAAGGCAATATGAATTTTTTTCCAGCTTGAGAAAAAATTGTATTTCGTAGGATTATTAAACATTACTTTGGGTGCGAAAAGCGCCACACGTAAGTCAAAAGTATTTATTGGAATGGTCCTATGAATTGATTGGAGCCATCCACCGCTGGACAATTTTTTGAAGTTCGCGGGTTATTACAAGAATTCCCATCGAATATTGATAAAATAGAAGGACCTTTTTCTTGATTGGCGGTATAACCGGCGCTTACTTGATTTTGGCAAAGCTTTGGCTTTATGAGACCCCGATTTGAAGCAAAAAAGGCTTTACACAAACTTTTTTAAAATTCCATCAAAGCTTCGAACTTTTTAACCAGAGTTTTTAGAATTTTTTGGTGTATGCAGTTTTGTGGCCCAAAGTGGCCACAAAGTATTTTTTTTTTATATAGAAGAAAAAATAATTTTTTAGTCACTTGAAACTTGCATTTTGTTATACTAAAATTTAATGGGTTATATAATTGGCCAGAAAAATTCTGGTTAAAAAGTTGAAAATGAAAAATAAAGAAATTAAAAAAAAATATACAATATATATGGTTTTTGTTGCAGTGTGAACTACCGAATCCGCTTCTGGGGCTGCTGCTACCTTAAGGGGTTAGGGGTAGTCAGAATTTTCACAAAATCGATTTTTTTTTTTGCATTTTCTTAAAGTATAATGTTTTAAAAATATTGTGTAAAAATTTGAAGTGAATCCGACAAATACTTTTCAAGTTATTCAACAATTAACAAAGGGCGCTCGGCCGCTCCGGAGCCGATAGCAAAACTTTAAATGCGTTTTTCTCAAAACTATGTTTTTCAAACTGGTGAACACTGTAACTTAAAAACCGCTACGTAGATTTCAATAAAATTTATACAGCTTTTGAAAAACATAAAAAACTTGTGCCTGATCGAAGGATTTTTTTTTTTCAAAAACTTCGATTTTTTTTTAACAATTAACTGTTGGTTTTTCTTTCTAAAATCTGGAAAAAATTTTCTGAGGCCGCCATTTTGTTCATTTTGAAAAAAAAAAAAAGCTTCGATCCGGCCCGAGATTATCTCTTAATAAAACTAATTTCTCTTGTCTGATTGGTTTTGGATGAATCTGCAAGGACTTGTGATGTTCACCGCAAGGGACTTCTGGAGAAACGGGCTTCACACAAACAGCGATAACTTTTGCAATTATTAATTTTTTTTTTTTGAAATTTTGGTGAAGTCAAGTTAAAACATGATGTTTTTATGCTATGTTTTTATTTTTGTTAAATAAATTAATTATTTTTTTATTTATTTTTACAAGAGTTACAATTATAAATAACTGTCACACGTAAGTAGTAAGCGCTGGCTGCCAGGGCCTTCGGCTTAATAAATTAATTAAGTAGCAAAAAAAAAAAAAAAAAAAAAAAAAAAAAAAAAAAGTAATTAAGTAGCAAAAAAAAATTCGTGAAAATCATCATTTTTTCGGGCCTCTGACTACCCCTAACCCCTTAAGTCTGCGTGCCGGCCGTTCGCAACCTGAAGGCAGACGCCTACCTGAGAGCTTTTCGGCTGCCATGACTTATGCCAGGACAGTTGGCGCATTTTATCAAGGTTACACCGTTGGTCTGTTGGTTCCTCCGCTGCAATCCTAGTTGCACAATTCTGCTTTATCAATCGTGCAATTTCTCTGTCTGCGAAATCCGACTGCTTACGGGATAAGGTGCTATCTCTACCCTCTACCCTACATCCCTAGATAAATATGCTGAAATTACCACCAGCACTTCTTGTACAAATTTGTCGGCGTAGCTTCGGCTGTTACCCCATAGGGGATTTGACTGAGAGAGCGACGAATGAAATAAAAACAAAATCTGTAAAGTGAGGTTAGTTGAATACAATCAGTTTTCGAATTAGTTGAAGTAATATGAACAGTGGCGCAGAGGCATGGACGATGGCAACGTCCGATGAAGCGACGCTTCCGCGAGAAAGATTATGCGGAAGATTTTTGGACCTTTGCACGTTGGTGACGGCGCGTATTGCAGGCGATGGAACGATGAGCTATATGAGCTTTACGACGACATAGACATAGCGCAGCGAATAAAAATCCAGCGGCTACGCTGACTGGGTCATGTTGTCCGAATGGATACAAACGCTCCGGCTTTGAAAGTATTCGATGCGTACCAGCTGGTGGTAGTAGAGGAAGAGGAAGGCCTCCTCTGCGTTAGAAGGATCAGGTGGAGAAGGCCTTGCCTTCACTTGGTGTGTCCAAATTGGCGCCGGTTAGCACGAGAAAGAAACAACTATCGCGCTTTTTTAAACTCGGCCAAAATCGCGTAAGTGGTTATCGCGCTAATTAGGAAGAAGAAGAAGAACAGTGGTTGCGATAATTTTTTCGTATATCGCCAACAAAATCGCAATTTTTTCTGATCTCTGTTATAAAAAAACCGCTGTTCATCCCTTTTATAGGCGACAAAGCAGCTGATTCTTTAAAAACCGCCGAGAGCTGGTTAACGGTCTGATGCTGGCCACACCTTTAGTGTTCTCTCCACTGCGGATGAAGCTCGGCTGTATTCTATTAAAAATATGTGGCAGCCTTACTAAGAAATATTTCCGTCTGAAAGCCATATCATGATATTTAATTTAATTTTTATATACAATAATTAAAGCAATAAACGCTAAGCAAAGTGCACTGCCAAATCCGCTTTAGGAAAACCTTTCATAAACGAGCTTCCCGCTAAATTAGCCACAACTCAAGAAAAACCTTATAAACCGGTTAACTAATTGAATTCCACTTATTCGTATTGTGAAACTTATTTAGAATCAGTCGCCGAAAAGATGATATCACTTTTGTTCAGTCGTTGCGTGGCAGTTGTAAGTTGAAAAAAATACGAACAAACAGAGGTCACCAAATGCCTTGTGCAAATCGTAAATTACAAGCAAAATGTGTTGCGACTACCTCGTCATTGGCAAGTGGGCACTACCTTACAGAGCGATGCAACAGATTTCAACATAGGCTTGACCCTTTGGTTACGATAACTACAGCAGCACCCAAAAGCACGTACACACACATACATACATACTTGCATACTCGTACATAAGTAATGTTGCACGAAACCCAAGATGAAAGGCAAATGGGAGAGAAAAACTAAGGAAATGGCAAACATCGGTGGGCAAGTAATGGGAATGTAAGTATGTGTGTGTGTGTGTATGTATGCATATGTCAGTGAGTTAAAAGTACTAGCCCAAAACAACAAATATCCTCAGGCGATCTAAGGCAGTAATCCGCACAAGAATCGCAGTTCAATATGTTCGTTTGACAGTGGGAAAGATATTTCACCGCAGATACACAAATTAAATGCTTGTAACTCGTGCACGATCATCATTACGAATGCAAAAACTGAACGCAGCTTCATCTCGATCCATACTTGTATGTACTTGTAGTGCTCGTAGTTGATTCTATTTCGCTTCTGTCGTGGATTTTATAGATAATGCAGCAATTGCGTTGATGCTGTGCTCCCGCTTCCTGAGGAGCAGTTTGTGTTAGCGTGTCATATTATGTATAAATGCCTGGCTATTACGTATGTATGTATAGGTGTACATATGACGGTTTCATATAGAAGTCGTACAGAGATGACTACTAAACATTAGGGTGATCACTCTAATAACATTTCTTTACGAATCGCTTCACTTCAGTGAGCCAGCCCTCGGCCCTGAACAGGTAATAATTAAACAAAATTGAGTCACCTTTATCACTTCTTCGACCACCTTAAGCAATGTACTTATCCCGTAATGTACAAAAAACAAATATCTTCGAAATCAAAGAAACGTGGAAAATGGAAAGCTGGAACTGTTTATTCCGAGATGGGTCCAAAATGTCCCAATCAAACAAGGGAGAACGATAAGAAGTGTCGACTTTTCCCCTACAGCTTAAATTTCACAGTCGATTCTATTGTCATGTCCGAACTTCGAACAGATCTCTCTATCCGCAAAGTAGAGTTTGAGAGTCGTACTAGGGCGATCTTTCCAAATAAGCAGAATTGGATCGAGGCCAAATTCTGCACCAAAGCTTGCACCTCTGTCTTCACTGACGGTGGTTCGAAGATGGAATCGGGAGTCGGAGCAGGGGTTTTCTCTAAATCAGCCAATTTATCTATATCTTTTAAACTGCCGAATACTGCTAGTGTTTTTCAAGCAGAAGTCTTTGCGATCTTGCAGGCATGCAAAATGCTTAAGGAACGCGGGAGCGAAGGAGATACTAGCATTTTCTCCGCTAGTCAAGCCGCGATCAAGGCTCTGACGACGCCATGGCACAGATTCAAACTAGTAAACACCTGTAAGGAGAAGACCGAATCTCTTGGGGGTGCAGGTAATATTTCTCTGATCTGGGTTCCAGGACATAGGAACATAGAGAGAAATGATATTGCTGATAAGCTCGCCAGGAAGGGGACTGAATTGGCCTCAGAGACCTCCTACCCGGCCATCGGTATCCCCCTGACAGTAGTTAAAGGGGAACGGCACAAATTATATCTATTATTTATTTAAGTACTCCGAAAGTTCTTTGGACTCCTCGGCATTCAATTTCCAAACTCGTAGCTGTGTTCACTGTGATCACTGGAAGATTGCCACACACGCGGAAAAGGAAGGGTTATCATTTATCCCTCATTGCTGAAGCTACGGGGATCTTTCAGAGAAGGAGACTGTAGACGACTAAGGTCGCTGGGAGCTCCTTTCTTCGACAGCCTGGGGCAGTGCGCCAACCTAAATCCAATCAATCTCCTCCATTATATCAACAGCTCTGGCTAGCTGTAGATATCTGCCTATTGGAGGCCTCATAATGGTATCAAAACGGTGCTTTGTGCTAACTGAGGAGTGCCAGATTGGCACTTCAACCATTTCACCTACCTACCTATTGTCATAAATATTGCTATGGCACAAATTGCCCTTTTTATTTTGTCAGAATTGACTGTTGTAAGTTTCTCTAGTGGCATAGTTGCGACATGACCATGACCAGATTTTTCGAAAATATAGGCGAACATATGGTTTAGAGCGGCTTCTTCCGCGAACAACTTGTTTTGGATTGAGCTCGTCCTTGTGCACACCTACTGTCGAGTGCTGGTTTGTTTTCGCCCTATTTCCATAGATCCAAGATTCGTCATCTGTTGCAATGTCATAGAAGGGCTTTGAATCAGCACAGTTGAATTTCTTCAGCATTTTTTTACATCAATCGATGTGCCTCCTCATCAATGCCTCGTTTTTTGGGTATTTGTGAAATTTTGCGGCATCAAACGACAAAAGTTCTGCTTGACCATCAAGTTCATACCATACTAAATGTATTCTGGTCCCACTAATACCCAAGCAAACCTTTAACTCACGATATGTCACAGGACGTAGGGTCCTTGAGAGTCGACTTTCCAAATTTCAACGAAACAGATTTAATAGTAAACTGATTTCAGTTTAAAACTACTATAAAGAGGGACCAATTCACAGAATTCAGAGCTTCGATGTCATTAAAAGAAATTTCACAAAAAATATTACAGGGTCCGGCACTCGAAATGTAACCAATTTCAGACCGCTCGCGCTGCTGATGCCCGTCTGTTAGTCGGCTACATAGCAGTGCAGAGGATTGTTTACAAGCGCGCGCAAACATTTTGCCGAGAGTAAACGCGAAAAATCAGTAATGGATTTCAAACGTTATAGTGGGATTGCATTATATTTGGCTGGAAAATCACAACCAGCGATTGTTCGTGCGCTCGAGCACCTTAAAGTAAATAAAGTTTTTGTGTATCGCACCATTACCCGTTACAATGATACTGGTAGCATCGCGAAACGTCATGGAGGTGGTCATCAAAAGACTGCAACGTCACGTGAAAAGGTCCAAAAGTGAAGAAGCGACTTGAGCGAAACCCCCGACGAAGTGCCAATAAAATAGCGGAAGAACTGAAAATATCTGATTGTAGCATCCGCCGCATACTGAAAAATTATCTCAAAGTCAAGCCTTACAAGATCCAAAAGGTGCATGATCCCACACCAAGCAACAAAAAGTCAGTCTTGAGAGAGCGAAGGAGTTTGTTCGTTTGGCCGAAAGCGGTCAATGTCCGAACATTGTGTGTCCTGACGAGAAAATTTTTCAGATTGAGCAATTCGTAAACTCCCAAAATGATAGAATTTATTTAACCTACCGTTCATACGAGAATTTGGCACACAGGCAATGGTTTAGGCCGCTGTAACCGCAGATGGACGCTCTCCATTCGGTTTCATCGAGCCTAACGTCGAAGTAAATGTGAAATGTTATCGAGAAAGTAGTCTAATGACAAACATTTCGATATCAGACCATAGACGTTTCAACAGGACTCGGCACCGTCTCACAAAGCTCGAGTGAACCACGAATAGCTAAAAAACAAAGGCAAAAGGAGGTCATATGCAACATCGGCCCTTGAAATTTAACCACCCTTTACAAGATCAAGTCCAAAATAAACAAGGCAGGAATCATGTTCTGATGCTGTCATCTTTTTAATGAGTTAGTGCGTTGGAAGTTCTATCCCTAGCTGACTTTCAGTGAAAGCTTGATAACATTCGGTTGAGTTCACGCGAAGTTATTGCGTCGAAAACTGTCAGTATGCTTGTGTCATCGGTACAAAAATGAGTTTCGAACAAAAATCGCTGACCCGTTTACCGAAACAATTAAACTGATAATAAAAGTTGATGGCGCTGATTGTCTATCTCGTGCCAGAGTTCATTGGTGATTTACACGGTTCAGAGATGGTTGTGAGGACATTAATGACAATGAACATACGGGCCGCCCAAAATCAGTAATCACCGAAAACTCCATCGAAATTGTTTGTAAATTGATCAAAAATGAAACGAAATCATCGTTGAAATTCTTGGAATCGGAGTTGAATATCTCCAAAACATCGAATTATCACATTTTAACTGATTATTTAGGCTTACGAAAGGTCTGTGCACGTTTCATTTCGCACAAGTTAACTGAGGACCAAAAATTGCTCAGAATTCAAAATTCGAAAGGCCCCATAAAGAGGTGAGAAAGGACGAGAGCTCCCTTTACAACATTGTAGCTGGTAGTGAAACGCCTGAAACATGAAACTGAAACTAAGCGTCAAAGTGCCGCATGGAAAGCCCCAGACGAATCACCACCTAAAAAATCGCGTTTGACGAAGTCAAAAATCAAGTCGATGCTCATTTGTTTTTACGATTCCAAGGGAATTATCCACAAAAATTTCATGCCAACGGGCCAAACCGCCATGCATTTTTTCTACCTTGGCGTTTTGAAGCATTTGTTGCATCGCATTCATCGAATTCGCCCTGAATATCGCGAAGGAGGAAGCCGGCGCTTATTGCATGATATTGCACCAACTCATCGATCCACTCTTGTGAGTGATTTTTTGACTAGAAATCGCATTTTAACCCTCAATCACTCACCGTATTCGCCTGATATGGCTCCTTGAGACTTCTACATATTCGGAAAATTGGGTTTGGCCATCAAAGAAAAACGTTTTGCATCCGTCGAGGCCATCCAAAAGGCTTGTACCAACATCCTGAAGGACTTTCCCGTCAATGACCTGAAATACTCTTTCGAAAAGCTCTTAGATCGCGCAAAACAGTATATCGAGGCCAGAGGGGACTATTTTGAACAAATAAACTCGAGGCTATAAGAACAAAGCTCCTGTCGTTTCTATTTCGGCTCAGTCTTTTGATTTATTTTCATCTTCACCTTGTATAGTACGACTTTCCCGGTAGCCCTGTGTACTTGCGGCAGACTATAACTGCGTAATCTAACACACTTTTTTAAACTAAACCTGTCTGTCTTACTGGCAGGTAAATAGAGTTTTAAATGATCTCAGTGAATATGATGGGATTACCACTGACAAATTGAGTGCACTTTTACGGTTTTGCTCTTAATATTTATGTGTGTACGTAAAGTAATTAAAGAAGCCGCTGCTAAATAATCACTTATATGGTCCATTGTTTGGTTAAATTATAAAGCACATCGGCAAACATTTGCGTACTTGCATAGACATTTATTTTATCATAAACTGTTACCATACATTTTTAGCTGCATTAAGTTGATTTTACAATTTGTCTTCGCATGCAACTGTTTACCTACTGAATTTCTTATTATTACTTCAGCAAACAATTGCCGAGTTCTACTTGGCGGCCGCCATCAAGCAGCTACAGGTGCGCACTAAAGACACTCACTCCTATTTACATACATATTTACTATGTACTCAGAACGAATATTAAGCATACATACATACACATATGCACTTATGCGCTTAGATGAAATTCACACCCGCACATACGTGCATACATATCTACATAGCACAATATTTGTTTTATCACTGCTCTACACCTCGTCATTAGGAGTCGTTAAGAATTGTCGCTAGCGGACATTTTGTATGCACAACTGATGCAATGTGGCCACAAGTCGCGTATGGAGGAGCAGTGCTCACACACGCAATTCCTCGCGTTTGCCCATGCAGTCGCATGCGCGTAAAACTTCAAAGCGTTAGGTTAATTAATTTGGATTGTGATGTAAACACCATAAAAATGCAATGCCAGTTCTATTCCATTTATGCAGCCGCGGCTAATTCTTGAGCGACATCTTCAAGCATTTGCCGTAGACCGAAGACCGCTTGCAGGTACTCGCATTAGCCACCGCTGACTTTGCATCACCGTCTCGGATACAGTAGTGGTAGTACCATTCGTTGTAGCCAAGTGTAACATTCTTACTCGTTGGTCCAAACACTGTTGAAGTGTGTACATAAGTGTGTGTACGTATGTAAGTATATGATTACGCTTTTATTGCGTTCACTTGTTGATTTGCATATGTATGTATGGACGTACAGTAGTTACACATTTTATTCGTACACTTTGCATAGCATATACAAAAATGCAGCTATACGCAAAATGTTTGCAATGAGTTAGCGACTAGCGAATAGCTGAACCAAATTTGTATAAATAAACATATGTGGCAGCACTGCAAAAGACCTGCCTAACATTACATTTGTTTGGAAGCACTTAAAGGGTTAGGGGTAGTCAGAGGCCCGAAAAAATGATGATTTTCAGTAATTTTTTTTTTCTAGTCAATTGCTTTATTTTACAAAAATTAAAAACATATTAGTAATACATCATGTTTCGACATGACTTTTGCAAAATTTAAAAAACCAAAATTAATAATTGTAAAAGTTATCACTATTTGTGTGGAGCCCGTTTCTCCAGAAGTCCCTTGCGGTGATCCTCACAAGTCCTTGGAGATTCATCTAAAATCAATCGGGCAAGAGAAATTAGTTTTATTTGCCTGATCGAAGCTTTTTCGACCTCAGGAAATATTTTTCAGACTTTCACGAAAAAAACCCACAATTGTTAAAAAAAATCCTTCGAACTGTCACGAGTTTTTTATGTTTTTCAAAAGCAGTATAAAATTTATTGAAATCTACCAAGCGGTTTTTACAGTGCCAGTTACAGTGATCACCAGTGACCGTCGTAGCCGAATGGGTTGGTGCGTGACTACCATTCGGAATTCACAGAGACAACGTAGGTTCGAATCTCAGTGAAAGAACAAAATGAAGAAAAGTTATTTTAAAGAGGTCGCCCTTCGGCAGGCAATGGGCTCGATGTGTATTTCTGCCATGAAAAAGCTCCTCAAAAAAATATCTGCCGTTCGGAGTCGGCTTGAGACTGTAGGTCCCTCCATTTATGGAAAAACATCAAGACGCACACCCAAAAGGATGTACGCGCCAATTATATATATGTATATATATATAACTATAAATCACCAGTTCAAAAAACATAGTTTGGAGAAAAGTCATTTAAAGTTTTGCTATTTGCTCTCGAACGCTCCGGAGCGCCCGAGCACCGTTTGTTAATTGTTCAATAACTCGAAAAGTATTTGCTGGATTCACTTCAAATTTTCACACAATATTTTTAAGATATTATACTTTAAGAAAATGCAAAACCAAACAATGCAATTTTTGAAAATTCTGACTACCTAACCCCTTAATGAGTATTAGTAAAAGTTAAATTAGAGGTATCGGTATATGGTACCATATCGCCAAAACTTAAACCATAACGATATTTACGGTCATCTATTGTTGATGCTCGCCATGCTCTCGCCACAAACAGCTGATATTTACACGCATTGTTATTTATTTGTTCATTTCGCGAGCAAAAAAACTAAAAAAACGATATTGTAATTATAGGAGCAATGACGAGGATAGTAGTGATTTATTCATTAATATAATGGCATTATACGGCATTATTACATATTATATATTATACCACAATACGGCAAATCAACAATCAGCTGTTACGGCGAGAACCAAAATTCAAACTGATCTGTATGGTTATGGTTATGACTACGATATTATGACATGCTACCGCTAATCTATTAAATTTTTGTTCATAGGTTGGCTCGATCAGTAGATTTATGTGGTTTGGATTATGGCACCTCTAATTTAACCTTAGAACCGCGCTCATATAGGGAAACATTTGCTGTTTCAACTCATTACTCATGAAGCTCGTATTCCGTCAGCCTCTTTGTATCTCTCCTTCTTCTCATTGTGGTTGTTGACTGTAAACTGTTGACGGTAGACTAAAAACTAACAATTGCAAGGTGTGTAAATACCACGGGCAACACTAAAAGAGAATTCGCAAAGTTGCAGTAGCAAAAGTTTTCCTGTAAGAACGCGGACTAATGAAACTTGCCTAATACTGGAATACAGTGTTAACAGCATTGAACTTAGTGAGTTATACCAGTTTTTTGAAGTAAAACCACCCTCGCCAGTGGCGAATCTTACTCGAGAACTTTGTTGTTCCTTTCACATGCAAATTTTCGTCAATCGAATAGAGCCCAAACATACCAAGCGAAATGGTGAATCGAAGGCTCCTTATATTTCCTTTGGCTAACTGTAAGAAAGTTACTTTGTTTATGAATTGTCACAAAGCAAAAACCCCGTTGTTTTTACTCACACTGGAGAGTTGTAGGGAACTGCAACCAGTTGTAGTAAAATGCTGCAAAAAAATTTATTCGTACACTTTCTACTTCTAACATGGTTGCTGCATATATAACAGTAAAAATCGGTTGTGCTTTGACTAATAGGTTTTTCGTAGACAAACCGCTGTCAATACCCCGGTAACGTCAGAAAATCAGCTGATTTCTTCAAACTCACTGAAAGCCGCTTAAAGGTCTGATGTTGACCACTGCATTCAATACTTCGTGGAATTTCTTAGCACTCAACGTCGGTTCGGTTTAAATTTTCCATAATCTCTCTATTGATTCTAACAAAATGGAACGTTGTGCGAATTTATGATATCACTTTTATTAAATTGTATTATACTTAGACAACAAATCTCTTCGCAAACTTAGCCAAACGCATTCTACAGTGCAAAGTGTCATTCCAAACTTAGCAAATACTGGCCAATTGGAAGGTAATCACTAGCAAGGCGGAAAGTCAAATAAGTGGAATCCGGGAATCCGTCGCGCGTTCGTAGTAGCATCAGTCGATCGAAATCCAAATATAACCTCTACGATACTATGCAGAAATATTCAAGAGAGTCTAGGCAAAAAAATTAGCCCACAAGTGGACGGTAGTTACCTGCGTAATGCTGATTATCATAGCAGACTGGCACGTTTCAAACCCTACATTAGTGATATCAGCAAAGAGAAAAGATTGGAGTTCGCTAAATACTGTATAAGAAAACCAGATTCTTTTTGGATAAATGTCATCTTCAGTGGTAAGTCGAAATTTTATGTTTTAGGATCAGACGACCCTCCAAAAGATGGCGATAAGTAAATACAGAGCTGAATGAAAGGAGTTTTGCTCCTCTCATTAAACAGGGAGAAGAAAATGCAATGGTTTCGGGGTGCATAGCTGCATCTGGAGATAGAAATATGGATTGACATAAAAATGGGCACATATCTGAATTTCAATATTTTGGAAAATAATTGCATGATGCTAAAGGGCTGTTGCTCCAAAAAGCCAAAGACCCAAACACACTTCCTATCTCGTATCAGACTGGTTATTTATCACTATAAGCAGCTTAAAACTCCCCCTCAGTCTTCAGATCTGAACCCGATTGAGCATGTTTGGGAGCTTTTCGAAAGGAGAGTCGGAGGGCATAAAATAACATAAATGGCATCATTAAAGGCAGCTCTAAGTAGAGTCGTTGAGTAACACAAAATATCGGCTAATGACAGCAATGAAAGGAATTTTCTTTATTTGCTTATATGCGAATAATACTTTTGACAAAAATTGTGTCGTAATTTTTTTATTTCTTTAGTTTTTCTAATACAAATGAAATTAGAAATTTTTGTTGTTGAAGTAATAAAAAATATATTCCTTTTTACTAAAGATTAGTACTAACTTGTGTACTGAGTACTGCTTTACCGTGAGATACAAATGAAATTTCACGCATATTTCACGGCAATGCAATTTGTATGCATTTTTTAGGCATGTGAAACGTTAACTTAGTACTTTACTTACTTTACAAAACTGTTTTATTTTTTTGTGTAAATCATGCCAGTTCCAGCTGAAAATTGTGAGTGTACGAATAAATTGTGTCGCCACTGTATGTGCGTGTGCGTGCAGGCAGTGGCAAATTGTCGGCATCCACATTTACATAAAAGGAGCTGCTAAGTAGCAGCTGCTACTACAAATGCAACTTAGCCTTCTCTAGATGGCACTGATTTTTGTTTGTCCGAGGTAAATATTTTTGTTTTTTGTTCATTTTAGATTTACCTAAATTTGTATTTGTTTGCTTGTAGCGGTGCTTTTGAAAGTGTACTTATTTTATAATAAAAGATGTTTATATGATTTTCCAAATTAAAACAAAAACCCCGTATTTATGTATAATATATACTGGAGCTAAAGCTATGTATTATCTAAAGGGGGCAAACGCAACTGGATTCCTTATCATAATTAAAAAATTGATTTATAACATTAATATTAATATATTTATTTCATATATTTACATCCATATAATATCGAAAATATAAATTTCTTCCAGAATGTTAAAATAAAGCAATGACTAGAATTGAAGCTCCTTAAATCTGGGTTCCTTACAAGTTTTCGTTAACCGCTGTCTAAGTGTCTAAGGATTATAATCCGAATTTTCTGGCCAACAATAATGCCAATCAAGGAATTGCTCGTAAAAGCAAACATGGAGCCGTTAGCCATTTGAATTAAAAGCCAGAAATGGAAGTGCATTAGTGCTTAAGGGTAGTCAGAATTCTTTTTTTTCGTGTTGAAAATTTTTATATTTTTGTAAAGTGAAATATCTGGGATTCTTTTTTATGTTTTTGACATTAAATATTTTTTTCTAGTTTTTAGGAAAAAGTAAATTAAAACAAAAACCTAATTTTTGGGAAAAATCGTAGGTAATAGAAAGGTCACTCAGCTGTTAATGAAAATAATGAAAAATACGCAAAAAATCTCGGAGGTAGAAAAAAAATTATTTGTGTGTCCAAAATTTTTGGGAAAAATCGTAGGTAAATTAAAAAATTGTAATTTTAGTATTTATTCGGTGTTGAAAATTTTTAGATGTTTTTAAAGTGAAATATCTTGTATTCTTTTCTATGTTTCTGACATTAAATTTTTTGTTGTTTAATTTTTTAGGCAAAAGTAAATAAAAAAACCCTAATTTTTGGGAAAAGCCGTGGGTACTAGAAATCCCACTCAGCTACTAATGCAAAATACGCAAAAAATCTTGGAGGTTGTGTTTGTTAAAAATAAAAAATTTTTCCAAAACTTTAAAAAAAGGTACATTTTTTCCAAAAATTTTTTTTAAGTATATTTTATCCTAAAAAATTATTTAAAAAATGTTAAAAAGAACCGATTACATATTACTTTAAGCAAATTTTAAGTAATGGAAATATCACTCAGCTGCTAATAAAAATAATGCTAAATAATTGAAAAATATTAGAACTGGTGTTTTTTCGAAAATCACAAAAAAACAAGAATTGCCAAAATTAAAACAAAATAAAATTTTCTTCAATAAAATTTGTTTGAAATATATTTTTTACTTTTCAAAAATGTTAAAAAGTACCGAATATTCATCAATTTTGAAGAAACTCTGTACCAAATTTCTAACATCGAATAAATATCTAAATTATTAATATTTTCAAAAGTTTCTCGGCTTACTTTCAATGTGACTCAAGTCTGGAAATACAAACTATTTTTTTTTATAATAAAGCTCATTTTGGGTTCAAACTTTGTTGGGAAAAAACTTAAATTTATGGGAATCTTACTCAACTATTAATTTGAATAAAGAAAAATAAGCATACAATTTTAGAGGTGTTTTTTTTTAATCACAAAAAAAAAATTTTCTCGAAAATCTGAAAAATATTTCCTGAGGCCGCCATATTGTTAATTTTGAAAAAATAAAGCTTCGATCAGGCTCAAGATTTATTAATAAAACTAATTTTTCTTGTCCGATTGATTTTAGATGAATCTTCAAGAACTTGTGATGATCACTGCAAGGGACTTCTGGAAAAACGGAGTCCACACAAACAGCGATAACTTTTACAATTATAACATTTTTTTTTTAATTTCATGATGTATTAATGCTATGTTTTTATATTTGTAAAATAAAGCAACTGCCTGGCAAAAAAAAATTATTGCAAATCATCATTTTTCGGGCCTCTGACTACCCCTAACCCCTTAGTCCCACTTTACGCAAAGAAAACGATAACAGGGCGAATAAGGCAATGGGATAGAACGCACTCGCAGCGAGAGAAATCTGAAAAAGAACTGTGGATCGCGAGACGACTCAACTCGGATTAAGCTGGAAGTGGGTGAAAGAGTCATTCAGTAATCGGACGAGATGGTGGGTAGGTGTTGGTGGTATCGTATGTCCTGCCAGCGATTAAAGGATTGAAGGCAATGATGAATGACTTAAATAAAGAAATGAAACCTTAACAATTGCAAGCAACGGAGTCGCCTTGTGTAATGAGAATTCTCAAAGTTGAAGCAACAAAATTTGCTCTGCAAGAATGCGGTTTAATGAAATATGCTTAATATCAGAAGACAGATTTGGCTGCTTTGAAAATAGTTAGTTATACCAGTTTTTGAGGCATAACTACACGCGCTAGTGGCAAATAATGCCGACAACTTTGTTGTTCCTTTCACATTCAAATTTTCCTCAAGCCTGTGGAACCCAAACAAGGTGAATACAGAAGGGGCAAATCGAAAACGTCTTACATAAATTATCTTTCCATCAGTTTTTATGATTTTTTTTCTCCAAATCATAATCACTCCTCTCGGGAGCATAGCGCCTCGACAAGACTCTTCCATCATGCACGGTTCTGTGCTGTTGTTTTTGCACCATCCCATGAGATGTCGGCATCTACTATTTCGCGCAGCATCGACCTTCTGTTTTTTGTTTTTTGGTCGACCGTGACCTCTGCTCCCTTGCGGGTTCCAGTCCAGTGCCATTCTCGTGACGCTATCTGGTGGTTTTCTCAACGTGTGACCTATCCATCGCCACGTTCTGCGTTTGATTTGCCTCAGAATGGGTTCCTCGTTCGTTAATCTCCACAGTGCGTCGTTACTGATGGTGTTTGCCAGAATATTCTGTAGATGATGCGGAGGCATTTGTTGACGAAGGATTGTATGATGGTGTTAGAGACCTGCCAACAACAATACGGACTTCTCTCATGAGTCGAATAATCGTAGTTTAGTGCGCCTGGAGATTTGCGAACTCCTCCATACTGTATGCATTCGCCCGAATGCCGCCCTTGCTTTGTTTAGTCTGCAGTTGACATCTTCCTCTGTCCCACCATCTGCCGTGATGATGCAGCCGAGGTAGCAGAGCTTTCAACGAATTCCACCGAATTCCAATATCTGCCTTGCGGTTAACTCTCCTGGCCTTGGTCTTGGCAATGTTGACCTCCAGTTCGACAGTGTACGCCAGCGCGTCTAGTATGTCCGCCTTCGCTTGCATATCACAGAGTTTGTGACAGAAGAGGCAAATGTCATCGGCCAGAAGAGTCCAGGTCCTCAAGATGTCTGGTGAAACTCCATACGATGACTTTTTTGTGCAGGGTCAGTTGGCTCAGGACATCATCAAGGACGATGGCGAAAAGAAGGGGTGACAGAGGACAACCTTGTTTTATGCCTGCGTTGGTAGTGAATGGATCGCTGATATCACCTTTGTGAAGCACTGCCAGTTCGGAGTTCTCGTAAGGGGCTTTCATGAGACGAATTATCTTGGCGGGAACTTCCTTTCTACACAGTGCCAGCCATATTACGTCTCGTTTGATAGTGTCGAATACCTCTTTAAGTCTACGAACAGCATGTAGAGCGGGGAGCGCCACTCAACTGATTGTTCTACTATAATCCGAAGTGTATTGGCTTGGTCAACACAGTTTCGGTGAGGGCGAAAATCAGCTTGCTCGTCTCTTAAGGAGAGTTCGATATCTTTGAGCCGGCTTTGTATGCTTACGGCTAGAATTTTGTAGATGGTAAGTTCCTCGTCAGTTGCCGCAGTCAGTTGCCGCAGGTCGCCTTTCTTGGGCAGCTTCAATATGATGCCTTTTGTCCTCCGCTGATATTTGCGGGTCGGCTGTTATTAGTTCAGGCTGTATGCCATCTTCGCCCGCCGCTTTGTTAAACTTCAGCTTCTTAATTGCATCCTTAATCGCCGCTAGGCTGGGGTAAGTTTTTGTTATTTTATTGTTTGTTGTTGTTGTGCTGCCCACTTCGAAGCTAGGGCTACTGCTAAGAGCAATGTTGCTAGTTGCTTCAAAATGTTCCTTCCATCTGCGAATCTGGTTATCATTGGAAGTCAGCAAAGCACCATTCAGATCTCTTGCCGGCTGGTTGCTGTTACTCCGCTGGTTGGTCAAGCGGCCAACTATGCGGTGCAGCTGTCTCATGTTGTTTACCCCTGCTGCCGCTTCGGCGTCGCTAACAAGGTCTTCAGCGAACTTTCTCTTATCATTTCTGGCTGATTTTTTTACTTGCTTCGCCACCTCTCTGTAGGCTGGGCGAAGGGAGCCATCGCTGAAAAGTTACCTTTTAAGTTCGTTTCTGCGCTGAATGATGCTCCAAGTGGTGTCAGAGATCCACTGTTTGCTGTTGGTGGTCTTTATTGTGCCAAATTTTTCCTGAGCGATCTGCCTGATTGGCAAAAAGAAGAAGTTACCTCTGTTTTGGAAAGGCTAAGTGAATGAAGACTTGGTGTTTTTAATCAGCTCGGATTAGCACTAAAAAGCAGGAATGGCTAGTGTGCCAAAAGAAGAAATACTTGGCTGCATTTGGTGTATCTAATCAGCTCCGGTTAGCACCAAAAAGCAGAAATGACTGACGTGCTTTTTTGAATTCGGGCAAAATCAAAGCGCCAACCAGGAGGAAAATATCAGTATGCATGTAAGTATATATACAAATATGGATGTATGTATGTAAAATTAATCAGCTGCGCAAAACTATATAACTAAATTGATCTTCATATTTTTTTAGAATTGAGGCAATTCTATACTTATTTTACGTACTTTTATGTTTTCCGAACATCTGTTTTTGAAATTTCTGCAAATTGTTTTCGAAATGTATTGGTCATTAATCTCGAATCGAAGACAAAAGGAAAATTACTTAGAACGTGACACTTCTACAATGATTTGTGGTGCACATTTTATTTCGGTGACAAGCTACACGCATACGCATGCATTTCACTTCTTCCTACTGCCATTGCCAACCATTCGAATGCAAACACGCAAGCACTTTTATGCGCGCTACGAAGTATGTATGTATGTGTGTGTGTGTGTGTGTGTGTGTGCGATAATAACTTATAACTTTTGCCATTAATTTTAATCATTTGTCGTCTGTTTATTTGATTTTTGATTTGGAAATGCAGCAGAGTGATTGACAGTCATCATCAATAAACTGGAATGTGTCGAGTCCATTGAAGGGTGGCTTCGTTCTAATTTTGCGAATTCAATCGCTAAGGGTGTGCGTATACGATGATCCGCTTGACTACGATCGGCACACGCTGGTTGAACAATACCTTTCAAATGCAATGTGTTTTCTTTTCTCTGCATACATACATACTTACATAGATGCATACGTTAAATTACAGTACAAAAGTTTGATAAATGACTGATAATTTTTGGTGTAGTGCGCCAATTTATTAGTCTGTGCAAATACTATATCGGGGTAATGAGTATGTTAACACTAAGCAAATAGATTTCTACGCTAGACGTATTTGCATTAGGGCGGATCAATTTGTGTGGAACGACTTTTTCTCGACGTCGGTTCTGGTAGATTTGGATTCTACATAAAATTATAAGAAAAAAGTGCATTATAGCATAGCTCTAACATGAATTTCGAGCCCCCGTTTTTTAAGAGGAGTTGTCATTTATTAATACGAAGATAGAAAAGCCGTTAGGGCTATGAGGATAGAAAGTAGAAGCAGGACACCTCCTACTGGAAGTAAAAAAGTTGAAAAACGTCAATTTGTAAAAAAAATAATGATTCAGTGCTAGATACCTTGGCTTAATTCTAGATAAGAAACTTTCTTGGAAGCTGCGCGTTCAGATAAATTCGTTCGGCGATTTTCTGCTATCGAAAAAAAAAATGGATCCAAGAAGTTGTATACAATTTTGTGTAAAAAATGGAATTAAGTGCTATTAAGTTCCTATGGATATACACAGCACTTATCAGACCAATCATCACTTATGCTTCTGTGGCCTGGTAGCGACGGAGCATGGTTAACTCCACAATCCGGGAACTATACAGGCTGCAAAGAAGTGTATGTTTATGCATCACGGGTGCCATAAGAACAACCTCTGGTGATGCCGTAAACGCTATGCTTCATTTGATCCCCCAAGATCTTAAGATACAACAGGAAGCAATAAAAGCAATGTGGAGACTCCATAAATATGGTTTCTGGCACGAAGATGGAACTTCGAGACACAGAGAAATCTTTAAGTTGCTGTCGGAGCAGTATCTACTATTTTTGGCACCTAAAGATGACCTGATACCAACAGTTTCATTTGGAAGGAAATTTGATGTCAGAAAGTAGCCGAATGGATAATCGAGAGGAGATGGAGCGGGAAACAGATTGAAGTCATCAGTGACAGTCAGGCTGCATTGAAGGCCTTGGAGAACGCGAAGCAAACCTCAAAGATTGTTCAAGAATGTAAGAAGAAGCTTAATTCTGTCGCAAGACAAAACAGGCTTGTACTTATATGAGTTCCGGGACACTATGGTGTTCAAGGAAACGAAATTGCCGACGAATTGGCCAACCGTGGATCAGCGGTGCCCCCACAGGGGCCAGACCCAATAATAGGAATCAGTTCCGCAGGAATCAAGAAATACATAAAGAGCGATGGTCCGGTCTAGAACGCTGCAGAACTGCAAAGTGTTTTGTGACAAGTCCGAACAGAAAACTGTCAAACTTTCTACTAAAACTTAGAAGGAAAGACATTCGGTTGATGGTCGGCATCATTACAGGGGGTCAGCATATGACCACCATTGGAATCATCGAGGACCCGGTATGCCTGTCATGCTTGGAGGAGGCGGATAGCACTGAGAACTCTCTCTGTGAGTGTCTTGCCTTTGCTAGAGCACGGCTACGAGCATTGGGTTCCGATGTCATGAGAATGAGTAATATTCGTTCTCTAAAACTGGCGGATATTTACAGATTTGCCAAAGAATCTGGAAAATTCTCACAGGACTAACTATCTCTATCTCTGTCTCTGTTCTTTCCTATCTCTTTTTATGATACTTTTCTCCTTCCCTCCTTGACTATCTACCCCCTTTCCAGAGCTTTAAATACAATGGGCTCTTTAGCCTGAGTGTTTTAGGAGCCACCAAATCTCTTGGTGCTCCTTAGCTCGACCTTATCAAATTTCAATTTCAAGTGCTCAAAAACACTTGAGTCAAACAAAAGTTTACAAGTGGTACAAGCTTAGAATGTCCAGAAGATGTACAACAACAACCGATGAAAATGTTGAGAAAGTGAAGAAAATTGTTATGGAGAATCGTCGAATCACATTTAGAGAAGTTGCTGAGGATGTCGGCATATCAGTTGACTTATGCTATGCAATATTTTCGGAAAATTTAAGCGTGAAGCGTGTGGCAGCGAAGTTTGTTCCGAAATTGCTGAAATTTTACCAAAAACAACGTCGCATGGGCATTGTTGAATGACGTCAACGATGATCCAGATCTGCATAAAAGGGTCATAACTGGTGACGAATCATGGGTATATGGTTATGACATCGCAACCAAAGCCCAATCGTCCCAATGGAAGAGTCCAGGAGAGCCAAGACCAAAAAAATCACGCTAAATTCGATCAAATGTCAAGGTTTTGCTTACTGTTTTTTTCGATTACGATGGCGTAGTGCATCAGGCGTTCTTACCACAAAGTCATACGGTAAATAATGAGTATTACCTTGAAGTTATTCGCCGTTTGCGTGAAGCAATACGAAAAAAACGTCGGGCATAGTGAAAAAGAATTCATGGCTTTTGTATCATGATAATGCACCTGCTCACTCATCTTTGCTTGTGAGAGATTATTTAACCAAGAACAGCACCGTTATCATGCCTCAGCCCCCGTATTCATCAGATTTGGCCACCTGCGAATTTTCCCTGTTCCCAAGATTGAAGCGACCCATGAATGGACGGCGTTTTGCGGCGATTGAGAACAAAAACCGAATCGCTGAGAGAGCTCAAGGACATACCAAAAAGTGCATAACACAACTGCTTCGAAGATTGGAAAACACGCTGGCACAAGTGTATTAGATCTGAGGGGGAATACTCTGAAGGAGATAAAATAGAAATTGATGAATAAATAAATATTTTTTGAGAAAAATGAAAATTCACCTTATTTTTTGAATAGGTGTGTCGGAATATACGAATAGTCAGGCTGCTCTTAAATCGCTTTAGTCATAAAAATACTCCTCGAAAACAGTGGTAGAGATAGTAAGTTAAGTTAGTGAAGATGACTCGCATAGTTTTTCTCTATAACTCTACTCTGGGTGTCGAGCCACAGTAACACTGAGGGTAACTGTAAAGCAGATGAGTTAGCTAGACTGGGCACTACGCTCTAGATTGCGCAAGACAAAGTTAACATACCTACGCCCTTGGCTACATGCAGGGCCGTGGAGAGAGTTTTCGGGCCCCGGGGGAAACTTGAGATGCGGGCCCCTTCAAATTATGTCTAACTCATATAATTCGAATTACTCTCGAGTCCGGGCCCCTCTGAAAACTCCGGGCCCGGGGGAAAAAGTATCCGACCCCCCCCCCCCCCCTCTCGTCGGGCCTGGCTACATGTAAGCTGTAAATAGGTAGACTCACCTTAAGTGTTGCCAACAACCGCTGGAGACATTTACATACATTTAGTAGACAGTCCTGACCAGAAGGTAATATGGGCGCACTAACAGTCCACTTAAATTTACTGGGAAAGCCTTAAGAAAATTTATTAGTAGGAGTCCTATCTGGGCACTTTCTTATGGCAAGGCATACCAGTAGAATTGGATCACCATATTTGGACTTTTGCAGAAGCTTTTAGGATGTAGAAGAGGAATATACAGTTGAACACCTTCTATGGCGGGTGCATGGCTCTGTGTAGAAGGAGGTTAAATTCGTTCTGAATCGCTTTTCTGGAAAACACCGCGAATGTTGCGGAACTTGCTCAAATACGCTAACCACAAAAAAAGTTTCTAAAGTGCCTAGGCATAAGGCTGGACTCAAGACTAACCTTCTGGGCCCAAATAAAGCGCACAGCAGAGAAAGCCGCTACTGATGGCAAACATAGTGGATTTAACCCAAACGAAACGGAAAATAATGATGGCTACCACGCTCTCCGTTCTCTTATACGGAGCTGAACTGGGGGCAAGGGCAAATGAGCTAAAGGCAAATAACTGGTGTAAGCTCTTAGCATCCGTACAACGAAGGGCAGCCCTGAGAGTTGTGTCCGCCGCAGTATCAGGGTCAGCTATTCAAGTAATAAGCTTTTAATTTAAATAGCTTTTGGAAGGAAACAGCTGTGGACATTAAAGAAAGAGGGAATAGAAAAAAGAGTTAGCAAACCCGTAGCGCGCGAAATAAGGGATGAAATACTAAAGCTATGGGGCCAAAAATACCTGTTAAAAATAGAGAAAATCGTACACCCCACATGCATATACGGGAATGCTGCCGAAGATGACGCTAAACACACATTCTTCCAATGCATGCGTTGGGAACAAGAACGTCGAATACTGTAGAATGCAGTCGGTCACATAACCAATGAAAATGTAATCGACAAGACGGTAACTAGCGAGGAAACGTGGGAGATCGTCAGTGATTTCGCGGAAGGAATTCTCCGGATTATTCGGGCCCAAAAATATCCAAGGAAAGTTTGTATTAAAAAAATATCATTTATTTTTAAAATAGGTTTTTTTCGATAGATCACACGTGGCTATTGCCAAACTAAATACATCATTTTTTCAGTATTCAGCGAAGTCCTCCACCGAGCCATTCAAAATTGGTGTTTACGGATGGCCAAATAACGGTGTAGTTGCGGAAAGCATTTGAAAGGGATTATCTTAAAAAAAAATAAAGATCGCCAAATCAATTTGAATTTTTGTTGTTATATTTCAATTTAAAATTCGATACCCTTTATCGGGCTTCATATTAACTGCGTACTAAGTAGTTTCTTTTAAAATTTTGGGAACTCAAAATTTGGGCATTTTTTCTCATAATTTTATGTAAAGGGTGGTTAAGTTTCAAGGGACGGTGTTGATTTTGTATAATATACAATTTATTGAGGAAATTATTGCCATTTCTCTTTATTATGATAATTGTAATTTCATGTTTTAATAAACTTTTTAAGAAAAAAAACAGAAAATGATTGTGAAAGATGGAAATTTTTATTTTGATCTTTACGCACTCATTTACTCGAGTTGGTACAAATACAAAAAAAGGAAAACAAGTAAAGAATCCTAAGTTCGGTTTAGTAAACTTGCTGGCTGTTAATTTCTGAAATCAAACAAACTCATCGACAATAAGAGTTATAGCTTGTAACATCAGACGGATTTCTAGACTGCAAAGCCAAGCGGAAGCCCCTGGAGTTTGTACAACGAACAGCTGTACTGAGAGGTGATTCAGCTTACCGCACTGTCTCTGGCGTTGCAGTCATTGTGATCAGCGGGGAGATACCCGTCGATCTCATGGCCCGAGAACCAATGGATGTGAAAGACTCCAAGAAGAAACACGCCATCACTAGCGTCGCGGATTGGAGACGCCAAAACATTCTCCGATGGAGCACTGAACCGGGTGACAGACAGAAGAAGAAGGCCTACATACTTAACTTGTATGTATAAAAAAATTAAATAAAAATACCTACTGAGAACCTGGAGATGATACCTACATTTTCGCTGATAGCCACAAGACAGTCGACCACATCCAAGTTAGCCATGAAATGCCACACATCTTTTAACGAGTTGGTTGGACACAACCATTGATTATTTTGCCAAAGGTAACATCCATGAGGAAGAGGAAGCAGTAATTAAACACTTCATATGCAATTGTCCAGCCTTAGCTAAAAGAGGGGTTTTCTAGGCAATTTTCTTATGGAAGTGTCTGGCGTGGGGATGAGACCAATCCTGCGCTTCATAAGTGCCACAAAATGGTTACACGAAGAAAAATAAATGAGGTTCCGGTGTCGTGTGGTATCACAACGGACCTGTAAGGTCTAAGTGAGTTGGTCGTAGAGACCGACTACCACTATAACTTACCCTAACCTAACATGGGTTGCTGACCATTGAGACATTCAAGATAACTGTAGGGCCGATGAGTTTGCGAGACTTGGCACCAAGTTGACTGATGACATAGACACACCATGGCATAGGCAAGCTCTTACAGATTTGTAAGCTATTTATTTTTGAGAAAATTGTAAGGCACCTCCTGTGCCATTGTCCCCCTCCATACAGAGGAAGATTTAACATTTTGGGTATACAATTTTTAATGATTTGGAAGATCTCAATACTGTGGAAATCAGGGATCTTCTACAATTTTTTAAGGTACACGCTGGTTTTAGGAGCAATAAAAACAAGGTCCTCACGCGGCATCACAATGCTCTATGATCCTGAGGGTGTGCAATAGTGAACAACCCCTAAAACCTAACCTAACATAAAGTAAGTTCTCTTATGCAGTGTTTACATATGGCAGATTAGCTGCAGAATTTACAATCAGCAGTCAATACTCTTGTGAAAGGTTTTCTTTCTTAGAAATTGGTTTGGTTACTAATTATTAAGGGGGGAGCCTGCTTTAGAGGCTTCAAAAAATCGATTTTTTCGTGGATTTTTTTTTTGGGAAGGAAAGAAATATTCGATTGAAACGAAACTTTCAGGTTTTATTTTTATATATTTCAACAGTCTTCTCAAATTTTTTCATTAAAACATATGTCATATTATGCCTGGTGCAAGCATTTTGCCGAGGCGCCTCGAGTGTGCATGTGTCGTGCGGCGGGAAAAGTGCAGGTCGCAATTTTCATCTGAAACCAAAAACTCAAAAAAATGTTTATTTTAGTATAGTATAGCTTCTAGTTAAACCAAGGAAATTAAACAAAAAAGTGAGAGACTCTACAATTTTTCGTAATTAAAAAAAAAATAATTTTTGTGGAAAAACAACTTCACTTTAGATTGTTTAAAAAGTGGGTTAATCATAACTTTCTTAAGGTTGTTTAGGTTCAACTAGAAGAAAATTTAGTTCCGAATACAATCAATGTTATCTCGTTTCGATAGGACGTTTTACATTTTCCCTTTCTTTCCCGTCAATTAGGAAAAATTGTAAAAATAACAAACCGAGAAGTCGCATTTCGGGCGATCCGGCCGCTCGTATACCTGCTCGACGCTTGCTCACAACTTCTTCTGTAACTTCGAAAATATTTTGAATTTGGTTCTGAAATTTTGAGGGCATATTCTTGGATAGTTTGGAAAGATATTTATGCAAAAAAAAAATCGATGTTTTGAAGCCTTTGAAGCAGGCTCCCCTTAAAGATATCGAGAAAATAAAATCTAACAAAATTTTTATTAGAATTATACCTTTTCTTTTCCGGCGTCCATTTTATTTAATTTTTACATCAACATTTCTTCTTACATTCGTAATAATAATTATCGATAACACAGAAAACACAGGGTTTTATGGGAAAAAGTATAGCTATTATCTAAGATTTTTGTATAATCTCAGATTTCGAGAGAGACATTTTGTATGGGTAAATAATCACGCTTTTTAATTACGTATTGGGAGTTAAGCTCGAAAAAGTGGATAATCTACTCTGTTGAGGGCATGAATCGGAACTTGATGTAAACGTCGATTAAGTATTCACTACTCACCACTTTAAATACAACTCTAACTGGCTGCCTGCCAGAAGGGCAGCGGGACTCTCCTTCAGCGCTGATTGTGACCAGTAAGAAAACTAAGAGGCAAAAGGAAAACAGCAGCAGCTGTTCAGCAAGCAATCAGCTTAAAAGGTTTAATAATTTTTTTTTTAAATAAAATCAATAAAGAATATTAAACATACTTTTATGTGAACCTATTATTAACCTACTGAGAAAATACCTATCTGCTTTTTAAGTGCTCACCACATTTCCTATACTATTCTCAGATTCCATTTTATGAAAAATTTTATGAGAGAAAATCTTTATTTTTAGTCAGTTGTTTATAACAGCATATCAACTCAAGTTTTTTCAGGCAACCACAGATCTGTACACAAATTCATATAAGTACGTACGTTTATATATGTATAATATGTTCATGCACACATACATACATATATACTTCGAATATATCTTAAGTTTCTCTTATTTACCATTAAATAGAAGACGGCAAACATTGTCAGTTGCAACACCAGCTACTAATATCCTTGTTAAGATTATTAAATATTATTTATGGATTTGTTTAATTTGTATTTAGTACTGTGCCAAGGCTGGCTATAAGGTATCTGTGCAAACCAAGAAACTGTCTGCAAAACAAACACACAGGACTTTAAGCATTTGAGCTACATAAACGAGTACACAGCCAACTATCTAGCGAATACCCAGTTGCATGCTCGGTTGCACAACAATAAGGACGCTGGCCCCGCTCACACAGCGTATCAACACTATCAACTATGTGCTCATATGTATGTATGTGTGTAGGTGTACAACAATGCAAATATTGGACGCATATGCGATGCGTAGGTTAAGCTTGAGGTAGGCTGGTTGCGTTCTTCTTCTGCTAACCTCAATTTAGTGCAAGACCGCGGAGTTAGTGTTGTTTTGAGGAGCAGAACACTTTCTTACGGCTACAAGTAAGTTTTTGCCAGGCTGCGTATGTATGTGTGTTTGTATTTAGTATATTTGTACTAGCAGATTTGTTTGGGATGGAAAGTTTTCTGTAAGAATTTGTGTAAATAATAAATGAACGTAAGAAACGTTTTTAGGAAATAGGAATGAGCGGAGTAAGGAGATCGATGCTTGGAAGTGAAAATATTTGAAAATCATTTTAGTGTAGACTTCCTAATCAATCCTAATCCTCTCTGTTAGCAAATGAAGAGATGTCTATGTCGAGAAATTGTTGTTTTTGCAAGAATTTCGATGAGAATAGGGAGGGATATTGGCAATATAATAAAAAATTCGCAGTCGCCGTAGCCGAACGGGTTGGTGTTCGGGAGTGCGTAGGTTCAACTCTTCGTGCATGAACATCAAAAAATATAAAAAAAACTTGTCCAATAGTGGGCGACCCTCGGCAGGCAATGACAAACCTCCGAGTGTATTTCTGCCATGTAAAAAGCTTCTCAATAAAAACCATTTGCCGTTCAGAGTCGACTAAAAACTGTAGGTCCCTCCATTTGCGGCACAACATCAGGACGCACACCACAAATAGAGGGAGGAGCTCGTGGCCAAACAGAAGTGTACGCGCCAATTATTGTATTATTATTTTTTTTTTAAATAAAAAATTCCTATACATTTCTTTTTCTCAACCTCAAATGAGATTCACACTAATCGTGAAGTGTATAGAGAGATTTTAAGTCTACAGCAGCTTTCAGCAGGGGTAGCTGATGTATTGACTACACAGACACGGCAACTAAGCTGAGCCTCAATTCTTTAGTGACTTGAAGTTACATTCATCTCCTTTACAGTTCCCCAGGCCCCGGATGTATTGACAAGATAGGCTGCGGTAACTAAACTTATAAGATCTGAGCATTTCTTCGCGCTGAAAAAATATACCATCAAAGAGAGAAAACTACGCTGGCGAGTGGCGTCTGGAGTTTCGCCAGATAAATCCCTTGTTGGAAGGGTAAAATCTTAAAAATTGAATTAACTTAAAAATCTACAAAAGAGCAAAATGAGAATGCTTACTGCGAGTGGAAGTTACTTCTTCCCCATAGTGTAAGAAAAAAATTCTAGTGGTATCAAAATGGGCCTAGAACAGGTCTAAGTATGTCATATTGGCAGCCTCCACACCTACCTACCAACCTACCCTACTGCGAGGACATCAGCAAAGGGTCGGGATTTGATTAAACGACTGCTCGGCTCATCCCCAGAAGCACCCACACAACTGCGCCTCGAATGCGTTGTAAAAAGCTCGTCGATTTCCGATTGATCCGAATCAAAAATGCACCTTCTAAGCCTGTCGAAATCTGGATAGCGGTAGAGAAAATACTATTTATATAGTATCTGTATCAGCCTATGGTGATCATATACAGTCCTCATAGATCCTGTTCGGAGCTCCCTCCTCCTCTGAGTACCCAGTCAGGACTTTTAAAGAGAAACTTGATTATTTGGCAGGTTTCAGTACTGCACCAAGAGTTCCCATGAGCTTTGCTCATTAAAACCTTGATGTACCCGCCTCCATTCGCTATTATTGACCCTAAAATTAGCTTCGGTCCGATCGGACGTTGCAAAGAACCGTAGTTCGCAAATTCATCAGCCAGTTCGCTTCCTTGAACACAACAGTGTCCCGACACCCGAAAGAGTGCATATAAAATATGCATCTTAAAAAATTGTATTAAAAAAATTCAATTTTTTATTTATTAAAAAAATTCAATTTTTTAATGGAGAATTTTTCGATAACATTTTTTTCTGATTTATGAAAAACACCGCCTTCAGATTTACATCAGTTCGCTGTACCTTTTTGAATATAACTCGAAAATTTAATGAAACTCCAAAAACAAATTTTAGCGGATCGGATGTTTTTCACAAATGCAAAACAAAATGTTGGGAAAAAATTTGAGAGAGAGAGAGAGATGTTGGTTGTCGGCCGTTTTTCACAAATAAAAAAAAATTTTTGGTAAAAGTCTGAGGGGCAGCAGGATGAGGATGGAAAATTTTCGGGATAAATTTTTTTGAAAACTTTTTTGGAAATTTTTGTATATATTTTAGCCAATAAATAAAAATCTTATAAAAACCGACTCCATGCCACAATTTTCGACAGTGAATAAATATTAAAATTATTAATAAAAAAAAAATCAGTTTGCATCTTATATACTATAAACAAATATTCAGAAAAAATTTAGACCAAGTCCAAAATATTTAGATCACTTCAGCCTTGCGACAATAATGAGAATACTTTCGAATCTCCAGACTATTTTACACACACTTCAAATGCACGATTTTTTTTTTTTTTTAAGGGTGCACATTATCCCTTATAAAAGCAAATAGAAATGATCTGCACGGTTAGGGAAAAAAATTATCAAAAACCAAGTAGAAGTTCGACCCACGTTAAGGTTGCACTTTATTATGCTAAAATTTCAAATTTTGGTCAAAAATTATTGAATTTTCATTGGGCAAACTTCTCATAACGCTAATTTCTTTCTGTGCAATGAGCAGGTTAGGTTAGGTTAGCCTGGTTGGCAACAAGCCACGCATAGACCTTTTGGTCCCTAGCGATACCAGATGGAGACCGACCTCTATGAATACCGAAAGTAGACATCATGTAGGATGTTAGCGCTTTTGGCGAATCTAAGTAGCGCGGGGAGATCCACTTTTGAGACGTCCTACAGACCCTCGAACAATGGGGCTCCCAGGCATTTTAAACGCGTTTTTGATAATGCTGGACAAACGCACAGAAGGTGCTCTAAAGTTTCCTCAACATCCTCTCTGCATTTCCTGCATTTGTTCGTGTTAGCAATCCCCATCTTGTACGCATGTGCAGCCAATAGATTATGACCTGTTAGCATACCTATGATAGTTCTGCAGTCCTTTCGCGAGAGCGTAAGTACGAATTGAGTCAGTTTTTTGCCTTTATGTGGTTAGATTAGCCCACCTAACTTCCACTCGCCTTTTCATGTAGTCGTCCATTTCATTGTATATTGTATTTAGCGGTTTTGGTATGTCGTTCTCTTGTTCAAAAGGTAGTCTAACAGCACTTTTTGCTATCTCATCTACTATTTCGTTCCCCATAATGCCTTTGTGTCCAGGTACCCAATAGATATGCAGCCTACTGTTAGCGGCTACCCTTTCTCCCTGCCCCGTCCAAAATTTTTGGACTTAATACAATATGAGCTTATTGCTTTTATTGCTGCTTGACTGTCCACGTATATATTAATTGTTGAGTTCTTTCTTGTTCTAGTGTAGGCTAGCTCCGCGGCTCTCCCCACAGCAAAACTTCCGCTTGGAAAATACTGCTGTGGTCTGGCAGCTTGATTGGCTGCCTTATCCCTAGTTTTGAGCAGTAAATACCCGCTCCCACTCCGTCTAAAGTTTTAGAGCCGTCTTTATAGATGTGAAAAGTCCTGTGGCCGGGCTTCACCCCTTTGTGCCATCCCTCCTCTTCAATTGTAGTGCGAAACCTTCTGTCCCAACTAAAGTACGGAGTCATGTACTCTGTGCAACCTGAGCTGTGGAATGAGGTATATTTTTATAAAACAAAAGTTATGTAAATCTAAAGAAAGATCAGCTATATTTTTATAAAACAAAAGCTATGTAAATCTAAAGAAAGATCAAAAATTGTCGAATTTTTTTTAAGCTAAATTTGTATAAAATTTTTTTTGTTCAATGAGCCATATTTTTATAACGGAATTCACCGAGAGGTCGTTGGTTCGAATCTCGGTGAAAGCAAAATTAATAAAAACATTTTTCTAATAGCGGTCGCCCCTCGGCAGGCAATGGCAAACCTCCGAGTGTATTTCTGCCATGAAAAAGCTCCTCATAAAAATATCTGCCCTTCGGAGTCGGCTTGAAACTGTAGGTCCCTCCATTTGTGGAACAACATCTAGACGCACACCACAAATAGGAGGAGGAGCTCGGCCAAACACCTAACAGAAGTGTAAGCGCCAATTATTTATTTTTTTTATATATGGAACTTAAAAAAAACAAAAGAAAGCTGTTTATTATGGCAAAATTTAAAACACCATTTAGATATAGTTTGAAATTTGGATTAAAATAAAAATGTCGAATTTTCATTAATTTTAATTTTTTTTTTTTAATTATGAAACCAAAAGAAAAGCAGTTTAATTAAATTAAATTTCAAAAATTATTTAAAGTTTAAAATTTTTATCAAAAATTTTAGAATTTTCATTAGGCAAAATTTAGGTACATAATTTTTTTTTTTTTTTAATGAGCATATATTTTTATAAAAAAATTATGGAACTTAAAAAAAAAAACAGTTTATTATGGTGAAATTTAAAACATTATTTATAGTTTGAAATTTGGATTAAAAAATGTCGAATTTTCATTTCTTTTCCAATTTTCATATTTAAAAATTGTTTAAATTAATAAACCCAAAGAAAAGAAGTTTATTTTATTAAAACTTCAAAAATTATTATTATAAGGTTTAAGATTTTATCAAAAATTTTTGAATTTTCATTTGGTTAAAAATTAATAAAAATTTAAAGAACAAAAGAAAAGAAGTAAAAATTGGTCAAAATATCGGGATTATTATTTTATTTTGTCCATAAGTGCATGTATCTACCAAGTGGGGCAAAATCAGTCATCCAATTTTGTTTTTTATGAAAAAAGTGAATTTAAGCGATGGAAATCTTTATTTTGCCCTTAACGCGCTGCATTGCTTGTCTGTTTGTATACTGCAGCTGTCTACTTCACAAGTGTCAAATATGACAGACTTAGGGTGCCGTTCGCTTAAATTATAAATTTTTCGGCAGGGTGACTAATTTTGCCCCGCCTTGTGTGTATGGTTAAATCAGTTGCCTGTGTTTGGTTAACGCTTTACATATGAACGTTAATACATGCATACACACATACAAATAAGTGTCCGTATTTACTGTAATATCTCCTAAAATTTTCGCATTTCGTTTACAATTTTCATTCCATCAATAATTCTCTCACACACACACACACACATAAATACTATTTGCACATTTTTACAATGCACTTTGACAATTGTTTTTCTCTGTTGTTAATAAAAATTTATGATTATTGTTTGCACATTTTTTATGCTGTCAAAATTAAAAAAAAAAATATTTTCCAGAAAACCGAGTGGTTGCGGCGTAATACATTCGACAAGTTTTTATATGGAAATCAATGTGCAAATGCACTTTGTAGGCTGAGGTTGGGGCTGGGGCTGGGGCTGGGGTAGGTGGGTACGGCTTACGCTCTGACCAAATGCAAACTTGTATATGCGTACTAACTGATGAAACAGCGCACACACCCACACACACACACTTACACAAATGTGCACACTGTAGGCGCCATCTCATATTTGTTTGAGCCATCCCTTTCAATTTATGTGTTGTTGCTTTCCGCATGTTGCTATTGTCATGCATATCATGAATTTATGTGCCTGCCATAGGGGATGGGGCGACTGGATTGCAGTGCGTAGGTGGATGTGTTTATTGGCGTCCAATTGTCAAGCAATAAATCGATCTGTCGAATGTAGTAAATTGTCACGCGTATTTGTTACCAATTGCTTTCATGGTCGCCACCGCGTAGGAATATTGCATTGTGGCTGCAGCTCGTAAAAAAGTGCATATAATGCATTTCTGTAAAAATCAACAATTCAAGCTGAACCTACTATTGCCGACGTACACACACATGCACACACACACACAATCGCATTCACAAATTTACAAACAAAACAAATTTTTCGTTTGTGTATGCGTGAGCTTTTGTGTTACATATGGGGACTAATAAAAGTTCGCGTACGCTTATTTTGAAATGCATTGCTTTAATTTTCCTCTTTTTTTGAAATATACATACTATAAAAACTCTTTGGAAAGTATAGTTTGCAACTTTGAATTTATATTGGACTAAAAAGTCATGTCCCGATCACCTTTATGGCTGCATATTAATGCTAACACACAGTTTTTGCTCCGGTTGAAAATTTTAATGTGGAAACTTAAGGGGTTATATACCTTGTGTTTTTCAAAAAAATCAAAATAAATTTTATTTCTTTATCGTAAAGTACAATCCCTTGAGAACATTTTCCAAAAATTTCATAGAGATCTGAGCAATAGATCGAAAGTTACAGCGTTTTAAATTGTGCGTCGTCACGTCCTGAGCGTACGGCCTCATATTAACGTAAACTAAACTTGAAACTTTAAACGCGATTATCTCAAAAACGTGTTTTTCCAAAAATGCTTTTGCGGTGGACGCGATTGCAAAAAAAGTATTCAACCGATTTTTATAATTTTTTTTTTAAATTGTTCGTAATTGATGTCGCCTCTTAGTGAACGATCAACTTTTTATGTATAGATTTTTATTTTGCAGATATGAATTTTTTAATGCCAATTTTAGGACTGTAGAAGTGGTGTTTTTTAAAAACATGTTCCTATTTTCACAAAAATCAAAATATTTAATATATTGATCGTTCACTAAGAAGATATAACCCTATACTAATGAAATCTTTTCGATTTTTTGATTTCAGTTGACTTGGTGGACTTGAATCGCGTCCACCGCAAGCCTCTTCCAAAAAAAGGGTCTTGGGGGAAAACGCCATAACTCCGCCATTTTTAAATATTTTTACACAAACAAAGCCTTTTTTTTTCTTTAAACATTGTAATATCCAATAATAAAAACTTTTATACAATAAAATTATTGCTACATATCTTTAAAAAAAACCCAACTTTCGCTAATTTCACCGGACCACAAGGTATATAACCCCTTAAGCCATGCCTGAAAAAAAAATGAATTTGTCAGAAAATTTTTTAAAACTTCTCTCCGAGCCACTCCGTTGGTATAAAAAAGAGAATAGTTGCATCAAGACCTAATAATAATAATCATTTTTTGGTATCTGTAGTGCGCCCAATGGCCGACACTTCGACCACTTCCTGCTACACTTTTTAGAAGTAGTTAATATTAGACCTATGGATTGGCAATACTTCCTACAATTTATTACATCAGGTGCTATTAATCAAGATGCTCCCTGCCTCAAGTTGGGAATTGGTTGAAAGCCAAATTATTTCAGTAAATTTTCCACCTTGCAGACATATGATATTTCAGAATATCTGCAACAGGAGTACTCTTGATTTCATTCGGATCTATTTGATCTCACTGAAACATGTGCGGTATTGTCTTTACCAAGGCAAAGCAAGATATGCTCTGTGAATTTTCGACAGACGGAAATTTAAGTAATAGTCCGAAAATCAGCTATTTTCATTATGTCTACTTTACGCGCGTTGGGCAGTTCCCTATTGTAGGTGATAGGTTTTATAAGCCTTTTGGCTAGACGGAGACTATGACTGTGGGACTTGCGAATGGGTAATTCTTTGAGTATTCTTCAAATTATTTACCTTGCACTTAGCTTCTGCCCAGTTGATACCACAGTTGGCTCTGGACCTAACTGCACTAGATTCGTGTACGTTGTTAAGGCATTCGTACACTAGTTTCGATTCAACAGAATGTGAAGCGAGTGCTTTTAATGCAGCTTGACTGGCCGAGTATATAGCTTTGTGTTCATCCTTGTTGCCTCTCATAAGATTTATACTCGCACAGATTGAAATTGCTTAAATTTCAGCCATAAAGACACTAGACCATTTGCCCATTAGTTCGGAGATTCTCGTGTTTGAACCACTGATTCCCGCACCGACTCAGTATTTGTTACCGAACCGTCTGTGACCCATTCGAGACTTTTGGGATCGACCCGAAATCCTCCCAGTTCACATTCATCGCGATCTGAGATGACATAAAAAAATTCAGTATTTCTATTCTAACCGAAAACCCGCAATGCTGCACTTTTGTTATTTAATCCTTTATAAAATAAATATTTTTTGTTATCTCCACAAGGCCTAACTGAACCCAAGTTTGTAGATCTTGCTAAGAGAAAATCTTCAGGGATATGGCATGAATGAATGAATAAAGGAATGGATTGAAGTTTGTACTTCGTATGGATTGAAGTTTTGTACTTCGACTTCAAGATTTGTTGTGCCCTCTATACTTCACAATTATTGGTTCTCTGATATCTGTACTTGCAAGTAAATACTCGATACTCTTAACCCGAAGCAAGGCCGCCGTATCCGAATCGTTTTTTTTTTTTTGGCTAAGCTTTTTCTAATAGCGGGCAATGGAAAACCTCTGAGTTTATTTCATCTCCCTTACGGAGGCGACATAAAATTATCATATCTCCATTTCAGAGAAAACATCATCAAGATGCACACCACTCGATGTTTTTTTGTGTCCGATCGATGCTCTTTGCAGTATTTGCTTTAAGGTAACATCATAACTTTCATTTATCATTCATTCTTTTCATTGTGTCACATCAAGCCATGTAAATTTCAATTTGCCATTCGATATATGTCGACTTTTTCATTTTTTATGTCGACTTTTCTTGTAACTTCTACGTGCAATTGATTTTGAGAAGTTGAGATTTTGCAATTCCTCCAATAACTTCCGCTTAGAAAAACTTCGAAAAAGTTGACTCCAATAATCCTGCAGTGCTTACAAAAAATATACCTATAATTTCCAAGGGATAAAAAAAGAATCCCAACACGTACAATTATCTCAACTTACTGCCTAAACCTAAATACTCACCAGCTGTTTTCCTTCTCGATAAAACTGACTTTCATTGAGAACCCAAAACAAATTCAAGTCTTCCTTTACTTAATCATTCCAACCAAGTCAAAACATCTTCCCACATCTTCCGCTATCATTAATTGCATTGCATAAAACTCAGTGTTGGATATAATTCTTTTATCGAACAAGAGAAGTGTTCCTCAATATTCAACCAAGCATCGCAGCATGAGTTCACTATGGGTTGAATGTTGAATAGTAAACAAACAGAGATGACGAACAGTCTGGCTTTTCAGCATGAAATTGGTAAGTCTGAAGTATGGCTTTCATTCATTCTAGAGCAGGTATGGCTTAACAAAACCATAAATGGTAGAGCTAAGTTTTCGCGCGCTTCCATCATCCACGTTACTTTCTCTCAACTATTCAACTCTGAAAGTGATTTCAGTAATTAGTTTCTTTTAGAGTGCAACTAGAAAAAATTACTAAAGTCAAGAAACTGACATATAGTGTAAAATGCTTAACTTAAGTACTTGTTTTTCGTTAAGTATCAATGAATTAATAAATGCAAGCGGGTACCACATTTGTTAACGGCCATCGGGCACTTTTTACCAAAAGAGAAAATGCACAAATAATCGTTTTAAAAACGAGTAAAAATGCATTAAATTGAAAATAAGATTATCGAGGAATGCTTATCACCACCAACAAAAGTCTTCATCTAAAAGTAAAGCAAACTAAATGTCTGGTCACTAGATGCTTTAGTTGAAACCGTAGTCTCAGACGAACTTACATGGGGAGGCTCATTCACTTATATCTTAGATAAAGAATATTTATTTGGTCTTGGCTGGTCCTAATTAAAAAAAATAAATAATTCGCGTGTACGCTTCTGTTAGGTGTTTGACAGAGATCCTCCTCCTATCTGTGGCGTGCGTTTTGATGTTGGTCAACAATTCAGATTTTTATGGCAGAAATACACGAGAGGCCTGCCGAGGGGCGATCGCTATTAGAAAAAACTTTTTCGACGTACTCCCGAATGGTAGTCACGCACCAACCCATCTGGCTACGGCGGCCGCAAATAATAAATGAGTGAATGAGTGAGCTCAGGGAGCAGTACGCAATGTTTAAAAGTGGCAAAGGTTAATGCGTCAATAATAGGTTCTTAATATAGTGCAGGGAGGATTAGTCTCAACTTATTATTGTTTATAAAGAGGTGAGTCATTATTCGGTTTCTTTATACTATTCAAACTATTTTCCAATGAATTTTGCTCTTCAATTAATTTTGGAACTCAAATTCATTCATCTCGGGAATGTCTTGGCTGATATTTAGAGTATCCAACCGCTGCACATACAGGTATTTGAAAGTTCTACGGGGTCAAAAGTCCATTTAACAAAACAATAAATACATTTACAAAAATGACTTCCTGAGGTACCTGACCCTTCCGAGAACAAAAGCCAGCCCCTCCCGCGCCCCCTACAAGCATTTGACATACGATAACGGCAGTCGGAATTCGATCGTATCACCTCGTGTACGTTATTTGTTCTCGGCACTCTTGCAAAACCCAAACTTTAAAAGTGAAATTTTATGTTTTTGTGTTCAACAGTGGAGTAAAGAGTTATGGATTCTGAAGCATCAGGTTAGTAATGAATGAAATCAATTAGAATCTTTATAATTTTCAAGTATTAAAGTTAACTTTTCAACCCTATAAGTACTCACCTTCTCAAACTACTTTTTTTTTCTTAAAATAATATTTGTTAGTCAATAAGTAATATTATCGAGATAGATCCGGTTAAGATTCGATTGTAATTGTTTAGTATGTACCTTGTTTTGACAATTCATCAAAGAATTTGATCCGGATAAGTCCGGATAAACGGTATTTTAGTACTTTGAATGTTGTTGGTAAAATTTTATGAAAAAGGTCTTTTCCATTACAAGGGATTAAGCGAAATATTTATTTGTTGTAGGTTCAATGGGAACATCGGGAATGAGGATTGTGACTAGAAAATACTTGTTTGACCTCATGAACAATGAAAATTTACCCAACATAGAGGCAAGGCTAAATTTCTTGAAAGATCAGTTTATGTCTATTAAAGGATTCTCTGACAATCAAATTGAGACGTTGAAAAGCAATTTTGCACATTTCAAATCAGAATTTAAAAATCGGTGGACTAAAGCTCATTATAAAGAAGCGGTATTCCTAAAAAGTAATGAATCTTGGCTGTACGGAAACTTCGCCATTCCCGTTGTTGCTGACAGTCCTTCAAATCGAACAGAACGACCGAGTAAATCTTTTGGAGATCTGAGCGAAAGAAGTAAAAGAAGAAAAACTGAGGAAATGCGCTCTAATTTTGATCTAAGGTTTCGTGCATGCTGCGCAAGTAGAATTAAGAAAGTCAGGAAAACGAGATGCTTCGAATGTGCTAAAAGAAATCATTACTTCGCCAACTCGCGTAACCAAATATAAAAAGTCATCAAAAGATAAAATTTGCCCCTTATCTGTCCAGGAAGCAATGCAAATGTTCATCGATGCAGATCTAACACGAGACAATAAGAAGAACAAATAAGAAATTCTTTCCTTGTTATAGTCTTTTACAAAAAGAAAAAAAGAAGTGTTATCCGCCACCAGAATCTTGCACTGTAAATAGTACAGGTGCGGAAGCCGAATTGCAACCTTTGGTCGACCTTACCGTTAGACGATTATCGGACTTGGAAGAGGTACTAACAACATTGAAGGTCCAAGAATGTGAGACCCTTAAATTAATTTGTAAATGGGGTTGCGACGGGTCCCAAACGACCCAGTTCAAACGAAAGATTGAAAATGATACGAATTCAGATACGAACATTTTTCAAAGCTGCTTTGTTCCTGTAAAATTAGTATGCGGCCAAAACATGGAAAAGACTATATGGGAAAATCCAACACCATCTTCTCCTCGATTTTGTCGGCCTATAAGATTTAAATTTATCAAAGAGACTACTGAAGTAACGGAGCAAGAAACTAATCACGTCAATAATCAGATAAACAGTCTGGTTACAACAGAATTTGACTTGAGTGGCAAACATTATTCAGTGAAACACGAATTTATAATGACAATGGTTGACGGAAAGGTCTGTAATGCTGCCACAGGAACCACATCAACCAGTCGTTGCTACATTTGCGGCACAACCTCGAAGGATTTCAACAATTTGGATAAAACAATAGATGTTAATTTCGAGACTATTCAATTCGGCCTTTCGGTAATACATACCAGGATAAGAATATTTGAGAGCATTCTCCATTTGGCTTATAAGTTGCCAGTAAAAAAATATAGAGCAAGAAAAAGAGAAACTGAAAAAAGCCTCGAGAAAGAGAGAAAACAAGAGATCCAGGACAGGTTTCGCCAAGAAACGGGATTGTTAATAGATATGCCAAAGGCGAATTTCGGTAATACCAATGACGGTAACACAAGCCGAAGATTTTTCGACAATCCTCAATTAGCATCCGATATAACAGGCATCAGCTACGATTTAATATATAGACTGAAAATTATTCTAGAAACAATTTCTAGTGGTCATAAAATTAATCCTGAAAAATATGATATTTATGCAAAAGAAACTGCTCGATTATATGTGGATCTTTATCCGTGGCATCCTATGACACCCACAATGCACAAAATACTTATTCATGGAGCTGTTATACTAAAGAGTGCTTTGTTACCAATTGGCCAGCTCTCTGAAGAGGCTGCAGAAGCCCGAAATAAGCATTTTCGATCTTACTGGCTAGATTTTGCCCGAAAATTTACTAGAGAAAATTGCAACAGGGATATTTTTAACCGCCTCCTTTTAAGTTCGGACCCCTTAATGAGCTCTAGAAGGCAAATAAAAAGAAGAAAGTCCCAATCATTTCTGCCAGAAACATTGGAAATGCTCATGCCTGCCAATCCAAACCTAGAATTTTCTTCACGTAGCGATGAAGAAAATCTAGATAATACCATTTGATTGGATGCCTTTTTTAATTGTTTATATTTTTTTATGTTTGATCTTGTAAATCTTTCTTCATTCTCATATTATATTTCATTCAATAAATGTTTTAAGTTCATTATTTTAGTTGGTTTTATTCAGAAACATCTATTAGTACACGTTAAACCTAAAAAATACTTTTGGCCCCTTAGATTGTTCAAATACCCCTATGTGCGCTGCTAGACGGCTGATTGGCATATCGATAAACTTTTATAAATTCTTCTCTAGAGCAACAAAAATATTTACATGTATAATATTTTGTTTTTACAATTTGGCTGTTGGATTGTCAAAATTTCAATGGGGGTGTATAAGTAAATAAACAAATAGGACAAAAACAAAGAAGCAGGGCCCTTTGACATTCCAACCGGCGAATCACAAGAAAAAAAAAATCACCTTATGTGGATTCGCCTTTGTCGGAGGCGTCGAGAAAAACACTTCCGCTGTTTCAATAATACAATTCAATAATGAATGTAAAACCAAAGTGGTGATTCCAACAAAGATGAGGTGTGTCGCTGGTAGGCCAGTCATCAAAAATGTGTGATAAAATTAGAAATTCCTCAAGAATTGTCCAGCGTTGGGAACTCCTCTTGAGACTGATTTTAAGAAATCGTTATCTAGGGGCACTTTAAATGAATGGAAATTTACAATCATCTGGTCTTTTTTAAAAGCCGAAGAATGAATTATGTTCGCAATCATATGCCGATTTTCAAGCTATCAAGCATCTCTAAACTGTTTGAATGTATTGTAAAGGACACAATTTATTATGCGATTAAGTCTTTAATTAACCCAAACCAACATGGTTTTGTAACTGGCCGCCCTTCAGCTAATAATCTTGCTGTTTTTAGTGAATTCTGTATGCCATCGTTTTCCATAGAATTCCAAGTTGATTGCATTTACAATAACTTCTCTAAGGCATTTGACAAAGTGTCGCACGAGATTTTAGTAAACAAGTTGGCTTGCTTGTGTTTTCACGACTCCTTTCTGCAATGGCTTAAGTCATATTTGACGGACAGATGGTGCGTCATAAAAATTTAAGGAGTATTAGAGAACCACCTCCAAGGGAGTCATTTTTATCAATGAAGTAAGAAAATGTTTTTGCCTTTCGAGTTTCTTGCTCTTCGCAGATGATTTAAAAAATGTTTCATCTGTTATGGACTCAGTGGATGCTCAAAAGTTTCAACTCGACTTGAACAATCTTCATTGATGGTGCGTGAAGTGGCGTTTGTCTTTGAATATTAAAAAATGTTTTCATTTAACATTTTCGAGACGTCAGTACATTTTAACACATCCTAAACCATTTCTAATAATGTACTACAAAGTGTAACAGAGCTAAGGATCTCGGAGTTTTATTCGATACGAAATTTTCCTTCAGTAGGTTGTTAGGTAGGCGGCCGCTGTAGCCGAATGGGTTGGTGCGTGCTACCATTCGGAATTCACAGAGAGGTCGTTGGTTCGAATCTCGGTGAAAGCAAAATTAATAAAAACACTTTTCTAATAGCGGTCGCCCCTCGGCAGGCAATGGCAAACGTCCGAGTGTATTTCTGCCATGAAAAAGCTCCTCATAAAAATATCTGCGGTTCGGAGTGGGCTTGAAACTGTACAACATCAAGACGCACACCACAAATAGGAGGAGGAGCTCGGCCAAACACCTAACTGAAGTGTACGCGCCAATTATTTTTTTTTTTTTTTTAGGTAGTTAGGTAGGCGAAATGGTTGAAGTGCCAGTCTGGCACTCCTCAAGTAACACCTGAATCCCCGTTTTGATACCATTATGAGACCTCCAACAGGCAGATATCTACAGCCAACCAGAGCTCTTGATATAATGGACAAAATTGGTGGGGTTTAGGTTGGTGCACTGTCCCAGGCTGTCGAAGAAAGGAGCACCCAGTGATCTTAATCGTCTAGCTGCCAAACCCGAACATTTACAGAGAAAGTGCTCAACACACTCCTTCTCTGAAAGATCCACACAGCTTCTGCAATGGGGACTAAATGGTAACCCTTGCTTCTCTGCGTTTGTGCCAATCGTCCAGTGACCAGTAAGCACAGCTACGAGTTTGGAAATTGAATGGAAGGGGTCCAAAGAACTTTACGAGTCCTTCATATATTTTACTGGGGCCAGAGAGTTTTCGAAATAGCACATGAAGAAAGGGAGCACCATCTTTTCTGCAGTAGTTCCCCTTTAACAACTGTCAAGGGGATGCCGATGCCCGGGCAGAAGGTCTCTGAGGCCAATTCCGTTAAGCTTATCAGGAATTTCATCTCCCTTTATGTTCCTATGTCCTGGAACCCAGATCAGAGAAATGTTACCTGCACACCCAAGAGATTTGAACTCCTCCGTCCTGGAGTTTACTAGTTTCGTTCTGTACAAGAACTCTGCTTGAAAAACACTAGCAGTATTCGGCAGTTTAAAAGATATAGATAAATTGGCTGATTTAGAGAACACCCCTGCTCCGACTCCCGATTCCATCTTGGAACCGTCAACGAAGACAGAGGTGCCAGTTTCGGTGCATATTTTCCCCTCAATCCAATCCTGTCTATTTCCTTCAATGGTCACATTAATTTTATTCTTTCAAAATCATACTCGAAATTTTTTATCCGTATACCTATAAACTGCTGTTTGCGCCTCTTGTTCGTTCTCACTTAGAGTACTCTGAAATCATTTAGATAAATAGAATTGAGCGCGTTCAAAAAATATTTCTTAAGCGGGTATTACGTACCCTGTTCCATCCTATAATTCTGGGCTAAAGCTAAAAAATCTAGAACCTAGACAGTCCTTTCACTTTCGTTTATTTTCAGTGTTGTTAATGGCATCAATTGTCCAGATTTACTTGGGTGGATAAGATGGATTTAGTGTTCCACAAAGAAGTCTGCGCAAGTTTTACACGTTTTATGACGAAAACTTAAAGACTAAATTTGCGAGTATTGCATCTATTGCTCGTGCATTTAAAGACTAGAGATTACTAACTAGATGTAGCCGGCTTGATTTCACTTCATCTAAATCTAGTTTTATAAACATTTTTAATTTAGTTAATTATTATTGATTTTATATTGATGGCCAATATTTTATTGCCGAATTCGGCTTGTTCTGGTTTTAAATTTTTGTCTAGTCTGTAAGATGATTCATACTGTAGATTAAAAATAAAAATAAAAAAAGTTTCAACTTCACTTAGTACGGAAAAACTCCACAGCAAAGTCTTACCCACTAAACGAATTTTCGTTTGTCCCTCCATAGTAAAAAGCACTACACAATAGGCGAAAATGCTGGAGAAAACGGATACACTCAACTTTTTCGCGGATTTGTTCGCTTTTATCAATTCCAGATCTCTGTTTTGCCCCATGAATGTATTGCACCTTGCACAAATGGCAGGGCACTCGGACTGCAATAGGCCTTTGTTATTGCTGCATGTCACACTTTCTTTCTTTCTTTCTTTTCTTATGTGTCTTGACGCACATTGGCGATTTTTCTATTTTACTGCATGCGGCTGCATTTCAATGTGCATATTCGCATGTGTGTTTGTGTGCGGTGGATCTAACATTCCACACTACAAAGCTTGCGTACCTTAGCCTATCCATCAAGAGCATAAATCAGTCGAAGCCATCGAAAAATTCCACACCGGATGTCCGTTTTTTGTTATAAATTGCAACGCACAAAGCGCATTGCCAAATAAATTCAGAGATGTATAGGCATTGGCAGCAGGACATGCACCACAGCAACGGCGGCATTGGTACGATGGTCGGTCGCACCATTGCAGATGACAAAGCCGCTGATGATTTCTGGGCATCGTTGTTGAAAAGTGCAAAAACGCAAAAATATGCACATTTGCAACACTCACAGCCATGTCAGCGATGCGGCCCGCACCACCAGCTACAACATGCATACATGAATGGCACACACGTACAACAAAAACAAACAAAAAAAGTACAAAAAACAAAAACCCCAAAACAAAAAACACCGGTCACTGTAAAAACATCGAAAATCCATAAAAATGCATCATAATTTCTCAACGCATCGGAGGGCGGATAAAATCAACACAACACACACCTTCCTGAGCAGGCGCAGCGTAGTGGTGGATTATGCATCAATGAATGGCAACAGCCTGCCGTAGCAGTGCCAGCCAGCAGGATGCAGGTTGTGTAATGCTTTCGTTGCGCTTTATTTACATAGCCACACACACATACATGCATGCATGCATGTGCATATGTACATATGTGTGTTTGTATGGTGGCATCTCGGTGTGACTGTCAAAGCATAAATAGTCAACTCAAAGACCCAAAAAATAAAATTTTTGGCAATATTTCATAAATATGCAGGCATCATATTTCATAACTACAGCAAAAACTGAAACAGAATCAATTGAATACAATCCGATGATGCATTCTTGTGCAACTACAAAACAAATGACTCAAGTTTAATGTCCACCTACTCAAGGATATTTTTGTGTAGGTATGTGGGTGTGTGGGTGTATGCGTATGAGTAACCCTGAAATGCAAGGCGAGCATTGTTGTAAGAGGATTTTATGAATGCAAAAAAAATATTGACTACATTATTGGATATATACAATTATACATACATACATACAGCGAAAACAAAATTTCTAAATGCTACTACTTTTTATTAACTTAAGCGGAGATTCTAGTCAAAATCGACCAAAAAAACGTATTTTTTTGTATTGCTTTATTTTCCTTCTTAAGGTCTTACAAATGTGTAGACAAAAGAATATTTCCCTGTCTAATTGATTTTACGAGTTATAGCGTATAGACGAGAGAGCGCGCCGGCCGAAAAACAGGTAGAACTTCAAAATTTCAAACTTTTAACGCATTTTTCTCGAAACAACTTTTGGTTTTGCGCGAGGAGCGCGATTTCGCTTCAACGACTACACCGATTTCAACGTTTGGTGGCTCAAATTACAGCTCATTCCATTTAGGGGGTCTTCAGCAAGCGTTTTTTGTCAAAAAAAACTTTTTGGTTTTGTTTTTTTTAACGTTAAAACAAATAAAAAGAGGCAAAAAATGTGTTTTTTTTTTCAAAGGGTCCCCATTTTTTTAAAAAAGGGTTTTTTAAAAATCGGAAATTTATAAGGCCCCCCAAATTCCATCTACTTTAAGATTTTTGTTTGTTTTTTCGTTTGAGATCACTTGGCAGGGCTGTAAAGTGCCCCGCGCACACTGTCCACCGCCCGACCGTCATCAGTGAGGGCTGGAGCTGCCATTTTGTATTATTATTACTCGAAAAATGTTTGTAAACTTTTCAAAATATAAATAAATAAATGCCACAAAAGTTTTTTAAACAAAATACGTATGTACTCTCAAAAAAACAATCATGGAATTACGCACTTTTTCGGGCCCTTGGACTAGTATTTGTATATAAGCGATTCCAGGCCAATTGGTCCAAGTATTTCGGGCTTTATCGGGAATTACTCTAAATATTAATTTATTTATAGACTTTTAGCATAATTTTATGTTATAAATAAAGGGTGGCGGCCGCCGTAGCCGAATGGGTTGCTGCGTGACTATCATTCGGAATTCACAGAGAGAACGTTGGTTCGAATCTCGGTGAAACAGCAAAATTAAGAAAAAACATTTTTCTAATAGCGGTCGCCCATCGGCAGGCAATGGCAAGCCTCTGAGTGTATTTCTGCCATAAAAAAGCTCTTCATAAAAATATCTACCGTTCGGAGTCGGCTTGAAACTGTAGGTCCCTCCATTTGTGGAACAACATCAAAACGCACACCACAAATAGGAGGAGGAGCTCGGCCAAACACCCAAAATGGGTGTACGCGCCAATTATATATATATAAATAAAGGTGTTATTTTGAATATCCCGCTATTTCGGTAGATGCCACTTTTGAAGCTGTCATTTTTGATATTTGACAAGTAGAAACTACGGCATTAATAAAAATGGAACGATACACGCTTAAACAACGTATTGAAATTATTAAAATTCACTATAAAAATGGAGAAAATTTGGCAGAGACAGTTCCTAAAACCCGAATATTTTTGGGTCATCGTGAAGCATCTTGTCGGACCGCAATACAGAAAAAGTTCGAGCTGTTGGAACAAGTTAGTGATGTGAAGAATAAAACCCGTGCATGTCGCTCAAGAACAGCCCAAAATATTGCTATTGTAGCCGAAAGTGTTGAAACCAACCCAGGTTTGTCCATTCCTCGTCGCTCTTTGGACTTAGGCAATCCACAAACGTCATTGCACCGTATTTTGTAAAAAGATTTGGGTCTTAAGGATTATAAAGTCCAGTTAACACAAGAACTCAAGCCGGCTGATCATCAACAACGTTGTGTCTTTGCTGATTGGGTCGTTGAAATGCATGAAAATGATCAGAAATTCCATCGGAAAATCATCTTGAGTGATGAGGCCTATTTCCACCTCGGTGGCTTCGTCAACGAGCAAAATTGTCAAATCTGGGGCTCAGAAAGCCAAGAGTTATTGTTGAAAACCCTCTTTATCCTCAACGTGTGACTGTTTGGTGCCGTTTATGGTCCGGCGGAGTCATTGGGCCTTACTTTTTCGAAAATGAAGCTGGAACAACAGTTACGGTGAATGGATTGCGCTATCGAGAGATGATTAACAATATTTTATGGCCGGAATTGGAAAATTTGGAACCTTTTTTAGAATAAAATATATTTCGAAAAAGCCTTTTTTTTCTTCAAAATTTTCGGGAAAAGAATTTTTTCCTTTATTTTTGAAAGATAACCCTTCTCAGTTGTCTCTTAAACTTGTAGCCAAATTTTCAAACATCACAAATAAACTTCTTTTCAAAAACCTCACTTCAAAAACCTCACTTCAAAAACCTCGATATTTTTTTACCGGCTTCTTGCTTGCTTTTATGCTCTCCGTAAACTTAACACAAATGCGGTAGATTTCATACAACGTTTTGTGGAAATAATGCATTCACAGTACTTAAAGAGTTGAGTAACGATTTTCACCGATGGTTCAAATACTGACTATAGTACAACTTTTGCTGTGGTAGAGAACGATGGAAGCCTAATATCCAAAGAGAACAGAGCCTTCTTCAATTACAGGAAAGTTCTTTCCAATAAAAGCTTGAACATAAAATTACGTCTGCGGTACCTTAAATGTTAAGTTTGGTCTGTTTTGTTGTACGGTGTGGAGGCATGGACACTAAAGGTTAGGAAGGAGTATGAATAATTTAGAGACTTTTGAGATGTGATGCTATCGGCGGATGATGAAACTATCCTGGACAGACAAAGTTAGTAACAAAGAAGTCTTAACGAAACTTGGAAATGATAGAGAGCTGTTATTAACGATAAAGCGCCGCAAATCTGCATATTTTGATCATATTATGCGTGGTCCCAAATATAAATTGTTGCAACTGATTAAGCAAGGTAAAATCGAAGGGAAATGTGGAATTGGAAAGAAGCATCAGAGTAACATCAGAGAGGATTAAGGACAATTGGGCAATTGGTTGAAGCAGCCCGAAGCAGAGACAGTTACCATAATATCATATCTAATATTTTAGAGTTTTGTTAAATGTAAAAGAGAAGAAAGCTTTATTTATAACATTTGTATTAAAATTAATGAACAATTTATTACTATGATCGCTTACATTCTGTATTAAGAATTTGCAAATAAAGAAGAAGAAAAAAACTTAATTAAATTTGAACAAATTTTCAATAAAATATATATAAATAATAAATCAAATTTGTAAACATAATATAAAACAATGTAAACATATTGTATAAAAAAAAACATGGTTCCTTCTTTAACGAATCTAAGTTCCTCAGTTGTACGAAATTCAGCAAAAATCCTCATAAAAATTTCCAACTTCGTAATCGGAGTTTTTACAGAATTTTAGTTGGTTTTGGATTTTTTGTTCTTACATTGTTGAAGCAAGTAAAATATAAATTAAAGAGAAATTATACAGAAATTACAATTTACAAAATGTGTTTATATGGTAGAAAAATATTTAGGAGTAATCCTAGATAGTAAGCTTACCTGGAAGAAGCACGTCGAGCAGAAGGTCTCTCGAACACTAAAAGCCTTCTGGCAGTGTAAGAGAACCTTTGGCAAGACATGGGGTCTAAGACCGGCAATAGTACACTGGCTGTACATCACCCTGATTAGACCCATTATTACATACCCCTCTGTAGTATGGTGGAAAGCTACAATGGGTAATTCCAGAGTACAACCCCTACACAGGCTACACAGAAGTGTGTGCTTGGGTATCACAGGTGCCATGAGTACGACATCTGGTGATGCTCTTGATGCCAATCTAAACTTGCAACCTCTAGATCTTCAAATTCGAAAGAAAGCAATGAAGCCGGCGTGCAGGCTCAAGTTAAACGGAGTCTGGGGAAATGAAGTAAGCACTGACCACTGTCAGATATCCCACCAGTTGTCGGAGCGGTGCACACTGTTCTCGATGCCGGTGGACAATCGGGTGCCTGTCGTTAGCTTCGGTTGGAAGTATGATGTTTCGATCCCAGATAGATATCAATGGTTAAGTCCGGAGAACCTATTAACGGAATATCAGCACACTTTCTACGCCGACGGATCCAAAACCAGTGATGGTAGCGGATCTTGAAGGTGCTTAGACGAAGACATTAAGTACTCCTATGTCACAGGACAGATGGCCACAGTATTCCTTACGGAAGTCTATGCCATCTTGAATGGTGCGTACTGGATAATTTAGAAAAAGTGGCGGGGCAACAGTATTGGAATTTGTAGTGACAGTCAAGCTGCACTGAAAGCCCTTGCTAACCCACGCTGCTCTTCGAAGTTAGTCGGTGTAAGACACAACTGAACAGTGTTGCAAAACACAACAAAGTTAGTCTTATTTGGGTGCCTGGGCATTGTGGTTTAACACGAGTTAGCTAATAAATTAGCAAATGAAGGCTCCAAAAGTATGCCACTAGGCCCTGAACCCTTTCTAGGTGTCAATTCCGCATCGATTCAACTATGGATTGACGACTTCATGAGGTCTACCCACAGAGGTCTGAGTTGAACTCGTGCAGAGTAGCCAAGTGCTTTGTGAAAGAACCAAACAGGAAAGCAGCGACCTTTCACCTAAAACTCAGCAAAAACGACCTAAGAGTACTGGTGGGTGTAATCACAGGGCACAATGTCTGTGATCAGCATATGGGTACCATGGGGGTCGTAGACAGCCCGATATGCCTGTCCTGCCTTGAGAATGACGACACTGCAGAGTATGGACAAAGTTCATACTCTTCCTCTTCCGGATGTCTTAAAATTCAATCAATGAAGCCAAAAGATTTGTGGAAGAGTGACCTCAAACTAATTTATCCGTCTTACCATCCACTTTTTATCTTTCCTATCTCTATTCTTTCTACTGAAATCTATCCGGGTGTGGTACAATGGTATACTGACTGAGTGCTTGGACTTGTCCAACCCCCCACAAATCTAATCTAATCTAATATGGTAGAAAAAACACAATACAATTAATAGAAAAAACTGATAAAAATCAACACGATTTTTGAGACACTAGAAAGCTTTACTTTATCATACTGAAATTGTATGTGCTATAAAACTGCATACTCAAAAGTTTTCTAAAAAACCCGATTAAAAAATTGAAAGATTTCATGACGATTTTTCGATTTTTTCTGAATTTCGTACAAAGTAACGAATTTTGATTCGTATGACTTTTGTTGAAGAATGAAGCATATTTTTATTGAAAATTAGTTAAAATTTAATTGAAAACATTAAATGTCAAAATTTATAATCACAAATGGTGCGTGCTTATTTTTCCTTGACTTTATATTAATTTCAAAAATGGTATTGCTTATCCTTTCGTTCGTTATACCAATACAAAAAGGGCCTTGTTAATTCTATTATCCATTTGAAGTCCATCAAGCGCATATGCGTACCCGTACTGATAATTTCTATAAAAAATAATTACATATGCCCCCAGTAATACCCACATGCACACATGCATACATAAATGACTATATGCGCACTCAGTGCAGAGATATTAACGCGCCAACATCTCCGTTTGTCATTTTTAGTAGACAGTTTCAGTAATTACGCTCATGTATTAGAAATGGCAACATATTTTTATAATGTCTCCATCGAACTTCGTGCAGCTCGTATATATAGCAATTAAATTCCTTATGACAAGACAACTACTACTTCACCGGATATTTGTTGTTCTACATCTAACTGCTAGTCAACAGCAACAATCTAACTGGGCAGGCCAAAGACAACCAAAGAGGAGAATATACGAGCACGAGCACGAGTGCGAGTAGGAGTGCGAGTGCGAGTGCGAGTGCGAGTACTTAGTGGAAACACATATTGCGCTATAAATTCCATTCATAACACATTCGAATGAATTACTGCTTTCCAGTACATACTTATTAAAAATACAACAAACGACACAACACCAAAACTCACACACTTCTTCACATGCAGCTATTATTAACATTTGTCAGCAGCAATTAAAAGTGTGTGAAGGAAAAATCATCTTTACACTTATTAAAGCCATCTTCGCCATTACAAAATTATGCAACAGATGGTGGGGCGATGAATGACAAACGGCAAAAAGCACAAAACTGTTATGCATGCACTACTACATATACGAGAATAAACTTTTATGTGCGAGTATTTATATGAAGATAAGGATGTGTGTGCATCCTTTATTAGGTGTTTGGCCGAGCTGTTTCTTCAAAAATTTGTGGTGTGCGTCTTAAGGTTTTCCTAACGAATGGAGGTGCCTACTGTGTCATGCCGCCTCTGAATAGAAAATAGTTTATATGAGAAATTTTTTTCGTGACACTAACTCGATTTTTTACCGTTGTGTGACCGTGATTAGAAAAAACTTTTGTTCTTGAAAGATACTGATGATCTTAAGGATATAAGTGTTAGCCAGATGAATGAGTTTACACTTAGAATAAAATGGTTTAGGGAGCAGTAGCAGGTGAACTACCTCTGTGGTATCACAATGGGTCGGCAACGGTCTAAGTGAGTTGATTCGAAGAGCGACTGTCACTTCTACCTACCTACCTACCTTGTTTTTTGTTTTTGCTTTGTACATAATAAAATAAATAACTGCTTCACAAAAGAATGACTTGTCATATTAATTAAATTTTTTTGATTATTTAAGTCCTTACTATTGTTGTTGTTGTTGTTGAAGTGGTTGAGTATTTCCACTGAAATAGTCCCAATTAATGACCAGCACCGTTTTACTACCACTGTCCTTATGTGATGACGTTTTTTGTTCTAAGTCAGATCCATTTAGTGAGGTCCAAGTATATCAGCAAATTCTCTATCTCGTTGTCTGAGATCTCATTATTTTCTGCAATAAAGGCTTAACTAAGGAGCGGAGTCGTGCCCTTGCTAGCCCTGGACATTCACATAAGTAGTGGAGAAGACTTTCCTTCACCCCTTCCGCTTGACAGCTTCTGCAGGTGGGATTGAAGGTTAGGTTGAGTCTAGCTGCGTGATCCCCTACTTTCCAGTGGCCTGCAAGGGTTGCTTTTAATGTGTTGAGTGGGTGGAGACTGCCACCGCCTCTGCTATTTCTAGTGTCATCTCTTGCTAGCTCCTCCACTATCTCATTACCCCGTATATTCCTGTGACCGGGAACCCATATCAGAGTGATTTCAAGTCAATGACTAAGCATTTCCAGCTCCTCTCTACACTGTAATACTAGTTTGGATGAAATGGAGTTGGAGTCTAGGGTCTTTATAGCTGCTTGACTGTCTGTGAAGATAGCTCCTCTTGCACCAACTTCCTTGTAGAGTTTTAGTAATTTGCATGCTTCTCTGATCGCTAAAAGTTCTGCCTGGAACACACTGGCATAGTCAGAAAGTCGTATTAACTGAGATAGGTTGAGCGGCTCCAAATGGAAGCCAGCTCCCACACCACAGTTCATCTTAGAATCATCGGTATAGATTTTGACATCGTATCTTCCAATCACCTTCCCTTTGCTCCATTCGGCTCTCGGCGGAAGACGTACCGTAAAGTCTTTCTTGAAGTTAGGGTCGGGGACTGTGTATTCTGATCCGTTTTTGAGCAGCGGGAGTCCCTGTAGGAGGATCTTGCTGTGACTGTACGACCTTTTTGTCCACCTTCCTATGCCTCTGAGTCGCGCCGCGCTGCAAGTAGCGATTATTTTAATATGTAAGTCTAATGGTAGCAGTTGAGTTAGTGCATTCAGCGCTTCAGTAGGACTGGTGCTAAGCGCTCCTGTAGTTAGGATACACGCTGTTCTTTGTATCTTGTTCAGCTTAGTTTTGTTGTATTTCTTTTCTGTTGCAGGTCACCAAACTAGTGCCGCATATGTTAGTATTGGCTTAACAATGGCTGTGTAGGACCAATTGGATAGCTTTGGTTGGAGACCCCTTACTATTAAAAAAATAAATGAATAATTGGCTCGTACTGTTCTGTTAGGAGCTCGACCCAACAGCTCCTCCTCCTATTTGTGGCGTGCGTCTTGATGTTCTTCCACAAATGGACGGACCTACAGTTTTAAACCAACCCCGAAATGGTTTTTACAGGGTTGCCCATTTTCGAGGGACCCATCTGGCAACCCTGTATCTTTTGACAGAGACGTCAGATCGCTTAATGACATACCGCGTTGGAAGCGTCAGTCCAAGCAGATTTTTACCATCGAACAGTACACGGCACGCGAGCGCTCCCAAATTGTTGAAATTTACATTCAACAAAAGAAGTCAAAAGAAGAAGATCAAAATCATCATGTCCGATGAGGCTCATTTCTTATTGAATGGGACGGTAAACAAGCAAAATTGCCGTATTTACGCCACTGAAAATCCTCACGAAATTCAAGAGGTACCTCTTTACGACGAAAAAGTCACTGTTTGGTGCGGCGTTAGTGCGAAAACGATTATGGGGCCGCTTTTCTTCGAACATGAAGGTGGTCAATGATAACCACTTTTGATGTCGAAAAATGGCGATTTTGACTGGCCACCGCGTTCGCCCGATTTAATGCCACCTGACTTCTTCTTGTGAGAATATTTAAAATCAAAGGCTTATATTAATAAGCCAAAGACCATAGAAGAGCTCAAGAACAACATCCGTTAGGGAATAGCCGCTATTCCAGCCAAAATGTTAGCTAAAACTATGGAAAATGCTGCAAAACAATACGCACAACAATACGCCGTACAGGCTCAAGGCGGCCATTTGTGAGATATAATATTCAAAAAGTAATGTCAACAAATCTACTTGAACCAAATAAAATGAATATTATCGTCAACATCAAAAAAATTGTGTTTTTCTTTGATTTAAAAAAAAACACATGGGTCCGTCGAATATGGGCAACCCAGTATGAGCAGTTTTTTTCCTGTTCTATTACTTCTTTAAATATTTTGCATTGTTTTCTGAACACCCTATATATGTATGTATGTGTAAATGAAAGTACATATATTTTATTAAGCATAGAGAGAAATGAAAATTGGTTTTATTTTTTTATACAATTTTTTTTTTTTGGTTTTGCTTGCAGCCTCCAAAGTGATATATTGAACACTTTGAAAATCATAATTTAATAATAACAAATACATCATTGTGGCAATGCATACCGCTGAAAATCAAATTTCCAAAATGGAAAAAACGCACACAAAAGCAAAACACACACCAGCAAACCATTTTTGCATTATTTTTTTTACTTTAATATATTTTAATTGAAAATAAATCTTGTCGATTTACGCCGCCACACTGAATGACTACTCTTTCGCCAACCAGCCATCAGACGGTAACCCAAACAGGCACTCACACACATACACACACACATTCATATATGCATTAGTATACACAAATGAGCATTCATTGATATCCTTTACTGCATCACCTTTCCTTTGGTGGCCACTGCGTCGTATTGTAAATTACTTCCTGGCGGCTTTTTGCTTAGGTTACACTCACACATCCATATGTACATACATACATATACTGGTATGTCCATTTTAATTGTCGGTCCACACAAACCATTGTTGGTTGTACTCGTAAGATTGGTAAGGTGGCCTTTGTCCTTTTACGTAAACCTCAACAGGACACATTACTTATTTATATTTATTTCCTCTGCGTTTTTTTTTTTTTATTTTATTTTATTTTTTATGATCGTTTGTACTGAAATGTCTTTTGGTCCCTTGACTAGTATTTTATTTTTGTGTTTTTTTTTTGTATTTTTGCGGATTTATGCAACCGAAAATATAAATAAACATTAAAATATCTTCTCGTTCACATAAAAAGGACGCAAGAGCCGCGTACGACAGCAGCGGCGAAGTATGGTAAAGTGCAATGAAAAAAACTGTCGTACTCGCAGTACAACTGACTTCCGCCAAATAATATAAAAGGGCATAATATTTATTGTGATCCTCTTTTGACGATTTTCTCTTTTGCGCATTTATGTTTACTTTCATGCAATACTCTTTATTTTGAAAGCTCCTAACCCCTCTTCCATTGTGCAGCAGTGAAAAAGTTTTAAAAATAACAAAACATGCGATTTATAACAGTAGGTTTATTTTAAAGAACTTGACATTTTTTTCTTATGCCAACATTTTTTTTGCAAGTAGCTGCTATGAGAAGTGAGAAATATGTAAAGTATTAAGAAATTATAATAAAAATATAGTAAAAAGTTTAAAAGAAATATATATATAAAATATTTGGAAAAATATATTGAAACTAGAAATATGTGTATATATGTATAGGTATGTAAATATTTAATATAAAGAAACACATGTAAATCCATTTTAACTTAACAGTGCATGTGAGTCGTTTAACAGTTGGATCGAACATTTACGAAATGAGTGGAGAATTTCATATTCCAACACGAACTTCATAGTAACTACAAGTACATATGCACGCTCAGACCCGATCAGTGCAGTGTTAATGTAATCAAACCTACTGCTCTGAGCTAACTTACTAACAATTTTCTTTTCAGCTGCTGTACATATATATGTAATAGTCGATCCTCTCTTTCGTTAATGCTAGCGACAGGTGTTTTTAACATCCTGCTATGTTGCAGGAAATGTTAATTTTCAGGCCATGCAACAACATCATGTCATTTAACGAACTGCTTAGGCTCTATATTTTTAAGCATCGTGCCGTTTAATGAACTACTCAGTCTTTGAATAAGCAGTATACCATTTAATAAAGTTCATAATACGCAAGTAAAAATTCTAGTTCAATTTGTTGCGAAAAGCACTAGTTTCGGACTAGTTGAAAAAGCAAGTGAAAATTGGTAAATGAATTTTTGAAAAATATTTTATTATGAATGATATACAGAAAAGATTACTATGAATCAAAATATAATATTATGTAATTTTTTCTTGCCTATGCAACAGCGTCATACCATTTAACGAATTCTTTAGTCGATGCTTTCCATTTCAATTCAACCGGACTATTCGGGTCATGTTCTCCGATTTCGATGTAACTCAAATATGTTGCTCTCTGGTCAAAATAATGAGACAGGTATTTTTTTGTTCACCCGAAAAAATGTTTTTTCAAGAATTATCGGCAATTTTGTTTTTCGGCTCAAAATCGATTTTTTTCGTTATATAAGAATTTTTTCAAATTTCAAATCAAAATTTCAATTTTTTTCTTTTTTGCTAAATAAAAAATTTTCAACTACTTTTTTGCAATTGTTTCTACAGTAAGTCGCTTGTGTAAGTAATGACGATCATTTTGAGCCCAGAATTCATTTTTGACTAGGTTATGGGCATTTAAAAAAAAATTTTCTTATATACATAATTAAAAAAAATCGATTTTGAGCCGAAAAACAAAATTGCCGATAACTCTTGAAAAAATGTTTTCGGGCGAACAAAAAAATACGTGTCATTATTTTGACTAGAGAGCAACATATTTGAGTTACATCGAAATCGAAGAACATGACCCCAATAGCGCGGTTGAATTGAAATGGAAAGCATCAGTCTCTATTTAAGCATTAATCCAATTAACACACTACTCAACCTTTGTCTCAGCATTATATCAATAGCGAACTAGTTGATAATAGACACAACACTTCGAGTCTAATTTATGGCTAAAGTCACTAGTTTCGGACTAGTTGGAAAAGTAAAAAAAAATTGTTCAATGAACTTTAAAAAAAAAATATTTTGTTATGAATTCAACTCAGCACAATAGAAAAACTCAATCTACTACTCCGACTACAACTCCACACTATACAAAATTCAATGGACTATAAAACTGCATACCAAAACTTAATCAATAAATTCTGATTAAAAAGTAAAAATGTTTTTTGAAAAAATCAGTATTTTCATAATTTTTGCGCAAAGCTTATAAAAGATTAATACAGTTTTTGTAGTATAACGGATTATTTTCTTATAAAAAAACGAATTACACTCGACACTTGTTATTAATAGGATTCGAGCCCTTTTTTGTCATGGACGTTAGCTGGCACCAAATTATGCCCATTGAAGTCCTTACTGATCAAATGAGATTCAAGCAACTTATACCCCTCTATAAGGAGGGGTATTTATAATGAATGTCGTCACTAATAGAACTGGATAATTTTCTCGCACTTGCACTCGACTGTTCAGCTTCATCATTTTCAGAACGCCGACTTCCGTAAAATTTACGTTTATGCGGGCGTGATGTCCGAGTTGATGTATTTTTACCTCCTTTAGGATAAGAACCCATTTTTATACTCATATTTTGAAGTAGTTGTAAACTGAAGAAAACTAACTGGAACACCGGATCTTGCTGGCACAAACAAACTCTCTAGCAACTGTAATGCTGTATGTTTACTTGAAATTTGTCAATAAAAATATTTTAAAACATCTGCTCATACAAATTTTCCATAATAGACAGGTAGAAAGGTGAAGGGATTCAAGAGACAGGTAAAAATTCGGCAACGTAACTATACCTCTCCCAGCGCTCGAACGCAAAGAATAGAGTCGACGGTTGACGATCTATAATATAAGAAATACTTAAATTTACGTTCTAAAAATTCTTTGATATAGGTATTCTTAGAGATTATATTAACATTTTATGACAAAATTTCGTCTCCTTAAGCTATTTTACTTTCGTTTATTTAGTCACGATTGAATGAAACGACTGAAAAAAATGGTGTGCACTTCGACCTCGTGGTCTTTTGTGCCTTCTTCCTGTACCTCATCCAAATCAAAGATTGAGCTGAGTTGGGCTGGGCGTATGTGCAGTTTTCCTGGCAGTATCTGGCCGAGATATCTCAAACTTCTTCGCGCTATTACGTCACCTGCGAGAAGGAGGTATGTTGAAGTCTCCGCGGACTGGTCGTGGAACAACAGGAGTTGGTGGAGCATATCCCAATCTCATGCAGATGACTATCCAATCTGTAATGACCTGTGAGAATGGCCGTGAGCATTCTCAATTTATCCTCAGCTCATTAGCCTCTAAAGAAGCTCGTAAAGTACGTCAACAGCAACTAATTGAACAGAATGAGTTCTACCAGGCTTTAGAAGGACAATTATGTATATGGCGCTGGAATTGCTGATTAATCGGTAAGTTACAAAAATCATTTAATTTTCATATATTCAAACTTTTTCATTTTATATAATTTTAATGAAAATCAATGAAATGGAAAATATAGCCGTTTACAGGTATCTGCCCCCTTACACTGAATAAAATAACCTAAAATAGCCTATGTATAAGCGAAGATTTAGCCATCAGAAGAAAAATTTTGAGATTAACTTCAGCTGCCACGTCACCGAATTCTGTCCACTCATTTCGCACGTTTTCGAATACTCGTCCTATTAGTCGTCTTTCAAACGGCAACAAAGTAATTCGAGCGTAGCCTGTGTTGATTTTTCCGTATTTCACCAAGGCAATCTCAATTTTTTCGTAACCAAACGGCTAACCAAACATAAGCCCGGTTAGGTCAGGAAATTAGCAGATTGCTTCGAAATCTCTAAGAGCCGGTTAAGGGTCTCATTTGGGCCACAACTATGCATTCTGTATTCCGCGTCAGCGAAACATAGTGCGTAATCCTGCGTGATGTGAATGTGGAATTGACCGGACTACCTCGGTTTTAAGATAACTATGAGAGCGACGGAGAGCCTTAACAACCGCACTGTTAATTTCGCCTTTTCCAAAATGGATAAAGAACCAAAGCAAATGAGGCTGGTAGTGAATGAGGACAACACGTTGTTGTCATCAAACAAACAGTCAGCGCACTCGCTTATCGACACACACGTCACTATTGACAGTTATGATTTGGTGTTGGAAAGGACTTCGTTTATCTAGGAGCCAGCATTAAGACCGATAAAATGTCAGCTTGGAAATCCAACGTAGAATATGTCTTGCCAAAAAGTGCTACTTTGAATTAGTAGTGCTACTTCGGATTAGTAGGTAATTGATTAAGGTCGTCTCCCGATGAACAAATTTAACACTCTACAAGGTTCTCATCATGCCAATACTAACGTATTGCGCAGAAGCTTGGACGATGACAACATCCGATGAGGCCCCCCTTTCGAGTGTTTGGCGGAAAGATTCTGCGCGAGATTTTTGGAGCTTTGCACGTTGGCAACGGCGAATATCGTAGGCGATGAAACGATGAGCTGTATGAGCTTTACGACGACATGCTCGTAGGCATAGCTCAGCGAATAAAGCGGCTATGTTGGCTGGGTCATTTCGTCCGAATGAAAATAAACGCCCCGGCTCTGAAAGTATTCGATGCTGTACCAGCTGGGGGTAGTAGAGAAAGATGAAGCCCTTCTCTGCATTGGAAGGATCAGTTGGAGATGGACTTGGCTTCACTTGGTGTGTCCAACTTGCGCCGGTTGGTAAGAGAAGGAAATGACTGGCGCGCTTTGTTAAGCTCGACCAAAATCAAGTAAGCGGTTATCGCGCCAATCAAGAAGAAGAACCAGAAGAGAGGAGATGATCTGTAAGATGAGAACCGATGATAAGCTTACCCCCGTGCTTTTACTTTAAAACTCCTGTGTAATTTCAATTCATTTTAAATAGCTGAATTCAATAAAACCCTGAGCTTTTGCTAATAGCAAAGAAAACTAGCAGCATTAGCAGTTGCACCCCAGTTCATGTAATTCGTTCATTGGTCACATTTTTCACCGTTATTAATAAATAAATACTGCGCTCTGCCATACGCTAAAACTGGCGTGCAAACCAAATTGTCTCTGTTCACCAATGCGACCATTCCGTCCATTTGATGCTACTCACACACACACTTGCATACTTAAGTGCGAGTAAACGTGCTCAAGCGCCAGCGCGCACTCCATTTCAACAAAATAAAAGCGCGGGGCAACCACCACAACAATAGCCGTATTTTCATTCTATGAAATAATTAGAAGTTGGCATGAACCTACTGCACTTACATTTGTAGTTATAATGCATTTTCGGATATTTTATGTAAGTGCGTGCATGTATGAATGCCTATGAACTTCCAGAAACTACATCAAACTTTGGTGTGTGCATCAGATGAGAGAGAAATGCGCTCACTCATTTCAACTCATTGTCTGAATGTCCAAACTACCTATCTTCACACACACACACACACACACACACACATTCATACCTATCTGCTGCAATTACAACATATGTGTATGGGTGGGTATGCGCGTGTATGTATGTATGCATGTATTTGTGCATGTGTGCATTATGTGCGAGTATTCCGGTAATGCAACATGGCGGCGGAGTGAAAAAGGCCACATTGTCCTGGCCATGCTGAATGCTGCACTACTTTGCCGCTGCTGTCTGGTCGTCTTTTGATTTAGCACTAACATAAAAATGATTTATCAGTGACATTAAAATAATGCACGCTATGGCACATTTTATGTATGAATAGATTTTCGCGCCTCTTTCGGAAGTTACTCGCAGCTTCACGGCGGTGCTATTGGAGGTTATGTAGTACTTTAACTCAAATTTCGTGCTTCTGATGCGCATGGACATATGTACATAACTGCATTGCATATGTGTAGGTATATATGTATGTATGTAGGTTTATATGTATGACTGCCTATACTTGGATTTCTAATACTTGTAAATACAACAATTTGGGTTTCAATCCAAAAAAAAAAATTTTTCACCAAATAAGCCTCATTTTTTATTAATTTATGAAATTTCGCCTAGAGCTCTACAGGCACTCTCCACTACATTAAACCAGATTAAGCTGCATGCAAAATCTTTTGTAAAAAAATTCGTCATACACATATGTACATACCCACTCATGTACTAAATGTGTGTAGAAAGCACCTGGCCTTCCATATTTTGAGAGACGTCGTTTGAGTAGGCCATGGAAATTTGATAAGACAAACGTTTCTTATTTTCTTTCCCTTGCTTTATTTGAAATTTCAACGAAACCAGTTCAGCCATTTCCGAGAAATCCAAAGTGAGATCAGAGAGTTAGACTCGGTTTTTTGTTAATCATTTATTATTTTGACAGTGAGCGCTCTTTCTCGCTGAGAATCTTGACAGAAAGCCAGTATCCTATGCGAGAGCTTACGCCTCAGCCCTGGAACATTGCGTCATCGATCTCACAACTCAAAATTTCCATCACCAATCCGATGCGATCACACAAAGACCCCCGTGTTAAACGCTTACAAAATCCAATTAACTTAACTGTTGAAGACTTAGTTTAGGTTAGGTACAACCGACTATCACTTAGACCTTACAAGTCCGTAGTAACACCTGTATGCGACACGGGAACCTCAGTTATTTTTTTTTTTTTTTTTTTTGGTTCAATTTTGTGCCTCTTATGCAGCGCAGAATTGGTCCCATCCCCACGCTGGACAGTTCCATAAGAAAATTGAAAAAGTATTAGGAAACAACTTTATTCTGAAAAATTTGTTACAAGTGAATCATTGAAAGTATTGCCAATCGCTGCCTACTACTTTTTCCCATCTCCCTTGTAGATCTCGTAAACCTTTGCGGTAAAACTGGTCATCTTTTGAGGCTATCCACGCATCAAGCCGTTTTTTGATGTCTTCATATGAATGAGCTGGTCAGCTAGATCATGTGCCATCGATCGGAACAGGTGATAGTCGGATGGCGCAATATCTGGAGAACATGGCGGGTGGGGTAGGATTTCTTGTTTCAGTGTTACCAGGTAGATTTCAACGGGTTTGGCAACGTGAGGCCGAGCGTTGTCATGCTGTAGAATCACTTTTTCAAGCCTCTCTGCGTATTGCGGCCGCTGCGCGCGCAGTGCTCGGCTCAATTGCATCAATTTAAGTCGATACCAATCCCCAGTGATGGTTTCGCTTGGTTTTAACAGTTCATAATAAATAACACCAACTTGGTCCCATCAAATACATAGCATAAACTTCGCAGCGTGAATATTCGGCGGAGGCGACGACGCAAAAGCATGACTGTGCAGTCCCCATGATTTTCTTTTCTTTGGACTGCTGTAATGAATCCATTTTCCATCATCCGCCACGATGCGATAAAGAAAACCCTTCCTTCTTTGCCGCTAGAGCAGTTGTTCACAGGCAAAAAAACGACGTTCAACATCCCTTGGTTGTAACTCATAAGGAACCCAAGTCCCCTGTTTCTGAATCATTCCCAAAGCATGCAATCGCTTGGAAATGGATTGGCGGGTAACTCCTAATACTGAAGCAACCTCTTCTTGCGTTTTACACGGATCCTCATTGAGCAATGCTTCCAATTCAGCGTCTTCGAAAGTTGTTGGCCTTCCTTCACGCGGGCGGTCGTCAACATTAAAATCACCCTCTTTGAAGTGACAGAACCAATCTCGGCACGTTGTTTCACTTAAAGCAGCCTCTCCATAAACTTTTTGTAGCTCTCGATGCGCTTCAGCCGTCGTTTATTTTTCGAATGAAAGAGGAAAATCAACATTTCCCGCAAATGACGATTATTCGGCACAAAATCAGACATTTTCACAAAACCAAAAGTCTATGATACCAAAACAAAATCACTAATGTGTCGAAGCAGTTTGTTTACCATATGTCTAAGCTTGGTTTATGATGTTTAGGTTATGTTAGAATCGACTAGCACACACTGCTGGCGGCATCTATTGACAAACAGCGGGAACTTAGTTGTGCACCTAATATTTAGCTAGCTAAGGCCCGACAATTGCAAAGGAAATGCTCAACTGTTTCTTTCTCTTCCTTAACTCTACAACTTCTGCAATATTCATGGGAGAAAACTTCTAGTCTCAAAGCCAATGACCGTTAAACACGCCGCGACCTTCGAGATATCCTCTCTAGAAAGGCTAAGCTGTTTCTTTTCTTATTTATTTGCGGTCATAGTATCCTAGCTGGTAAGCATGTGCCTCCATCTTTTCATGCACTTGGCCTATTGGATAATTTTACTCTTAATTATTGATTGCTTGTGACCATAGGTATCCCAATGGTACTTTTATCACTGAGCAATTGAAGAGTAGTATCTTTCCTGGCTAGCTCGTCGGCTTTACGAACTTCTGTTTAAAATATAAATAACTGACAGCTCCTTATCAATTTTCAGTTTGGCGCTTAGAGCACCTCGAAATGAACAACGATTTTGCTCTCAAAAATCTTCTGTTCTGACGAAGCGCATTTTCATCTCGACGGCCATGTTAGCAAGCAAAACGGCCGCATCTGAGGATCGTAACACCCGTAGGCCTTTGTTGCTAGCGCTACTAAGTAGTGTAAGCTTCATACTTAGTCGTCTAGAAGCCAATGCATTCTCAGTGAGGGACAGTTTGGTGCGGGTTTTTCCGTGGCCTTTTTTTTCTTTGAAAATACTACTGGATACTCCATTTCAGTCAACGGTGAGCGATACCGATTTTTGTGGCCGGAAATTGAAAACGTAGTCCTGCACAAGCTTTGGCTTCAACAGATTGATGCGCCATGTCACACACTCCATAGCAGAATCAAACGTTTGCCCGCCAAGTTCGATAATCGCGACATCAGTCAATTGCCAAGTGAAGTCTATCGGCGCTGTGATTTCACGCCCTTTGGGTTTCTTTTGTGACATGCTGTGAAAGATCATTGTTATGCGATCAACCTTTTAGCGATTCGGGCACTTAAAGCGAATATCTAGCAAGCGGCTCGTGCTACCCTATGCTCTAACTTGGAACACTAGAAATTAGTGATGATGATGATGATTCGAGAGGTAGGAAACAGAAACTGGGTGAACATGATACGCTACGAAGAAGCCAACCGGGCCTGTCACATGAATAGAATCGTGTTCAATAAATAATGAGAATTGCTCTCTCGAAGCAAACAATTTTTTATGAACCCAATTAACCAATTAACCAAAAATTTGCCTTTTGTAAATTTTGAAATTTTTAAAAAGTAACCAATATATTGACCACCTTTAGAATAAATAAACGTGAACGAGTTGATATTTACCAATATTTTACAAAGAATTTAATAGTTTCTTGCTTTTGAAGTTATAAATAAGATTGTGATGGTTTCAGCAGCAGATATCAGGTATTTCACGGATTAATAAAACATCCAAGAATTTTAATCGAAGCAATTCGATGCAAGGCCCAGAAATCAAGCTGTTTCGGAGGGGCTGTACCAAGGAACATGTGGAAATAAATTAATTATTTTGTAGCCTTACAAAAGCTGCCGCAATATCAATGTCAAGACAGCTTCAGCACTTTATTCACAATCGCTTGTGACTGGTCTCTGTTCTATCCTATTCATGAGACAAGATTTTATTAAAATGCTAATAGACTCTCGATGAATGGTGTAAAGGACAGGGTTAAGGACTACCCGGCGTATTATTTGTATGTAGGTATATCGTACTCCTTCACCTGAGAAGATTTTCGAGCAGAAGCCTTCCTGTGACAGTAATGATGCTGATAACCTGCTTTTTCTTCCTCGCTCTCACGTTAATTAGAAACACCAGGTGGAGTCAAGTGCTTCTACGTCTCATCTTTTCAATTGAAAGGAGATCTTCCCTTGCTTACTCCTCTGCCACGCCGAATATTTTCACGGCGAGAACATTTATAGAATAACAAAAGCGGATCATCCAACCAGCAGAGCTGCGAAGCTTTATTGGCTGCGGTTGGATAGTGAAGAGTGTAGTAGAAAGTTTCGCCAATATCAGACCGTTTACCGGATCTCAGCAAATTTCAATCAGCTGTTGGCTGACGTCTTCGGGGTCATGGTAGCGATTTTTTTATGAAAAAACTGAGATTGTGTTGGTGATATACGAAAAAAAATCAGCACAGTCTTAGTTCTTGTTGCTTCGTTGCCATCTAAACAACGACTGATTACACGAGGGTGTGAATACGTGTGAGATGAATTCGGCTGCCGAGTACCCGGTAACGTGACAGTCGAAGTTGCTCGCACAATTTTGTTTCTCACCATAACAGATTGGCAAAACCTGTTAATCTTTCATCTTTGATTGGCTGGGCTATGTCTTATTGATGTAAATCTTCTACTTCTCGTCATTGCCAAAGTGCAACGTTCCATAAGCCTTCGGCAGAATTTTTCTCTTGGGCATTTCGAGGATCGCCCTTTGAATCTTGCCACCGTATAAATTACTGAGCCACAAAATTTGATGATTTTTATTTGTCTACGGAAGACTTTATTTCTCGATTGTCGTTTTTCTTGATTGGCGCGATATCCGCTTACACGATTTTGACCGAGTTTAACAAAGCGCGCCAGTCGTTTCTTTCTCGTGCTAACCGGCGTATTTTGGAAACACCAAGAGAAGCCAAGTCCTTCTCCACCTGATCTTTCCAATGCATAGGTGGTCTTCCTCTTCCTCTGAAGCCACCAGCTGGTACAGCATCGAATACTTTCAGAGCCGGAGCGTTTGTATCCATTCGGACGACATGACTCAACCAACGAAGCCGCTGCATCTTTATTCGATGCATTCTGCCTATGTCAGCGTAAAGCTCATACAGCTCGCCTCCGGTATTCGCCATCCAAAAGTCCAAAACTCTTGCGCAGAATCTTTCTCTCAAATACTCCAAGGGGCGCCTGATCGGATGTTGTCATCGTCCAAGCTTCTGAGCCATTCGTTAGGACGGGCATGATGATAGCCTTGTAGAGTGTTAGTTCTGTTCGTCGAGAGAGGGCTTTACTACTCAATTGTCTACTTAGTCCAAAGTAGCATTCGCTGGCAAGAGAGATACCCCGTTTGATTTCAAGGCTGACGTTCTTATCGGTATTAATGCTGATTTCTAAATAAACGAAGTATTTTACAACCTCAAAATCATAACTGTCAAAAGTGACATGGGTGCCCATACGCAAGTGCGCCGACTGTGTGTTTGATGGCAGGAGGAAATTCGTTGGAGGATGGTTCTGTGTAAGGAAATCCACGAACGTCGGGAAAGTCCCTGAATGCCATCCACTTGAAAGTGGTCAGGACAATTATTCTTCATAGTATCCAAGCAGCTCGCAAGTTCCGGAATTCGCTCAAGTATCTTCTGGGTAGAACATTCGTTCGAGAACGAGGTAATGTGAGATAGCTAAGCAGTCCAGGATATCTATTTGTGGCTGGACCCACCGCTTAAAAATCCTCAAGTCAAGGCCCAATAATAAACAAAACAAAGCCTCGGAAGAGAAGAGCTTTCTCTGATGACGGCCCCTGCTCGATTGTCTACTGAATGTTATGCCACGAGAGATTCTCCACTGGATTTCAAGGTTGGCATTATCATTCTTAAATTATCGTTTCCATAATCCTTCCATAGTCGTTCGAAGTCCTCGATTACTCTTAAAAATATAACTACCAGCGGTAACATTAGTACCGAGACGTTAGTACTCTCGACCGTGTGTTTGATAGGAGGAGGTAACTCGCCTTGTAGTGCATCCGTAAGCAGTTATTGTTACCTGCACAATTGCAAGTAGATACTTAGAATCAAAATTATCAGAAATTATCTGCGCAGCGTCTGCTTTTGGCTTTTGTAACTCATTAGTGGAGGACTTAAGCTACCGAAATACTAGACAAAACTACCAATACCAACATATGTCCATACATATACGAATGGCATTCTATTGCAAACCTTCCATCTGCACTTATGCTGAATAGGTAATGTTTACATTGGCACCAAATGCTACTCTCGGTAATGTCAGCATAATTTATAGTAGTTAACTGAATGCCAACTACTGCGTATCATCATTTTATATACACCAACTGATAGCATCCCTCAACTCCAACCCTTCATGTCTCATATCCTCACGCTTCCACTCTCCCGCTCACACTCTATCCATCTCGTCTCTTTGGCTAAATTATGCGACGCGATTTGAAAGAAATGGCAATTTAACTGCACATACATACACCTGTTTTGGGGCAATTTATCTCGAAGAATTATTATTTCAAAAATTGTGGATGCGCTGCGGGTGTAGCGGCAGTTAGTCGCAGCAGGCCACAACATGCGCTGAGCTGTAGTGCACCATTCGAGTTCATGGTGTAAGCAAAGTTGAAATGAGTGAACGAACGAGCAAGCGAATGAGCTGGTGGGCACACGAAGGGACCAACAAAAATAAAAGGATTTCAAAATGGTCATTTCGTATGAATTATGCGCGTTGGTGCAATTACATGTTGCCACTGCCACTATAAAATGCTGCAGCATTCACATTCATTCATTCATTCATTTATTCCCTTTTATGGTGGGTATGAGGGAAGTGCATGAAGAGAGATGGGTGTATTTTAAGCCACATACTAATAGAAAAAAGACAGGTCTATACAGCAAAGTCACACAAATGCATGCATACATGCATACATACAAACATACGAGTACATACCTTTAACTGTTACTATCATAGTTGGTATTTATTTGGTTATATTTATTGCTTGTTGGTAGGCTATAGTGCACGAACTTATTTATATTTTAAAATAGATTATTTATTTCATAGTATCTGATTTATAAAGGGTGGTCCATCAAGCGTCGAAATTTTAAATATCGATTTTTTTTTATTTTCGACTTTCACATCTAAAATTATTTATATTTTATAATAGATAATTTATTTTATTATCTCTGACATATAAAGGGTGGTTCATCGAGGGCTTGAAATTTGATATATCAATAATTTTTTTTTACGTTGATAGCTAAAATTCTTTATGTTTTATAATAGACTATTAATTTTATTATCTCTGATATATAAAGGGTGGTTCATCGAGCGTTTGAAATTTGCAATATCAATAGTTTTTGTTTTTTAATTGGACTGCCAAAATTCTTTTATAATAGACTGTTTATTTTATTACCTCTGATTTATAAAGGGTGGTCCATCGAGCGTTCGAAATTTTAAATATCATTTTTTTTTTGTTTTTGACTTTGACATCCAAAACTCTTTATAATTTATAATAGATAATTAATTTTATTATCTCTGTTATATAAAGGGTGATTCATCTAGCGCTTGAAATTTGAAATATGAATATTTTTTAATAGATTATTTAATTGATTATCTCTGATTTAGGATGGGTGGTCCATTTAGTGTTTGTTTTTATTTGCAGTTTTAAATACCTTTTTTTTATTTCATAGCTAAAAACATTTATATTTTATAAAAGATTATTTTTTAAAGTCTCATATGTATAAAGGGTGGTCAATTGAGCGTTGGAAATTTGAAATACCAGTAATTTTTTATACTTTGACAGCTAAAATTACGTATATTTTATAATAGACTATTTATTTTATTATCTCTGTTATGTAAAGGGTGGTCCATGGAGCGTTTGAAATTTGCAATATCAATAATTTTTTATTACATTGACAGCTAAAATTCTTTATATTTTATTATTGACTATTTATTTTATTTTTCTCTGATTATAAAGGGTGGTACATCCAGTGTTTGTTTTTGTTTGCAATTTTATATACCAACATTTTTTTGATTTCGTAGCTAAAAATACTTATATTTCCTAAACTATTTTTTTAAGTCTCAAATGTATAAAGGGTGTTCCATCGAGCGTTGAAAATTTGAAATACCAGTAATTTTTTTTTACTTTGACAGCTAAAATTCCTTATATTTTATAATAGACTATTAATATTATTATTTCTGTTATATAAAGGGTGATCCATCGAGCGTTTGAAATTTGCAATATCAATAATTTGTCTTCACTTTGGCAGCTAAAATGCTTTATATTTTACAATAGACTATTTATCCGGACACGAAACACCAATCGACAGAAAAAGTTTTTCTAATAGCGGTCGCTCCCCTCTGCCATAGAAAAGCTGCTAGGGTTTCAGGGAAATGCTTGCATGTCTTTATAGGCTACATCGAATTTCTTAAGTCCCAGTTTTACTCATACCTATCCACATTACCCAACTCAAAATCTTCTAAAATGTCTGCCCATATTTTTGTTGCCTTCAATTAACAAAACGGTGACTCAAATATCTTTAACGATATAAACCGCATAATCTTTTGACACACTCACGCAAAACTTCCTCCTTCACCTCTTACCGCCTCCTTCCCCATTTTTCTTCCAGCAATATTAAGCTGATAAATCAAACAAACTCATAACCATTAACAAATTATCACAACAAATTATGACAGCAGCCTCAACTATGAGAAGCAAAAGTGTCGAAAAGTGTTAAATCAGTTGTGCAAACTGTGGCGCCAACTTTCAAATGAGTAAAGAAATGTTGGCATTGTGCCTTTCTTCATAGAGACGCACTCAATCGCCCGTCAAATTCAGCGTACCAAGCGAATTTCTAATCAGGTGTCAAAAGTCTATTTATATTGTGGCTTGCTTGCGGCATAAATAATGGCACGCACACATAATTTTATGGAGAATTACTTACCTTGATGATTAGACGATTGACATCATGTTTACGCTCAGAAGTGCGTAAGTTTTGTGTTAGTTGCGTCTGAGTTGGCCTTCATCGTTTCACCCCTCGAAATGGATAGTCGTAAATCCATCATTTAGCCTGATGCTGGCACCTTCCACACAACTTACTTGATGAAACTACTTAGAAAGGGTTGATTTATTGTTTTCACTTGTACGGAGCCGGCAAGACCACCTATGTTGCTGACATACATACACATATACACTCATACATACATACATACATACATACATACACGCATACATGCATAACCTGACTTTGAAAGCGACGTTAACAACAATTAGAAAAGTTACCACAAGATGTTTGCTCAACTCATCCTCATCCTGGTATTGGCTTGCATACGTGCCAAGGGGCTGTGGGTGGACCTGATGACAAGAAGTGCGAAGCATGAAATTTTCTGATTTGAATAGAAAACGGTGATGATTTCTCATTAATATTCATTGGGGCAACTTAAAGAAGGATGCAGCGTTGGTTCACTTAGTAAGAGCGCCTACATTCTTATGTGCATACACACACGTAGGTGTATGAGTGTAAATAAAAATACATGCAATTATGTTTAAAAAACATTACTGAAATCGTTCTGGTATTTAAACTGTTTTTTTAACTTTTTTATATTTTAGTTGAATTTCAAAAGGCAAAACCCCAAGTCGCTTGGTGCAAAATTTACGAAGTTATGGCTATTTGAGCGTCCACTCCTCCAGGCGTTTTCTCCAGGATGGCACCCATGAAGAGGAAACTATCATGAGAGCCGCTATACCGGCATAGCAGTATGCACGACTTATATCATCGCAGCTGCTCCATACTTACTTACTTACGAGGGCGGCTCAATAAGTACCCGTATTTGATGACAGAGGGCGTTCCTGAGCAAAGCTGGTGTTAGCATCGCACGCTGCCATCTATCAAACGACGGCAAAACTGATTTCAGACTGATTAATAGGTTAGTTTGGATTTGGCAGCTATTCGAGTAAGGTGTGTTTCGTGATTTTCGTTAAGATGGAAAAGGAGTAGTAATTCGCTTTTTGTTTTAGGATGGAAAAAAATGCGAGGAGATGAAAGCAAAGTTGGATGCTGTCTATGGGAACACTTCGCCATCTATGACTACAGTTAGATACTGGTTCAATGAATTTAAGCCTGGGCGAACATTCGTTTTGATTAGGAGCGACCAGGACGCCCGGCAGCCGTAGTCACCGAGAAAATCATTCAAAAAGTCCACGCCGTGATTCTCGCTGATCAACGAACGAAAATGAGCGAAGTAACAGAGGCCATAGGTGTGTCGACCGGAAGACCAATTAATATTTTACATGGCGATGAAAAAATTGTCGGTCGGATGGGTACCGCGATTGTTTACAAGCAACAACAAGCAGATGCGGCTGTTAACTTCGAAGCGGCGTTTGGTGCAATTTAAGCGAGTTGTCACCGTTCATCAAACGTGGATTCATCAGTACACAATAGAAACTAAGCAACAATCAAAACTGGATTTCTCCCGGTGAATTTGCTCCAAAGAAGGAGAAGAAGTCCATTCGGCCGGAAAGATCTTGGCGACGATTGTCTGGGATGCGAACGGCGGCATACTCATGGATTTTTTTAGAAAAAGTAAGAACGATCACTAGACAATACTTCAGCGAGTTATTGGACCGCTTTCACAAAAAATTGAAGGAGACCCGGCCGCATTTGACGGAAAATAAGTTGCTTTTTCACCACAATAACGTAGCAGCGCATTTATCCGGAGTTGTCGCCATCAAACTGCATGAATTGCGTTATGAATTGCTGCGCACCCCCCGTATTCACCCGATCTGGCTCCCTGCGACATCTTCTTGTTCCCTAACAGGAATAAATGGCTCGCGGGAAAAAAAATTGTTCAAACGAGGAAGTCATCGCCGAGACAGAGACGTATTTTGGAAAGTTCGATAAATCCTACTTTTTCGAGGGGTTAAAAAAGGAAAAGATCTGTGTTGAAGAAGAAAACAAAATGTTGGGAAAAAATGGAGTCTTCAATTCAAACACGGGTACTTATTGAACCTCCCTCGTATTTAGATGACACTACAACAGTACGACGGTTTTGGCCGTATTTAATACCATCTAGCTCGGTTCGCTGTTTACTGACGCCAGTTGGTGACCCCGAGTGAGCTCCCTCTCGGAGGACTACCGTGCCAGAGCACTTTCGTTCATCCTCGAGGCATGGCCAAGCTAACGCAGCCGCTGTATTTTAATACGCTTCACTATGTCCACATCTCGGTACAGCGCAACCAGCTCGCTGTTCCATCGGATACGGAAGTCATTCTCGCCTACGCGAAAAGGACCAAAGATTTTTCGGAGAATTGCTCTCTCGAATGCTCAGTACTCTGCCATCAGTTGTCCTGAACATCCAAGCTTCTGCGACACATACAAGGACGAGGATGATTGGGCTTTTGTACAGCGTTGTTTTCGTCTTTTGAGAGGGAGCTCTACGTCTCAATTACCTACTGAGCTCAAAGTAACAACTGTTAGCAAGAGGTATCCTTCGTTTAATATCTAGGCTAACGTTGTTCTGGCTGTTAACACTGCCAAAGGCCTTCACCACTTCAAATTCGCGGTTACAAACAGTGGCGTGTTGTCCAAGACGCGAGGACTCTTGGAATGTTGACAGAAGATACTTTGTTTTACTCTCGTTCACCGCAAGCCTCACATTTTCTGCTTCCTTACCCAGACTGGAGTACCAATAGCAAGACACTGGTTAGTTCCTAGACTGCTAGTTATTGTTGACGCCTACGAAGCTCCACGTGCCTTAGATACTAATGAATATTTCTTACCTGCGCACAGATCTCCTTCCAGTTATCAGCTGATTTTGGCGTAAAATCCAAAAAATTTTCTCCGTTTAAGATATTAAAGAGGCCGAGAGCATAGCATGGACTTCGGAATAAGACGTGATCAGTATTTTATTCCCTCTCCGTGCAGAGTCGGCAGTTTGCTGAACTGTCATGGACAAATCTATGGAAGTATTTTCGGAATACCTGAAAGAAATTACGGTGGTAAGAATGGGTATTAAATCACGCATCCATCTACCCTGATCTGTTCCACCGGTCTTGCCAGTGGGCCATCGAACGGCGCTTATTTTCTCCTGTAATATCTTTACGCCGTGCTCTACCGTCGTGTTTGGGTAGCCTTATACTTAAATTCAGCCATAAAATCAAACTCCAAAACGTCTGAAGTGACAGACAGGAAAATAAGTGGTCGTCCTCGCGTGATTCGAGTCAGTGCAGCAGTAAAATCAGTTCGAGAAAGAATTCATAGAAATCCCCTAAGAAAGCAGAAAATCATGTCAAGGGAAATCAAAGTATCGACCAGATCCATGTCAAGACTAATTAGAGATGATCTCCACATGAAAGCCTTGCGTCGCTTAACTGGACATCTTTTGGCAATGTGCTTGAAGAAATTAGACTCGACAGATGCAAGCAGCTTCTTTGGAGGTGCGCGGTCAACGGCCATGAAAATATTATTTTCACAGATGAGAAAATGTTCACTGTTGAAGAAGTTTTTAATAAGCAAAAGGACAAAATCATTTCTAAAACTTCTAAAAACGCAAAAAATGTTGCCCCAAGTGTTCAGCGAGGCCACCATCCAGTCTCCGTAATAGTTTGATGGAGTGTATCTTGTAAAGGCGTTACCTCTCTTCATTTCTGCGAAAAAGAGGTTGAGACCGGGAAAAAAGTGTACCAGGAGGATGTCTTAGAAGGCGTGGTGAAGCACTTGAGCAGTACACTCTTCAATGGAGACCGTTGGATCGTCCAGCAAGATTCCGCTCCAGCCCATAAGGCAAAACTCACACAGCAGTGGCTAAAAAACAATATTCCGGGGTTCATAGCCGCAGAAGATTGGCCGTCTGGAAGTCCTGATCTGAATCCCTTGTACTACAGTTTGGGGTCAGAATTCGAGAACATGGCCTATCGAAGACCTCACAGAAATTCAGAGAGCCACAACAATCTTTGGTTCGATCTGCGACTTTAATATCCATGGAAACCGTGCGTGCTGCAAAAGCTGAATGTCCTAATCGTTTGAAGGCTTGTGTGAATGCTAATGGTAACCATTTCGAATGAAAATTTAATATTTTTGGGGTTTAATATTTACTTGATTGAATAAAACTAACTTCATCAAAAAAGTATTATTGGGATGTTCGGAAAGTAATTTCGTTTTTCCCCGACAGAGGATTTAATTGTATTTTTTTACATCTAACGTTACACTTAAGTCGCATTATTCTACTTTTTTACTATAGAAAAGATTAAAATGCTGTTCAAACTAGAAAGAAGTTGACAGATGTGTATGGAGAAGACAATACGCCAGTGCCAGAACTGGTTTGCAAAATTTCGATCCGACAATTTTGATGTCGAAGAAGCACTACGTTCTGGAAGGCCGGTTAAAGTTGATAAAGACGCGATAAAGGCATTAATTGATGCAAATCGACGAATAACAACACTTGAGATCGGTGAGAGGTTAAATTTATCGAGTTCAACTGTTTATGAACACCTGAAAGGCTTGGGTTTAAGATCGTCTTTCATTTTCACCAAAAAAAACGAAATTACTTTCCGTACAACCCAATATAATTTCTTATCTATAACAGGCTTAACCTGAGGCTTTGGAGGCAGTTGATTCAGCCGTTAAAACTGAACAGTAGTTAGGCAGAACTGCGGCGGTAATAGCTGCACCGGCATCTTTTGTTATAGCGAAAGAAGTGGTGTCATCGTATTTGGAAGTGTCGGTACTCGTAAAGTAATTTCTCAGCACCTCAACTGCTTTTTCTACATATATTCGTTTGAGCTGGTAGACTGTTTCGGATGTTAAAGTAGATCACTTATGAGTACGCAAGATGGTAAAGACCGTTTTAAGGTGCGGCGGCAAGGTTAGAGCTTTAGTGGAAATCGGTGTAGATATGATATTTAACCCTCCGTTGTGAAACCGGGTCTGGCCAGACTGGATTTTTCGACTTTGGACGTGAATTTAACATGTTTCTATTACAGGGTCCTGCACTCGAAGTGTGACCAATTAAAAAGGCCATCAATTTACTTTTACTCGATATGACCACCTTTTGCATAGTCTATGGCCTTGAGACAGTCAAGAAACGAATCGGAAACTGCCCAAATGCGATTTTGTTCTGTAAGAACATTTTCTGTAGACTGAAGTAAATAAATAAATAAATAAATAATTGTGACTTTCAGGCATTTTGGCTCACTCGCGGACAATGGCTTTGTTCAGCGGCTCGAGACTGGTGAATCTTTCAGTACGGTCCTTGCTCTCCGATATGGCCCACAGAGAATAACTTGCCTTTGATATCATTTTTCAGTATGCGGCGGATGCTGCGGCCCGATATTTTCAGTTCTTTCGCCATTCGATTTGCATTTCGTCGGAAATTTCGCGCAAGTCCCTCCTTCACTATTTGAACCATTTTACGTGACGTTGCAGTCTTCTGATGACCACCTCCATGACGTTTCGCGATGCTACCAGTATCATTGTAACGAGTAATGGTGCGATACACAAAAACTTTATTTACTTTAAGGTGCTCGAGCTCACGAACCATTGCTGGTTACGATTTTCCATCCAAATATAAGGCAAATTCATTACTGATTTTCTTTTTTCTCGCTTACTCTCGGAAAAATGCTTCCGCGCGCTTGTAAACAATACTCTGGACTGTCATTTAGCCAACTAACAGACAGCTGATACCCGTGCATCAGCGGCGCGAGCGGTCTGAGATTGGTTACTCTTCGTGTGCCGAACCTTGTATCTAACGGCTTGAGCTGCCAGGTAGTTTCCTAAAATTTGATTTTCGATCGATTCATGGATATAATCTTTTACAAAGGACCCTCGTGGAGGACGAAAAAAATTCCAGACCTGGGTGCCCAGCCGCCGAGGGTTTTAAAAAAGATGCCCTATGGAAGGCTAAATGTGTAATGTAGTTCAAGATGTGTGTGTAACAGTTGATGTCCAATGAAGAAAATTTCATGAATATTAAAAATCTTTTCCTCTGTTTTGTTTTCATTTGAATTTCTCGCCTCTACTTCTAAAAAGCAGCCTTCAGTTATACCAAGAATACCACGATTTGCTAAAAATAACTTCTCAACACGACAGTCAATGTGCAGAATTCGAGTGAGAAAATTTTCTGTAAATCAGCACACGAACTACTTTGCTTACCGGGCTAACAAGCTTATTATTTATTTTTGATGATTTTCAAGCGGGTATGCAATTTTCACATTTAGCTGAACTTCTTAACTCCTACTTTTTGTCCATCTTATTATCAGAATAAGTTTTTTTTTGTGTTCCTAATATCAAGCATAAAATAGAGTCAGAAATTCGTTAGTATCTCTGAAAATCTATTTGTCGGCCATGGCTATAAAAAGAAATTACGTTCAAAACTAAATTGGAAAAGATTTGCTTGATAGCGGCAGTGGCAGAGGAGAGCAGCAAACCCATTGAAATGAAAAACGATTATAGTGCCGAAAAAAACAAACGAAGAATAAAGGAAATAACCAAACTTTTCAAGTTGTTTCTTCAAGTATTTACTAGTCCTTTGGGACAATGCGTTGCGGTGCGGCGAGAATACTCGTATATTTGAGCAGTCCAACCGCTGCTCAATCTGTACGGTTATTTTCTTATATTGCGTATAATTGTAGCATCAGCCACTTGCTCGCCTTGGCGAACAGCCTTTCACCTGCAACATGCGAGTACTGCTGCTGTCTTTCATTCGTCGGCGTGGTTTTGGCTACATGTCATTGGGAACGTTGAGTGCTGCCATTCTTTAACAACTAACATCTGTGCACTGTTGTTTTGTGTGGAACGGGTCACAGGTGGTGTTAATACCTATTCTATGAACATGCATATATACATATACATATATATATATATATATATATATATATACATATATTCATGTGTTGGCTCATTTTTACTCTTGCCACAATCCTAACATTGGCGTTTTTTGCCGGGTAATTCGTTCGGTTAGTTATTACTACGCGTTTCTTTCATTTCACGCGTATCGTGCGCTTTTACTCATTGCCCTCCAGGTCACTGGGGTTGCAATTGGTTGGGGCTACCGGTTCATGTTGTAGTTTTGTTAAGTGTTGCTGCCTTGCCGCGCCGCATCGCTGCCATCGTTATGGTAATTTACTATGGTAATTTTGCGGAAATTGATGCCAAATGAAAAGGTAAATAGCATAACGGAACTGCCTTATTTTCATCTTTAGGTATGAATTTTAATAAGTCGGTAGGTATACTAAATTTATTTACCATCCGCAGGCTTTTCACAAAACAACTTATCTAACTTTAGCAGGTTTTGCTTATGGATCAATAAGTCACTATCACTCGCAGAAAAAATTCATTTTATTTTTTGTACTTTTATTAAGTTCGCCTGCTAAACTGTGGCTATGGAAGATGAGTTGTCTTATTATTGCGTTCGAAACCAAAAATGTTCTAACTCACGGGGATTTTTTTTTTTTTTGTTTTTGGTGGGTGAGGTAGGGTTCAAAACACCTTCGCACTTACAGCGAGCGTCGTCTACTGCGTCGTGTGGTGTGACCACTAAAACGATCCCTCCTCTCCTTCTGGGGAGACACCCTTCCCGGAAGTGCTTTCTATATTACTTCGGGAGGGCCCAGAACGGCATCCATAAAGGACCAATTCTATTCACCCACGTCTGGGTTCACCATATTTGTAGCAAACTTTCATGCTATAGGCTCGTGTAGGCATGTCATCGGTCGTCTTCGTCTAGCTCATCTAGGGGTAGGCCCAGGAAACTTGCTGTTTCGACAGGTTGGGTCCAGAGGGAGAGGGGGGTTAGATGAGTCGATTTGAGGGGGCATGTGAAGAGGTGGTTAGTGTCGTGCGGGGTACCTTCACATGCCGGACATGTGTTTGGTATGTCGGGGTCGATTCTGGATATGTAGGAGTTTAACCTGCTACAGTATCCAGAACGTAGTTGTGCCAGTGTTACACGCGTCTCACGGGGAAGCTGGAGCTCTTCATCTGTAATAGGCTCGTCTTCTTGTGTCTCTATCTGTGCGGCTTCGCTTTGTTGCACTGTGTCGAGGTCAATCTTTTTTTTTCGTAGTACGTTCTCGATGATTATGTTGCTCGGTGCGATGTCGCCGATCTGCTCCCTCAGAGCATTTCTTTCTGCGGAGCCATCTGTTACAACTAAAAAACGTATGTTCAGCGTCATCGCTCGGTGCTTCGCAGTATATGCACTTGGAATCGGTTACCTTGCCAATAAGGCATAGGTGACTCCGAAAGTATCCGTGGCCCGAGAGGAACTGAGTTAAGAAGTAGTTCAATTCTTCGAAGTTGCTTTGGACCCATTTGTCAATTGATGGAATAAGTTTCGCCGTCCATCTGCCACTCGGTTCAGTGTCCCATCGGCTTTGCCACCGCAGCATGGTTTGGCGTCTCCGTTCTGGGAAGCTAGTGATGACGTGTTTCTTCTTGGAGTCCCACGCATCCATTCGTTCCCGGACCATGAGGTCGAGTCGGGTATCTGACCGCTGATCACGAAAATTGCAGTGCCTGAGACAGTGCGGTAGGCTGAGGCAACTCTGAGTGCCGCTGTTCGTTGCACAGCCTCCAGTGCTTTGCGCTTGGCTTTGCAATTTAGCACAATTCCCCATACTTTGCTGCCGTACAGGAGAATTGAGCTTGTGGCCGCCATAATTAGCTTTCTTTGACTCTGTGTTGGCCCACCGATGTTTGCCATTAATCTACTTAGCATACCCGTGACCTCACGGGGATGGGAGCGGCTAGGTCGATATAAGTTTGTTAGTTAAAAGTCCATAGATCTGTCCTTCTATGTTTGCAACTGCGGTACTAAGGCTATATATCGATGATGTTCTAATCGGAAGAAAATGAAATGCTTTCTCATTATTCAATTAAACGGAGGGGAGGTAGGTAGATTGGTAGGTGAAATGGTTGAAGTGCCAGTCTGGCACATCTCAAGTAGCACTGAAGCGCCGTTTTGATACCATTATGAGACCTCCAACAGGCAGATATCTACAGCCAGCCAGAGCTGTTGATATAATGGAGAAGGTTGATGGGGGAGTTGGATTGTTAATATTTTTTTGGGATGGTCAGTTTGTTTATCAATTTATTTATGAACAAGAAATGTAATTACCATCTTGAACAAAAAGTTCCTCGAACACTCGCAGGTGACGCTCTAAATATACTTCTTTGAGTTCTATTTTGTTTTTTTGTTAGACTGTCACATCTGCGATTAATGGGTTACATACATACGTCCAGAATTTTCAAAAAAATTATTTTTTTGTTTTTACAGATTATTATTCTTTATAGTTTTAGGCGTGTTTCTGTGGAAGTCGATTGTAAAACTTCCCCATAGATACAAAGTTATGGTAGAAAATGTAGCTACTCGACGAGAGTTTGATGCGCACAGGTAGCTGTCCTTCGTTTGAGATAGGGAAAATACACTTGAAAGTTCTCGTTTTTGGTTATCTTCCAAAAATATTTTTTCTTTTAGCGCATTTTTGGCGCTGCTAGACGTATGAAACCCCTCAACATTCCTACCAAAATTGTATCGCCATTTCTTGACATTGCCGTCTTGAGTAGATCTACCGTTGCGCTTGTTTCTCTAAAGAAAACAGCCGTTTACGAGTGGCATGAACACTTCAGAAAAGACCGTGAGCACATCGAGGGTGACGAGCACAGTAGCATTCCGTCGACATCGAAAACTGATGAAAACATCATTAAAGTGAAAGAAAAGAAAATTGAGCAAAGCCGCAAATTAATCATCAGAGAGCTGGCGGAAGACTTGAACATTGCTTATGGATCCGTTCAGGACATTATAGTTAATGATTTAGGCTTGCGCCGAGTTGCTGTAAAGTTGATTATTGGTCCCGAATGACCTGAATTTCATGCAAAAAAGGGACCGCGTTGATATCGCCAAAACCCTAATATCCGAGGAGACGCAACATGGATTTATGAGTACGCAATCCAGATATCAGTACGCAATCAAGACAAAAAAAACCACATCGTTTTCCGTACGATGGATTAACGGTATTGTACATCACGAATTTTTGCCACAAGATCAGCCAGTTTATAAGGACTATTACAATATTTGGACGTTATGAAGCGTTTACATGAAGCAATTCGTTAAAAAAGAAAGAATTTGTTGCAGTGCTATCATTATCCGTGATTTTTTTACCAAAAACGAATCGAATATCATCCAACAGCCATCGAATTGACCTGATATGACTTCCACTACGAGGAACGCGTTTTAACAGCAGAAAGGAAGTAATGGAAAAATCGGAGACGGCTGTAATGGGTATACCGAAAATAGAGTTCCAGAAATGTTTCGAGAGCTGTTTAGTGATTACACTACACTGGCAGGGCAAAGTTACTGCTACAACAACAACCATTCATATATATTCCAAAATATGTATATAATATTCCAAATGTGGATTTACATTTATTTTACATTTCCTTTTCAATTTATTATTGCAAGTCTAGCACGATTTTCAACACCTTTTATAGGGTGCTTAGTCGAATTCCTTCTCCAATTTATAATGTGCGAATTGATGTTGTTCTACAATTGGACGGACCTACCATTTTAAACCGACTGTGAACGACAAATGGTTTTTTACGAGGATTTTTTTTTTTCATGGCAGAAGTACACCCGGAGATTTGTCATTGCCTGCTGAGTGCGACCGGTCTTAGAAAAAACTTTTCTATCATTTGGTGTTTCATGCCTGCAGATACGAGCCCGGGCACCACCGAATGGTAGTCATGATGCAAATCATTCGAGCGACGTACTTACATTGGTTAAAATGAACTCGAGGTTTATCTTTTTAGAGTTGAGATAGTCGCCGAGTAAAATTATTGTCATTTTCTAGCTGTTTCACCGTAAAGGAGATATGTATCAAAACGGGGTTAATTGAAACTTCTAAGCCGCGATATTTATTTCGAATTCTGTTCAGACTCGAAGCGGAGGATCATTTGCCTTCTGTCTGTATTTTAATGAAGTATTAGAAGCATAAGAGTCGAGGTTTTTGTATAGAATTTTCTTCATGCTTAATTTAAATTCTTTGTTTACAAGCCATTCGGTATCGACGTGTCACAGTATTTTCTACAATGAAAAAAATCAAGTAACATGCAGTGATGGAATTTTTATTTTTGGAAGGTTTAAAAACAAGGGAAATTTTTTAACGAGAATTAGAAGTGTACAAGAGCTTTTCGCCATCAATTAGTACAGTAGAAAGATTGGCTGCCGAATTTAAAAGTGGTCGTACAAGCCTTGAAGACGATCCACATCGAGAGCGTCCAAAAACAGCAGCCAGAAATCGTAGAAAAAATAGAGGATATAGTATTGGAAAATAGTCGAGTAACTGAAAGAGATTAAAGAGAAGCCAGAGGTAAGCCATTGAGCAACGTAAGCAATATTTTGACTGAAGTTTTGGGTTTCAGAAAGCTGTGTGGTGCATTAGGTACGGCATTTGCTAACAGTGGAACAGAAACACATTCCAATGCGGCTTTCTCAGCAATATTTAGAGCATTTAGAGAAAAGATAAAGTGGATTTTGTCGTCGATTCATCACTATGGATGAGATTTGGGTCTATTCCCACTATCCTAAATCAAAACAAGCGGCTAAAGAGTGGTGTGAAAGGAGTGGTTCTTCGGCTCCCAAACGAGTTCGTCTCCAGAAATTGGCCAGAAAGGTGTTAGCATCAGTTTTTTGGAGATGCGAAAGGAATTTTGTTTGTGGATTACTTGCAAACTGGTAACACAATAAATGTTGAATATTGTTATTAACTTTTTAGAACAGCTGAAGGGAAAAACTCATGAAAAAAGACACAGTTTGCAAGAACAGAAAAAAATGTTTTTTATCAGAACAATTTAAAGTGTCACAAAAGCATTTTGACAATGGCTGAAATCCGTGAATTAAAGTTCGAATTGTTGGAGTATCCACCAGATTTAGCCCCTAGCGACTTCCATCTGTTTTCAGACCTAAAAAATGCAGAATGGAAAGCGTTTTTCATCAAATGATGAGGCCATAACAGCTGTATTTTGCCATCCTTCCAGATTCGCACTTCAGGGAAGGAATTCATAAATTGGAATTTCGTTGGAGAAAGGTTATATGTGTTCAGGGAGACCATTCTGAATAATAAAGTGAATATTATTGAACAACTCAGTAGCTGTAAGTGTTAAAATAGGGCGTTTCAAAAGAACCTGTCGATGGCCCACCCTCTACCCTCCTCTAGCCTATACATTATGCAACTTAAAAATCTTGTTTCACATTTTTATTAAAACTCGCATAGTTTCTAAAGAAAATCTCCATTAAAGAAGTAAAAACAAATAACCGCAATATATTCACGCGCCTAAGCGATATAACACCCACACAAGTCACCCACACATAATTATAATAAATCCATATACGAGTACATTTCATAGGATTGTTAGTTCCATTAGCGCTTCAATATGACTACACTCGCAGGCTCATGAGCTTGCCGCCAAGTTGAAATATTCTACATACAGAATTACAGCCAATACTTCGTAACACACACACACACACACACAGACATCCCAAGAACTGTATGAAATAATACAAAAAAATGCAAATCGCAGCTAATTGCATTTTAAAGTTGCCATCCATAAAATGTGCTTACGAAATAAATAACTATAATAGCATTTGGCGCACATCACGTCCTCCAAACAGCCAACCAAATCCACCCGCGCTGATTCGCACAAATACTCGTATATTCGTATACTCGTTCGCGTATTTTCGAAAGCCTGCTAAATGTTCTGGGGCCGCCATTTTTGGCAGAAATTAGCAACGCTAGCGTAAATGGTTTTAATGTTAGTATAAAAGTGACTTCCACTCGAATTACATGAAAATACTTATACGCATACACACACATGCATTCATATTCACATTCACACCCTCATATTGATATTTTGCGCAATGGTACTTGGATAGGACAGGAGAGCTTTTAGTTGCAACTAACGGATGCGTAGACACTTACATACATACATACACACAGACATACATACACACATAAAGACAAATTTATTCGACACCCGTTTATTTTAATTCGCTCCTCTCGCTCAATTAGGACATTCGTAACTATCTATAAACAGATAATGTGTGTGTGTGTGCGTACGCATACACATTTACAATGCATATAATTGGTCGCCTTGTTAGTTGTTGCTGTTTAAAAATTTGCAATTCTTGGATTTTGTAATTTCGCATGCATTTAACGTGTTGCGCATAATTTCAACTAATTTTCTAATTAAAATGAAAATCGCTGTTTGTCGTACTTATCCAGTGTACTTTCAGAGCGAAGATGGTGTGCGAGTATTTTATGCGCCAAATTGATATTAAAGTGCAAGCAAGTTTGATTTTTCTTTTTTGATTTTGGTATTGTAAATATTACACGTAACACTATGTAACAATTATGGAAATTTTCGTCAGTGATTACTTTTTTTTTTTAATTATATTCATATACTTATATATATAAGTATAATATATATAACATACATATATTAAAATGTTATATTCTGGAATATTCTCTGAGACGTGATCACTTAAAACTGTTGGGCTTCTTTTAATATTTTTTTTTCTTTATTGAAAATGGTTATTAGTTGTGGATCGTTTCTCTGTAACAATTTTTTTAATAGAGTAAAGCAACTAATTTGTAATTCAAAAATGGCAATTAAAGAAAAAAACATATTAAAATAAATATAAAAAAAATGGTAACAAAATAAGGTTATTTAGAAAAATATAGCGTATTTAAAAGGCGTTGCCACCCAATTTGAAGCAAAAAATTGAAATGAATTGCTAAATTAAAATTAATATTAGAAACGTGTTTGGAAAGAAAACTTTAACTAAAAATCAGGTTTTCTTATAGCGTTGCCACCTAATCTTTATTGCAAATGGGAACTTATGACACAGTCGATTTAAATACTAGGAAAAATGTGCCATAGAAAAGGATGTTTAAGGAAGCTTTAATACACAAAGATGTTTTAAATAGCGATGCCACCTAATTTTTAATTGCAAAAGTAAAGCAACTAAATTAGTTATTAAAACTTGAGTTAAAACAGTTTAAGTTGCTTAACAAAGCTTAATACAAAAAATATTTTTAAGTGACGTTGCCACCTAATTTTAAGTAGAAAAATGTAGCTGAGCGCGAGCTTGAAATTAATACTAGAATTTGAAATTAAACAAAACGAGTTTGCAAGAATGAATAGAACTTTAATTAAAAGTCTAGTTTATTAACAGCATTGCCACCTAACTTTTCTTCCAATTATAACAATTTAATAAATATTTGATTTAAATAGCAGAAAAATGTATTAGAAGAAAAGTGCTGAAATAAATTTTAATCAGAAAACATTTTAGGTGGCGTTGCCACCTAATATTATATTAATTGGAAATTTTAAAACTGAATTAAATATCGGCTCTTGAATTAAAACTAAAGATTTTTAGCGCAGCTTTCATCAAAAAATTATTTTTAAATGGCGCTGCCACCTAATTTAAACCATTCAATAGCGTTGCCACTTCATTTTTATTAAAAAAACCGCTTACGACATATTTGATTTGTGTACCATAATAAAGATACCAGAAGAAATATGTTTAAGAAAGACTGCATCCAAAAATATTTTCAAGTGACGCTGTCACCTAATTTTTTGTGGTAAAATATAAATAATTGATATAGATATAAGTCCAAGGGTATCAAATGGAATACCTTTGAGAAGGAAAAGTAATTAAAAACCAAATTTTCGCCACTATGAATACTAAGATAAAAATATGAATAAATAATTGGCGCATGCAGTTCTGTTATGTATCTTGGCCGAGCTCCTTCTCCTATTTGTGGTGTGCGTCTCGATGTTGTTTCACAAATGGACGGACCTACAGTTTTAGGCAAACTCCGGACGGCAAATGGTTTTTTTTATGAGGAGCTTTTCCATGGCAGAAATGCACTCGATATTAAGATACCATTATATCTTTTTTGATACCTATAACTATATTTTAACACTAGTATTCAGAGAAATTTGTGATAAACTGCTTTTTTCAATAAAATTTAGATGACAACGCTATGGAAGAAAATTTGTTTTGTAAGCGATATATATATATTTTTAGTAAAGTACTCTTTTTTAAATACAAACAGGTGGCAACACCAGCTAAAATATTTGCTTATTTAAGCTTTTTTTAATTCTTATTATAGTAATGTCTTACTTTTTAAATGAAATTCGTGATAAATTAATATTTTTGCAATAAAATTCAGGTGGCAACGCCGTGGAAAAAAATGCATTTGGAGTCGATTTTTTTATTAACTAAACTTATGTCTATTTTTTTTAATTACTCTTTTTTTATATACAATACAAACAGGTGGCAACACCGGCTAAAATATTTTCTTATTTCAGCTTTTTTTTTAATTCTTATTATAGTTATATCTTACGTTTTAAGTGAAATTCGTGATAAATTGATATTTTTGCAATAAAATTCAGGTGTCAACGCCATGGAAAAATTGCTTTTGGAATAGATATTTGTATTAACTAAACTTATTTCTATTTTTTTAAATTTTTTAATTACCCTTTTTTCCATACAATACAAACAGGTGGCAACTCCAGCTAAAATATTTTCTTATTTAAGCTTTTGTAAAAAAAATTCCATTGTAGTTACATATATCTTACTCTTTGAGTAAAATTTGTGATAAATTGATAATTTGTAATAAGATTTAGGTGGCAACGCCATGGAAAAATTGCTTTTGGAATTGAGTTTTGTATTAACTAAACTTATGTCTATTTACTTTAACTACATACTCTTTTTTATATATACTACAAACAGGTGGCAACACCATCTAAAATATTTTCTTATTTAAGCTTTTTTAAAAAAATTTCTATTATAAATAGTTATATCTTACTCTTTAAGTGAAATTTGTGATAAATTGATATATTTGTAATAAAATTCCGAATGGTAGTCACGCACCAATTCATTCGGCTACGGCGGCCGCCGCACTAAGATGCCATTATATATAATATATTCAACTACTTCGGATTCATCCAGACAATATCCTGATGTAGCCAATTCATCCGCATACTCATTTCGTTCGATGTTTTTATGATCGGAACTACAGATAAGTGCGGCTGGTGTTGGTCCGAAAGATATAATTTCTCAGAAATGCGCTAAATAGCTATACAGTCATTTTTCTGCCACGAAAAAGCTTCTCATCAAAATCATTTGCCTTTCGGAGCTGGCATAAACTTGTAGGTGCCAACATCAGTAGAAAAACATGGATACACACAATGTAAATTGAAGAAGTTCGGCCACCTAAGAAAGGATGTATGCGCCAGCAAATTATTTATATAATATATGTACATATGTATGTGTGTATGTCTATATGTATTATATGCTTATAGTCGTACATTTTTGATATCATTCTCATTTACCGCGCGCAAATTTGATACGTGAGCTGATTTCGTTACATACTCGTACTGTGTACTTTATATCTGAATGTTACACACACTTACCCATACATACATACATGTATGCATATGTGTTGTCAAATTGACCCAACTCTACTTTGAGTATGTATATGGCACGCGTTAACGAGGTCACATTGCATTAGAAGCATTCACTATTTATTCGTTGTGGTTTGGTCACTGATATTTATTTATTACATGGAAGCTTGAGTTTTTACGACCGACCGCAGAGAAAAGAGTTCCTTTTTGCATTTCTTCGCATTGGGCATCACTAAAAGGACATGATTTTGCATTATTTGATGGCATTCTTGCTGCGTATTCCTTTGCCCCCCTTCACTTAGATCATCACAAAAGCATTGAAAGCATTTGGCATCTGGTTGCAATAAAAAGTCAATGCATGTTAAATGATTGCGTGGTACGTTTTTTGATAGCTTGTCCAAAACTCCTTTGAGTTTATTTGTTTATTCAGTGAAAAAGAATGAAACGCGAATGTGTGTGTGTGTAGGTCATCGTCAAATGCTAAGCACAGTCCGTAAATGTTGATGAGTCATCACTAGGGCATTAATTTTATTATCCGCAAATGACAACTTCAAATGAGACATACCCACGTAAGCGCGTGTGTGGCCCCTATACACATTTTTATAAGTATGTATGTATTCTTGAGAGCACAGACTGGCATCGCGTTTTATTGCCCTGCATATGTATGTGTTTTTTTATTTATTTTATAAGTTTACTCACCGCAATCAGATGAATTCGTGCTTAGGAAAGGATACTTAAGGAGGAAAATTTTAGTAGGCAAAATTCTACTCAAAGTTTCAGTTACGTATTATCCACCTGGCAAAAAGCGTAAAAGTATTTCCTTCTCGGATTCGATACACATCCACAGAAACATGAAACATCGAAATGATAAAACCCGTTTTTCCTCACTCACTCTCAACTTATCAGGTGTGCATTGTTGAGCTTGGCTAAAATTTCTGAGGCGATTATTGCAGCTTTCAAGAATAAAGTTTGGGGTCGAATTATTCGAACAGAGTGGTCGTCTACCAGTCACTACCGGGGTCTGACAAGGCTGCGTGTAATCACCTCTTTTCTTTAACATTGTTTTGGACGCCGTGATCGAACATAGTTGCCTCCGAAACTGAAGGAATAACATGGGTACTAAAAGGGCACGAAGATCCTGATTACGCTGAGTCCGTTCTAATGAAGGTTGCGAAATATGGAACCTTGCATCCTGCTATCTCCAAAGGCTGCAGGTTGCAGGCTGCAAAAAGTTGAGCATTTTCTGGTCCGACATGATTTCAAATACTGACTTGGGGAATCGTTGTAACCAGAAACCAATCTTGAAAAGGAAATGGCGCTGGCTGGTGCACGTGTCAAAAAGAGACCAAACCGTCATCGCCCACAGCGCAATCGACTGGAAGCCTCAAGGCAGCCGTCGTAAAGAAAGACCAGCACTGACCTGGAAGAGGAATTAGGAAGTTGACGTATTACAAAAACCAACAAAAAGTGGAGCGAAATCAAGCGGTTGGCATGGTGCCATAGGACCATAGGTATATATATATATATATATAAGTATACAAGTATATATTTCAGCTAGTAGTCTTAGTATCTTTCCACGATCTTTCGTCTGGAACACTCTTACAACGTTTAGGCACATTCAATGTATCATCTACCTACATATAGACCTGATCGCAAGCTCTTGAGAGGTGTTCGATTATTAGCGATAACCAAGACTGCAATAGCAGAGACGCAAATATTTAGGGCTACGCTTTTTCCATAGCCTTGTAAAGGTGATTATGTCAGGGAAGTAAATATCGGCCCTCGTCAAGTTCATGTGGAACAGTAAGTAGTTGAGAGACTTACTCCACAAATTGGAGGAGAAACTCAGCTAACGAACGATCCGATTAGAGGTGTTTGCCTCTTCCCGTCACTCGTACATTGGTTTCAAAATAAGCCTACAGAGATTTTTGTGAAACACGTCCTCCCAACCTAATCTAACCACGTATTGCACGTTGCCCTAAATTGGGCAATAGAAAGAGAATTGACTCCAGAAAACGATTCACCAGAAACTCCGAAAGGATGCGAAGTTATATCGCATACGCCGTCCAAGCTTGGAATGAAGCGTTTTCTGCCATTTGAAGGAATTGCAAAATCTTCTTAATGGAGGTAAAATTGGCTTCAATACTTTTTAATTAAAATGTGCTGAATCGAAAATTAAAATTGCATGAGGGTATCATCCTGCTAATTATTTCATCTATACTATAAAACCTCGTTCGTTCATTTTAACGAATCTTGTTTGTTGTCCACATCTTAACCTCTAATGAAGCTTTGTTACCAATTAAAATTTTTACATTAATATATGAATATATATTTTTAAATTAATATGTTTTTGTTGTACATTTCCTAATTTAAAAAAAAATGGCAATACTGACAAAAACTATTTTATTATTAAAGCTTTTTTAAACACCTTTTATTTGATACCTTTATCTTAATATTCAAGTGAAATTTGTGATAAATTGCCACTTTTGTAATTAAATTCAGGTGGCAACACTATAGGAAAAATTGGTTATGGAATCGATTTTTGTATTAACAAAACTTATGTCTATTTTTTAATAAGTTAATGTTTTTTTAAATACGAACAGATGGCAACACCAGTTAAAAATATTTCTTAGTAAAGCTTTTTTAAACACCTTTTATTTTTTTTAATAAAAAGGGTGGCAACACCAGCCAAAAATATTTTCTTATTCAAGCTTTTTTAAATACCTTTCATATATCTTTTTTTAAATTCCCTACGTATATCTTAATTTTTGCAATAAAATTCCGGTGACAATGCTATAGAAAAAAATTGGTATTGGAATCGATTTTTACATTAACTATACTTATGTACATTATTTAATAAATTAGTATTTTTTAAATACAAAACGGTGGCAGCACCAGCTAAAAATATTTTTTTTTTATTAAAGACCTTTTAAACACCTTTCATATATCCTTTTTCAAATATCTTAAATTGCTATTTTTGGAATAAAACTCAGGTGGCAACGATATGGAAAAAATTAATGTTGGAATCAACTTTTTTATTAACTATACTTATGTATATTTTTTTAATAAATTAGTATTTTTTAAATACAAAAAGGTGGCAATACCAGCTAAAAATATTTGTTTATTAAAGACTTCTTATCCTTTTTTAAATATCTTAATATGTCTTAATATTCAAGTAAAATTTGTGATAAATTGCTATGTTTGCAATAAAATTTAGGTGGCAACGCTATCGAAAAAAAGCGTTTTGTAATCAATGTTTATATTCATTAAGCTAAAGTGTATATTTTTGATAAATTACTCTTCAGTTACAAACAGGTGGCAACACCAGCTAAAAATATTATCCCATTAAAGCTTTTTTAAACACCTTTTATTTGATACTTACTATTTATGTGTCTTAACACGAGTAATAAAGAGAAATTTGTAATAAATTGATATTATTGCAATAAAATTCAGGTGGCAACACTATGAAAAAAAAATAATTTTGGAATAGATTTTTGGCTCAACAAAACTGATGTATATTTTTCAATAAATTAGTTGTTTTTTTTTATACAAACAGGTGGCAACACCCAGCGCATAGGCTTAATAATTTTCTCCATATAACAAATGCACGACATTATTTTTACATATATGGACAAAATGAGGGGAAAAATATATAAAAACCAAGGGGATTTTTTAGCAACTTCACACTTACACTTTATTATACAAAAACTAGTCGAATGGATTGGGTCGTGACTACCTTTCGGGAATCCGTAGCTTCGAATCTCCGTGCGTGAAACAGCAAAATGATAAAAAAGTTGCTTCTACTAGCGGTCGACCCTCAGCAAGCAATAGCAAACTTCGGAGTGTATTTCTGCCATGAAAAAGCTCCTCATAAAAAGCCATTTGTCGTTCGGAGTCGGTTTAAACAGCATCAAGACGCACGCCACAAATACACAAATAGGAGGAGGAGATCGTCGAAGCAGCTAATAGAAATTATTTATTCATTTTTTATAAAACTGCATACCAAAAATCTTTCTGGACATTCCAACTACAAGCCGTGGAATTTGGCTGGAAAGTAAGTGGATTTCTTCTAATTTTAGCAAAATTTTGAAATTGGATATGTATAGCTTTTGTTAAGCACTGAACAACACTTCTACTTAAAAATAGTGAACATTCAAAAAACAAAAATAATAATGAAAATTAGTTAAAATATTGATGCGCTGTCATTTTGCCACAGGCTGTATGTATATGTTTATGTAGAGGTATTTATACGCGTATGTGTGCAGTTATGTATTGCATTTTATTTTTACATGACTCTTGTGACAAAATTACTTCACGCAGCTTAGCTTACACAAAAACGCAACTCCATGTCCATAAATAATTGTATAAATACTCACATATTAATGCACATAAGTATGTGTATGTGTGTGTGCAATATTTATGCACTTACATACAAGTATATCAGCAAATAAAGTCCTGCAAAAGAATCGCATAAAAAATTGATGTCAAGCCAAAGAACGGTCAATGAGCATAACTTTCGGTTTATTTTGATTTTTACTATCGGCTATCCTTTACCATCTGCGAGGATAAGACGTGCGATATGGAGTGCGATGGGGAGTGCGCAGTTCAGCTATATATTTTCTACTTTTCCACCTGGATCACGGAATTTGCAGGTATGCACATAAATGAACACCAAAAATGCCTATTTACGAGCATGACCAACGCCAGCGCCACCACCCCCACCATTGTGCCAACCACCCCCACTCCTCACTTGCCTGATAAGTGTATAACCAACAACACAACGACTGCTAAGTACATAAATACATGTATGTTTGCATGTATGTGTAACACACAGTGGACACATGGTAATCATATATTTTGGTCATATCTTGTGGTCATAAAACCAGTGTGCTTATGTGCCTGTCAATGAGTTTCTTCATGACATTTCTTTTTTGACCGCCACACTTTTCACCGGATTTACTTCCTTTAGCCTACTTGCATATGTATGGTATGCATGTGTTTCCTTATATGTATTTGTACATCCTCTCCCGGCATGCATACTTCTTAGCCTTTTGGGCCTGTCGGCCGCAGTTCGTTTACGGGACATGTTGCGTATTACTTTTTGATTATGTGACTCCCCGTTGCGTGTGGATGGAAAATATTTTAGTGTCCATTTAATGTCCAATCTAAGATGAGCACATAACTTTTGATCGGATCGTAAATGTAGAGAATCAAAACAAATTGAGGTGGCTGGTTGCGGTATTGCGACGAGTGTTTGGGTAGGGATGGGCGCTGCTTATGCACACTCACACACGCACACACACATGCATAATACCTAAGTATAAGTACATACATGCAAGCTAGTATTTTTTGTGCTCATATTTTTTTTTCTTTCAGCAGGAATAGTTTTTTTTTTTTTTTTTTTTTGTTACTCTATCTTACAATGTACTGGGTAATACAAACATAGAGTTGGGTTGGGGCTTGATTTAGTCCAGCGGTGAAAATTCCGTAGGGATCATTTCTTAATTTTCTACCAGCTGATGGTTCATGAGTGATAATAAGTTATTTGATGGCTATTGTACTGAGTACAGAATGGCAAGGAGAAAATGTGAAAATTATAATGGCATCGCACGTAAGCAGGTGAGGCAGTGAAATGTCTGTAGTCAGCTCTTCATACACTTAGGCAGATAGTGGATATCTTACATAAAAATTTAGTATACAAATAACTCTAATTTGAGTAGCCGTATAAAGCTGATAATACAGGGTGGACTGTTATTTGAGTTTGAAACAGCTTCAAGATTTGACAACTCTGGCAGATTGACTAATGTCATACAGCTTGAAGCCATCAGTCGAAGGAAATTTGTACCCTGAGAGAGTAGACACCAAAAAAGCACGTAGAAATTGTTCAGTTGTACATTCAAACTATTTTTTGAAGCGAATGTGATTTTGGGTGGAAAATTCTCATACTGAAGAGGCATTCTTGTTGAATGAATACCTTAAAAAAAAATAAATAATTGGCGCGTACACTTCTGTTAGGTGTTTGGCCGAGCTCCTCCTCCTATTTGTGGTGTGCGTGTTGGTGTTGTTCCACAAAATGGAGGGACCTACAGTTTCAAGCCGACTCCGAACCCCAGATATTTTTATGAGGAACTTTTTCATGGCAGAAATACACTCGGAGGTTTGCCATTGCCTGCCGAGGGGCGACCGCTATTAGAAAAATGTTTTTGTTTTTTTTTATTAATTTTGCTTTCACCGAGATTCGAACCAACGACCTCTCAGTGAATTCCGAATGGTGATCACGCACCCACCCATTCGGCTACGGCGGCCTTACATCTATCTAATCCATGCACCTGCCAAACAAAGCAGAATCGCTAGCAATCAGGGAAGCCTGCAAAACCATCTCTGACATTGTCCAGCTGGAGCTAATATACTTATCTTCATGGATAGACAAATTTTACTTTACAACTTTATGACAGACAAGGAGTAACACCGACAACTGAAGCGAAAGCTGCAGAACGTCTGCATTCGTTAGAAAAATGGCAAAGCAGATGGGACTCGTCTGTTAACTCGTCTATATACTTATCCCTAAAATTAGCTAATGGGTGAACAGAAGGCGCAGTGATTACTATTTAACCCAAATATTGAGCGAACACGGATGTTTCTTGGAGTACCTCCATCGTTTTCACATGGAGGACACTTCGTTCTGCCCAAGCTGCAACAATGCAATAGAAAGCGCGGAGCACGTGTTCTTCTACTGCGATCGTTTCAACGAAGAACGCCGAACGCTTGAGTTAGTCTTGGGCGAACAGCTGAGCCCAGACAGCTTAATCTATAACATGTGTGCATCACAGGACTGTTGGAACGCAGTTAAAAGTTTTGCAAAGAGGATAATGCTGCACCTGCAACGCGCGGAGTGGCAGCGAAAAATGCAGAGAAAAACAAATCAGCCCTCGATAGGAGGTGGACTGTCTACGAATTGACGACTAATCACAGACGGTCGAGTCATGTGCTCACGACGGCATAAGACGGTATAATATTACCGCAACATCATCTTTGCTGCAGATGCAAACGAAACCTCGATAGCGTATAACATCCATACGCCCATGTGAGAGGAACCTGAGAGCATGCCACACACATGCCAATGGTATGACGGCACTGAGACATTAGAAGACGAGCCTATAGCATGAAGCTGGCTACAAATATGGAGGACCTAGACGTGGGTGAATAGTATTGGTCCATTCAATGGACACCGTTATGGGCCTCCCCGAAGTAATGCAATGTAGTTTCGGGAAGGAAGTCTCCCCGGAAAAGGAGGAGGGAATGCTTTAGTGGCTACACCATTCGACACAGTTGACGACGGTTTGGGGCTTGCTCTTCGACCTCATGGTTTTTTTTTATTTTTTACCCTCTACTCATCATACTACCTCATCCAAACCCAGTTCGCTTATTAAACTTAAGATGGAGCTGAGTTGGACTGAGCGTATATGCCTTTGTTCACAGATCGTGGGTAACAAAAAATTAGATGAGCTTGCCAGACTAGCAAACAGCCCTGAAACACCATGGAAAACACATGGCTCCGAGAAAATACAATTAATAAAAAACCAGTCTCTTTATTTACTTTATTTACAGTTTGGGGTGCGACTACGATCAATGGGCCGAATTTTTTATTTTTATTTTTAATTATCTAGACTAATATTAGATTTTTTAATACTATGATATTTTCCACAAGACATATTAGGCGAACCATATGGAAATGGAACCGTCAACTACGTGATGGAAAACGTGAAAAAAGTGCCTATTTCTTCAAAAGTAGTTGGACCGAATTTGCTTGAACTAATACAAATTATTAACCAAATGAGGAATGAAAAAATATTTTTTTTCAGAATCAATTAACTACACCTGAATGGCCAACCCTGTATTACTTATGTATAAAACAAATCTCTAACACTTCTATTGAAACAAGAGAAAGTGTTAACCAAAAATATTTATGATAACCTGGAGTATTACTCGCCTCATACATTAATTATCCTCTATTTTAATGCACCCAGACCTGAAGAAGCGAGAGCTCAAGGCAGATTTCACACACTCATACAAGTCTAGCATTTATATGTTAGAAACAAATTTTTGGTGTACTGTTGTTTGTTATTTCACACTGTTTTCATCTACATTTTTTCCTCACTACTGAATTTTTCCGGTGAATATTTTTGTGAAACATTTTAACGCGCCATCGAACCACGAACCTTAATATTTTTCAGATTTTTTAAAATAAGGGTCAAAATGACCAGCATGGGTAAGAATTATTGGAGCAAAATATTCCACAAAAATATGCACCATTCCCACAAATTTAATTTGACTTGTCTACGAGTTTCTTTTTAATAATTTATATCAACTTGAGACCAAAACAGGAAGCTTCAATGCACTTATAATAAAATTATAATATTTAGAGATAAAGCGGCAGGTGATGAAATATTCTACAGCTTTTTTTACCATTGCTATACTGCATTTTTGTCTTTCTTTTATCAAATAGAATTGGCACAGCCATTGAGAGTGAACCAAAAATATACTTTGAAACGTCTCAAAGTCATGGGAATGAGCCAGCAACGAGGGCAATAGGTGCCGTGCGAGCTGAAGCAAAGAAATGTTCGAAGGCCATTCCCTGCTTGTTAACAGTTGATCTCAAGACATAAAAGGAAAGGGTTTCTACGTGGAATAGTAGTTGACGGCCAAGAGTGAGCCCACTGCGGTAATTCGGGGACGAAAAAACCGGAAAAAACCACCGGGATATGTTTCTACGTCGACAGCCAAACCGAATGTTCACGCGCCTGTACTTAATTGGCCTAACTCGGTATGATATCATCATGAACTATTAAATCTAAGTGGAACCATCCCAGGGGACCAATGCTGAATGGAATTACTGAGTTTGAGCCGAGCGCTGAAGGAAAATGGGTAAAAATATCAAGAAAGATGCGACAAAGTTATCTTCTAGCATGATAACGCTCAGCGTCTTGCCACAGAAAGAGTAAAGGCTTACTTAGAAACTTTGAAATGGGATGCCTTACCGCACCTGTCGTACTCCACAAACGTTGCTTCTTCCAACTCTCAATTGTTAGAATCGATGGCATATGGTTTGGATGGTTGGTGTTTTCACTCTTATGAAGAAGTCAAAACACGCATCACTTCATGTATGCTAAACAGCTATGAGTTGCTAAATTGAATGGGGTGGAGTCCGCATGACCTTTTGCGCCCTGCATCTATTGTACTGGGGCCAAAGGGTTGTCGATCTAGCACACGAAGAAATGGAGCGCCATCTGTTCTGCGCTTTATTGAGAAATATGTAAGTTGTGCAATTCCCCTTTAACTACAGTCAGAGGGATGCCAATAACCGGGTAGGAGACCTTTGAGACCAATTCAGTTAACCGCTTCCTGGCAAGCTCATCAGCAATTTCACTTACTTTTACGTTCCTATGTCCTGGAACTCAGATCAGAGAAATGTTACCTGCACACCGCAAAGGTTTGATCTCTTCCTTACAGGAATTCACTAGTTTAGAACTAAGCCATCTACGACGTCGTCAGAGCCTTAATTGCGGCTTGACTATCGTACAAGATATTAATATCTCCCTCACTCCCACGCTCCCTTAGCATTTTGTATGCATGTAGGATCACTAAGGCTTCTGACTGAAGAACACTCGTAGTATTTGGCAGTTTTAATGAAATAGACAACAAATTTGCTGATTTAGAAAAAAATCCTGCTCTGACTCCCTATTCCATTTTGGAGCCGCTAGTGAAGACAGAGGTAACAGCCTCGGTACAGATTTTCCAATCCTGCATGCGTCGAATGATTGCCCTGGCACGGCCCACAAACTCCAGTTTGCGGATAGAGAGACCCGTACGAAATTAAAAGAAAAGCAGTGGTAACTGCCCTAAAATGCTATCATGTCCCTAGGGACTCTGTCTTCAGAGGCCAACCTCCTTTAATCTGATTGCACTTTGCGCAGCGTTGCAAATAACGTGAAAGTTGATGGGAAGTGAGAGCAAAAGGGCATGAAGGGCAGCACTGGGGCAAGTTTTATATACTCCGGTGATGCCAATACAAGCGGTTCTTTGTACCCTCCCCAATTTAGTGATATTATAGCCCTTCCAAAGAGCTTCCCTCCAATGCGTTAAAATCCGTGCATTAAAATTGGCAGAATCACTACATCCAAAGAAAGGCCTGTGGCTTGAATCCCCATTTTTTGCCGAACACGATTTGCAGGAGTAGAAAGCTATACTGGCCTTCTTTACCCGATTTTCAATTTGTAGCTTCCTTTGGGGTTCGTAGTTTGGAATTAATTATGACTCCAAGATACAGCAGCAGGAAAACGTGACTATTTAATAAATAGAAATAAAGGAATAAAAGAAATATCTTGCGCTAAGTTTTTAAAACAGTTCGCAGTTTTTATTTGTTTTAAGGCATTCATGTTGCATATCCGCTGCATCAACTTGACCCTTGTGGCACAGCGTTATTTGTTACACTTCTTCATTTCTCATCTAAATTAGTCATTGATATTCGTAACCTGATTATATATTTATGTTTAATTAAATTTGAATTTAGACGCATGTTTACATGAACATTACCAAAAGGCAATATGACGAGAATTTTTAAACAAAATGTTAATATTTTTTCTCACTTTATTTCTTTCATTTTATTTCTTTTATTTTCAAAAGCACGCAATAAAAAAATATTGCCCACACGATACGTTTGTTTTGTGCCTACAGACAGGTGCGTTTCGATTGCCCCACACCAGCCATAGCGGCCACGACGCCTTATTGCCCTCGCGTGGGTTGAAGAAGGAAGCAAAAACGAAATTTTAGTACAAAAAAATAATGGGTAGAAACATACCAAAAAGTCAAAAGTCAAAGGAATCTAGATAACTGCTGCTTTGGTTCACTTTTTATTTGTTCGTCGCTCATACGCAATGTACAACCCATTTGGCAATGGCAATGTACATACGTACATATGTACGAGTATGTAGCATATTTTGATGTGCATGTATCGGTGTATCAACAGCTGTATGCTAGTAGGCACAACTTTGTTCGCTAAGCAGCAAATAAGGGTAAGTGGAGTAAATAAAAAGTTAAAAAAACGTCCCCAAACGCACAAAGTCATTGCATTTGCATGTACGCTTCAAATTACAATACATTTTTGTTGCTCTCTCCGCTTGCTTACATGAGAAAAGTTCACACTAAAACACACCTTTGCTCAGCGCACTTCAATCACATCAAAAGCCGTCACATTTCTAAGGTTATTTCAATGCTTTGCTGATATCATCTTTTTAATATTGCATATGTATGTTTGCATGTGCATTAGGGTGGCGGCCCACGTAGCTGGGTTGGTTGCGCCTCGGCTAGCAAAGTCAATCCTACAAATGTCTTCCTGCCATGCTAAAGATCCTCATAAAAAAATCTCATTATTTTGATTTCGTAGATAAAGTTTTTAACACTTTTATGCGGATTTCTTAAAGGGCCAGCTCCTCCAGCACTTTCAAATTTTCCACGTTTTTTTTTTCTTTGCCTTAAAAATTCATTTACCATCTAAAAAATATCTTTTCAATGTTTTAAGCTGAATAGAAAGTCTATAAAAGTCCCTATAAAGTCAGTGAGGTGTTGGGGAGTCGAACGAAAGATGAGTAAGAACGAAAACTTTAAACGCGTTTTTCTCGAAATGCGTCTCTTTTACCTATAACTGAAAAAGTTATCAAGATATCAACTTAAAATTTCACAGGGATATTCTTCAACATATTTTATATTAATTATCACTAAAAATATTGCTTCGATCAATTTGTTTATAAAAAAGAGTAAGTTTTTTATTCTTTGTTTCCTTGTTTTTTTTATAGCCATGAAAAAGCTCCTTATAAAAATATCTGCCGTTCGAAGTCGGCTTGAAACTGTAGGTCCCTCCATTTGTGGAACAACATCAAGACGCACACCACAAATAAGGGGAGGAGCTCGGCCAAACACCCAAAAAAGGGTATACGCGCCAATTATATATATATATAAGTGCAAAGCGAAATAACTTAGGTTAGGTTAGGTTTGGCAGCCGCACCGCACATAGAGACAACGATGCCACTTAGACCACGAAATGGGTCCGTTGTGATCCGCGGTGGCTGGGCTACATTTCCCTTTCCATATTGAGCCACTCTGAGCTTTTGACAAAGCGTAAAACGTAGTTGATTCCTAAAGTGTATAGATTATCTATATGAGTTAAGAAGTAGGATTTTAAAAATCGGTTCCTGCTTCTGGCTAGAGCTGGGCATGTGCAAACAAGGTGTTGAATTGTTTCCAGCTCCTCCTCATCTCTGCAGCTACGACAGAAATCATGCGTATAAATACTTAATCTCCTTGCGTGATTTCCTATGAGACAAGGTCCTGTGAGGGCCCCTACTAAGGTCCTAATTTGAAATCTACTCAATTTTATAATACTCTTGGACAGAGTAGATTTAGTCTTGGCCATGTTTGCCCAGCAATTTCACAAGTTTTTACGCTAATCCATCTTTGATTTGCAGAGCTGATTTGTGCGTCGTTAATAAGGAGCTTACAAAATGCGAGAGGCACCCCCATAAAATTATTTATGTTTGACATACAGGTACCTTCTCTTGCAAGTTGGTCAGCCCTACAGTTCCCTGGTATATCGCTGTGGCCTGGAACCCAGCATAAGATGATCCGATATTGTTTGGCCATCTCATTAAGAGATTGACGACAATGAAAGACACTTTTTGATGTTATTTGGGATGCATACAGGGCCGATAGGGTAGCTTGGCTGTCTGATAGAATGCAGATATCTGTTGATGATCTTCTGTTAATCTCTAACCATTTTAAGGCTTCATGAATAGCGTTTATTTCCGCTTGAAAAGCACTACATACAGTGATCCGGTACTTTAAAGGATTCACTGATAGAAAGCTTTTCGCAATATAACCCTGATCCTACACCGGTGTTAGATCCGTCCGTGTAGATCTTAGCGGGTGTGTTGGGTAACGGATCTTCTTCAAACCGTTTCAGTCTAGGAGGGATTTTCATTAGAAAACCTCGTTCGAAGCAGAAAATGGGAGGGTGATAGTCACAATCACTGGGTATTTCCGTATAGGAGTCTAAGATGGTTGAATGTGACAGTCTTTCACTGTGATCTCGCTCTGAGCCTTAAAGCAGAACAGGCCGCTGAGTATTTGCAGAAGAGATCTAGGGGTGATAGATGCGGAATAACTTATTTTAATGAAAAAACGTTGTCTGGTTGATTTCAGTTGATTACCCAAGGCTGTACATTCGAAGGCGCAAACCGAAGGAGCCACGTTTGAGCAGCAGTAGCGCGGCCATTTTTTTTTTATTTCAAACATTTTTTTTTATATTCATGTTTAAGCATGAATATTATTGTAATATGTAATTTATTTTAAGATAATAAGTACTCTCAGTTTCTCGCAAAATGATTGAAAATCTCGTTGTCTGGAGGAGCTAACTCCCTTAAGCTTAAATTCGTTTATAATATTTTTTAAAGATATATGGTTTGGGAAAAAAATCCATTTTTTTGCGTAAAATTCAAAACTTTATTTAAGCTGTTTCGGATTAGCTGATTTGGTTCAAATATGTACCGTTTTGTTGTATAATTCACTCCCATTTTAAAGATAACTTCATCATGCCACTCTCATAGAAGTCTCGGTCCTTTTTGGAGAAAAATCCTAGTAATCGATTTTCACGATCTTCTTTGGATTCCAATTTCTTATCGCTCAGGAAGTTTTGCAATGACAGAAAAAGGTAGTAATCGCTTGGTGCCCGATTATAAAAGATTTCTTTCAAGCCTCACCAAATACGCAGTAGAACCTTCCTGGCTTTCCGACCGTCTTTAGTCCTGATTTAGGCACGCTTTGAGCTAATTCGTCACGCTTTGACCACGATCGTTTTCACACAATATTGTCGTATGTGACCCATTTCTCATCCCTAGTCACCATTCGTTTAAGAACTACGTCGATTTCATTCTGTTTGGCCAAGGCTTCGCAAATGGAAATTCGATAAATCATGTTTTTTGGTGTTAATTGGTGTGACTTGTAAGCATCAAGCTTCTTTTTGGATTCAGCTTTGGTTTAATACTGTTTTACGGTCCATCTTGGACTCGTGGATAAAGCTATGACACCTAACATGCCGGTCAACTTCGATTATTCCTGTGATTTTATCGACATTTTCAACGAGGGGCTACATGTGCGAGGTACATCTTTAACATTAAAAATGCCTGAACGGAATCGACGAAACCAAAATTGCACGTAATTAGCTGTTACAGTATCGACGCCATAAGCACTTTTCACAATTTCGGCGGTCTGGCTTACATTTTCGACTTTATCAAAGAAAAACTGTAAAACGTACCGAATTTTCTCTTTGTTGACTTCCATTGTTGACCCCCTGTAACTCACAACTTAATGGAATAAACCCAAACAGCAAGGATTTTTTAGTGTGAATTGTCACCTGGACCACGAGCATAAACTTTAAATTGTTCGATCGATGCTTTACGAGATATCGATCACTACAGCCATCTATCGAGAAAGTAATGGATTTCTTTTCCCCAAATTTATATTTATATTTTTATTTACTATATAATTTACAAAATATTTTTAAACTTTTTAAATGAATTTTATAACTTTATTTATAAAAAAAAATATATTTGGAAGTATTTTCAGCCCGATCAGTCTTACAAAGTATAAAAAAAAAAATAAATAAATAATTGGCGCGTACACTTCTGTTAGGTGTTTGGCCGAGCTCCTCCTCCTATTTGTGGTGTGCATCTTGATGTTGTTCCACAAATGGAGGGACCTACAGTTTCAAGCCGACTCCGAACGGCAGATATTTTTATGAGGAGCTTTTTCATGGCAGAAATACACTCGGAGGTTCGCCATTGCCTGCCGAGGGGCGACCGCTATTAGAAAAATGTTTTTATTAATTTTGCTTTCACCGAGATTCGAACCAACGACCTCTCGGTGAATTCCGAATGGTAATCACGCACCAACCCATTCGGCTACGGCGGCCGCCCTTACAAAGAATATCTTACCATTTTTCCGAAATATTTTTGCATGTGACTTAAAGTATAAAAAAAAATAAAAAATAAATCATTTTTTTGGTGAAGTACCCTAATGTATAAATACACCTTTGTCCGAAATAATAGTAGCGCAAATATTTTCGAGTTCTAAAAATTTTTTTTTTTGTGGTTTTAAATTTTTTTTATGTTTTTATGAAAGTATAACTCATTCTACAACAAAAACGATGTAACCCCCAAGTTAAAATAAGGGTTTCATTATCACTACATCTTCACTTTTTCACTGTTTTGGCCATCTGATATTACATTAATTATTTAGTGCACTATGCGCAACCCTGGTTACCCCAAGCTCTAAGCCTCGTACAAAATTCACAAAAATTTAAAAGATTTCAAAAAAGGCGCATCAAAACTTTTTATTCAAAATCTTTGGAAAAATTCTGGGTATACAGTTTTATAGTCCATTCAATATTAGTGAAACCAAGTACAATTTCAAGTGGATAAAAATTCTTCTTGATTTTTTACAATTCTTTCGCTGAGGTCTTGCGCATTTTTGTCCATGTAAAAGACCGCCGACCATGCGTTTGATAAGAAAGAAAATTCTGAAAAAAAGTTGTGAAAAATTACCGAAATTTTTGAGCGACTTCAAGCTAACACTTTATTACGATGGTCGTAGGAAAAGTCCCTGCAAAATTAAAAAAAAAATTGTTTGAAGTAAACCTTTTTATTTTCCAACATAGTCCTCTTTTATGCGATTTAACAGCACGCTGGACAGGATCTTAGATGCTACTAACAACAGCATAATTTCTCTGTAGTTTTTGCAGAGCGATAGGTCACCTTTCTGCGGCAGGACGACTTATATACCCTGTAACCAGTCATCGGGGAGCTCTTCTACGTCCCAGATTGCATTGAAAATAGACTGAAAAAGATTTGCAAACTGTTCTGGGCAAGCCTTAAAAGTTTCAGCTGGTAGACGGTCACAGCCAGCAGCTTTATTGTTTTTGAGGGCTTTTATTGCAGCGAGAGTCTCCTGATTGGCTGGTGGGGGGAAGGTATTTTCGCCGACGAGGCGGAATTATGGTGTAAAGATCGCAGCAGGGGCCCATTTGAGTCATTTTGTTGATTAAGAATTTCACCAAAGTGCTCTCTCCATCTTTGCAATTGCTCATCTTCAGTTGTTAATAGACTTTCATCTTTCGCTCTGATTGCGCGAGTTGTTTTTTTGACGAACTTCCGACATTTTTCTTGTTATTTCATATAGCAATGCGAGTGTTCTGGGCTTTAGCTGCTTGTGCATTATTTTATGCTTAGGTATACACTTCGTCCAAAGCTGTTCTACAATAGTTAGTTGAAGCTGAAAAATAGTCATTCAGGTCTTGAATTACCTTCTCATTTACATAAAATCTTTTTCCCACCAGCGATTTCTTCAAATTGGGGAACAAATAGTAGTCCAAGGAATCCAAGTCTGGTTACTCGGAGCGATATGATACGAGTTGGAGCCATGTTTTGACTAATTTTGCGGCCACTACTGCTGAGGTGTGAGTTCGTGCGTTGCCGTGATGGAAGAGGAAAATCACTCGACTTCCTCGATTTAAACGAATGCCAAACACAGAGAAATAGACCGATCTGGCTGAAACTTGGTGTGGGTTCTTCCAAGAGGTGCTATTAACTAAATATAGCCTCTCTGACTTTTCACGAACTTTTAAAAAGACCTCACATACTACAAGGTGGCACAAAATTAATCACCCTGTCGGAAGATTTATAATTTTTGCAAATGACATCGTACGTAAATCATATTTGGCACTGGTAAACTAGAAAGCTCCATACAAGCAATGGAGCGCGTTAAGGGCAAAATAATATTTTCAGCAATCAAAATCATTTATTTTTATTTATTTAAAATGTTATTTAAAAATTAATGGTTGATTAATTTTGTGCCATCTTGTAGAATTAAGTGGCTTATAAATTGTATACCCAGAAGTTTTCTAAAGATTCGGACTGAAAAGTTGAAAATTGTAATATATTTTGTTTTTGTTAGATTTTTGTTGATTTTTTTGAATTTCGTACAAACTTTGGAACTTTGAATGGGTGATTTTTATTTCAGAATGCACTTTATTTTTTAAAAAACCTAGAACAAAGAAATATATAAAAAAAATAGTTGAAACTTGATAATTCATCGCACTACTATTATTTTGAACACAAGTGTATGTATAGTACATAGCAAGCAATCTGCCAACACCGAGCATAATATAACAAACCGGCAACGCATTTCAAACATAAAAATGCAGAAGCAATTGCCTCACGATTGTAAGTTGAAGCGAAATAGCGTAAATGTCACGGCAGATTAGTGCGAATGCAAAATAACTTCAAAACAAAAAGTGTTGGTATTTACTTTGGTGTGCGGCGAAATAATGAAAGTTTCTGCGCTTATTAAAAATTAAAGCACCAATAGTTAGCATTTGTGGCCGTTGCTGCGTGATGCTGTGCAAAATTTTGTTAGTTAATTTCAATTTAGTAGCGCCACGGGCGCCAACCAAAGCCTTCAAGTCGCAGCATAATCGTAAACAAGATTTTGTGCATGCGTGAAGATTACAAATTTACAAATATTAATATCTAATTTTGCCTATATTTCGACTCTTTCTGGTAAAATAAATAAAGCTACAACTGCTTGTAAGTCTCGATTTTTTATGCTCTAATTTTTTTTAAAAATTCAGTACTCGACTCGAACAGACTGGATACCACACGAGACCTTGCAGGGCGTGACCGCCAAAGAACTCCTCGTTCGGCCGAGAATATCGCGGCTGTGGTCAACGATGTCGCTGAGTACGAAGAAGCATCAGCCAGACGACACGAACCGCAATTGGACATCACCAGACAGATGACAGCAAATTTAAGTGCAAGAGCTGCAACCTTTGTTGACGGCTAAGCAACAACAAAACCGCAGGAACTAAGGGATTGCCGGCTGAGCTATTCAAACATGGCGGCGAGTAGCTGGCAAGGCGCATGCATGAGCTCCTATGCAAAATATGGTCAGATCAATGCATGCAAGTAGATAGGAATTTTAGAGTTCTCTGTCCTATTCATACGTAAGACGATCTTGCAATCTGTGATAACTATCGCGAAAGTCGTCTTCTAAATCTCGCGTTCAAGATTCTGTCGAGCAAGTTGGGTGAAAGACTGAAATCCACCTTCAACCAACTGTTTGGTCCTTATCAGTTTGACTTTAGAGTTGGAAAATCGACTATTGACCAGATATTCAGAATACACCAAGTCTTGGAAAAGACGCATGATCGAAGAATCGACACACACCATCTTTTCGTCGATTTTAAGGGGCTTGGGGTGGTCAGAGTTTTCAAAAAATCGGATTTTTGTTTTTGCATTTTCTTAAAGTATAATATCTTAAAAATATTGTGTGAAAATTTGAGTGAATCCGACAAATACTTTTATTCAAGAATTAACAAAGCGCGCTCGGCCGCTGCGGAGTGTTCGCAAAACTTTAAATGCGTTTTTTTCAAAACTATGTTTTTTGAACTGGTGATCACTGTAATTTAAAAACCGCTTAGTAGATTTCAATAAAATGCTTACTGCTTTTGAAAAACAAAAAAAACGCGTGCCTGATCGAAGGATTTTTTTCAAAATTTTCGATTCTTTTAAATTCAGTTAATTGTTGTTATTTTCCTCGAAAATCTGAAAAATATATTCTGAGGCCGCCATATTGTTAATTTGAAAAAAAAGATACAATAAGGCACAAGATTATCTATTTATAAAATTAATTTCTCTTGTCCGATTGATTTTAGATAAATTTCCAAGGACTTGTGATGATAACCGTAAGGGATTTTGGGCTCCACACAAATAGCGATAACTTTCACAATTATTCTTTTTTTTTGAAATTTAATGATGTATTAATGCTATGTTTTTATTTTTGTAAAATAAAGAAATTGACTAGCAAAAAAAAATTATTCAAAATCATAATTTTTTCGGGCCTCTGACTACCCCCACTAATCCCTTAAAGAAACATTCGGCAGCACGAAGGGTATCCTCTCAAAACTATTTAATACAGGAAAGAGCTCTGCGAGCCATTTGATACCAAATGAGGTTTCAAACAGGGTGACTTGCTGTCGTGTAAATTATTTTATCTAACGCTGATTGTGCAAAGATTGTGCGAGCTGCAAAACTTGTGCTCAGGCACAATTTATTGAAAGAGCATACAACGCCAAATTCCTAGATAGATTTTTAGTATGCAGTTTTATAGCTTTTTATATTTTAGAATAAAGCTTGACCCTTGCCTAACCTCAGCGTTGTATATTAGAAATAAAAGGGGAAAAACGCAATTGTATGAATAAAAACTTCTCCAAGCAGGTAAAAGTCTAAAGTTTTTAGATATAAGTATAAGAAAAATTTTAATATATAACAATAAGTATTTTCTTAATCTGCTCGTCTCTGATGTGCATAGCTCCAAAGAACTGCTACAAAATATCTAGATTGCACGGCATTATCGTTTCCTTACTACGTCGGTACAAAGGTCTAAGAGACTCTTTCGTTAAAAATATGCTTTTTTGGAAGGGTTTTCCCTAAAAGCGCGCAAGTCTTACGTGCAGTCCATTTGCTCGAGAATACCCAACTTTTTTGATCTAAAACAAGCAGAAAAATCCTCGAGGGAAACATGAAGCCCACATATTGTAAAGAATTTTGCCAGAGTATGGCACAGTGGCCTAGCAAAGTAAAACAATCTCTTCCAATACATTGTAATAACTTTATAAACTCATATCTTGCCGAAACACAATTTTCATAAAACAAAGCGATGAAGTAATCAAAATCTACAAAATAAACGCTTGTGTGCCTTGAGGCCATAGGTCCTAGATCCCATATTATATCTGTTTTTCCATATAATCTGCTTCATCAGATGACCTCTTCGGGGACAGCTGCCCTAGCCGTAGATAAAATCGTGAACAAAGCATCTCTAAAATTGCTAAATTATCTCGAAGACATTCCCCAATGGCAAAAGAATTGTCGAATTAAAGCGAATAAAACTAAATCGCTTCAAGTAATATTTACAACCCCGCGTGAACATCCAGTTAATTTCAATGACACCGAGATCCCACAATCCAACGAAACTAAGTATTTAGGCATTCATATGGACTCACAACTCACTTGGAAAACTCAAATCCTCGCAAAAAGAAAAACTTTGCGCTTAAAACTTACTTCTCTCTACTGGTTACTAAAGCAAAAATCCCAAATGGGGCTACATAACAAAAGTATCTTGTATAAAGACATTTTCAAACCCATTTGGGTATACAATATCCAGCTTTGGGGTACTGCAGCCAACTCAAATATCAAATTACTACTGACGGTTAAAGAGGAAATGAAAAACATAGCAGCCAGCTATAAGAAGATATTATTCTTGCAACCAAATATTTTGGCGCCATATCTAATGAGAAAAAACAAATATATCGCTGTTTTTGTCCGTACTAATCCACATGAGTACGTCCATATTCTTTTCTTTAATTTCATTAAAATTGTCAAAAGTCAGAGGAATTTTTAAACAATTCAAACTTGAACTTTATTATATCAAAATTTAATGGGTGAGGCTGGGATAAAACTGCCTTCGCACCATATAACGGGTGATCAATTAAGAGGAGTTTTTTTCATTTGCGTTTTTTTTACAGATCGCGCGCGAGTTGTGGCAAACTGTCATCGTGGATTTGTTGAACAGCGTTTGGCATTTCATCATGGAAAGACTCACACCGCAACAACGTCTACAAATTGTTCAACTGTATTATGAAAATCAGCGTTCTGTGACAAATGTTTTTCGTGCGCTTAGACCGCATTATGGTCAACATAATCGGCCTGCCTTAAACACTATTCGACATACCATCAACAAATTTGAATCCGAATATTCATTGGTGGATAATTCTCGACCGAATAGACCACGTCCAGCAAGAAGCATTGAGAATATAGCGGCAGTAGCAGAGAGTGTACGTGAAAACCGCGATGAATCGATTCGGCACCGTTCTCAGCAACTTGGACTGTCGTATGGAACAACTTGGTCAATTTTACGGAAGGATCTTCATTTAAAAGCATACAAAATACAGCTCGTACAAGAACTAAAGCCAAATGACCTTCCTGCACGTCACCGTTTTGCTGATTGGGCTCTTGAAAAGATTGAAGAAGATCCGCTGTTTTCGAGCAAAATTTTGTTCAGCGATGAGGCGCATTTCTGGCTCAATGGTTACGTCAATAAGCAAAATTGCCGTATTTGGGATGAAGAGCAACCAGAACAGGTTCAAGAGCTACCTTTACACCCAGAGAAAACAACGGTCTGGTGTGGTTTATGGGCTGGTGGAATCATCGGTCCATATTTTTTCAAAAATGATGATGGCCGCAACGTAACTGTGAATGGTGCTCGCTACCGTACCATGATATCGGACTTTTTGCTACCTGAAATTGAATCTAATGATCTCTACGACATTTAGTTTCAACAAGACGGAGCCACTTGCCATACAGCTCGTGAAACAATGACTTTATTGAGAAGTCATTTCGGAGAGCAGCTGATTTCACGTTTAGGACCTGTGAGTTGGCCACCAAGATCTTGTGATATCACACCTTTGGACTTTTTTCTTTGGGGATTCGTGAAGTCCAAGGTCTATGCTGATAAACCAGCTACGATTGAAGCTCTGGAAGCCAACATTACGCGTGTTATTCACGACATACCAGTCGAAATGCTCGAACGAGTGATTGAAAATTGGACCTTCAGAATGGACCACCTTAAGCGTAGTTGCGGCCAACATTTGAATGAAGTCATATTCAAAAAGTAAATGTCAAAGAATGTCCTTTCAAATGATAAATAAAGGTTTTGAACATAATTTACATTTTTGTTTTTTTTTTTAACTATTGTTAGTAACCATCACTACTACGTGTGTGGTGATTTCAATAAAAATAGCTCGCCTCTTCTCTTAGATTTTCCCCTCAACCGCGGGTCTGCTTCCGTATTGCTTCGAGGTAGAGGTCCAAGACGGCGACCTGAGAAGGACATATTCATTTACTCACCCGTTTTACTCACCTGTTTTGAAAAACCTATGCTCAATGCTCTTCCGCATAAATTTCCATATATCGCCTCTTTTTTCTCCGCCTATCATCATTTCCTCGATTATTTCGCATTTGAAAGAAGATGTGCTCCGCATCATCGTTTCAGTATCTCCATAAATGCAATTTGGTAGGTTCACCTTTCCCGTTCGCGACAAATACTTGCGAAAGGACACGTGTCTGTGCAAAAACCAGTGTGAAATGATAGTTAACTTCACCGTGCATACATTTTTTCCACTTTTTTAAATCGGGTATTGATCTATGTACCGTACTGTTCAGAGTTCCAACTTATTTACCAAAGTGCGAGCATTTGAATTATAATGTCAGATATTTTCGTCTCCCATCTGCGTTTGCGCTCTTGTGCTAGAATATCTATAGGCATGGTTTCACTGATAACTAAAACCTATACTTCTGATACTGTTCTGTATGACGAAGCCACTCCGAGAGCGCAGGTGCCTTGCACAGATTGCAGAGTTTTCCGCCGGCATTGCAACCTTAGCGAATCTGCCCATATTTCGCATCCGTATAAGAGATTCGAGTTCGTCGTGTCCATTAAAAGTTTAGGTTTGCACTGAGTTGGATCTCCAAGATTTGCCATGAGCTTACCTAGCATGCCGCTTACTTTGGCAGCTCTTGTGGCAGCATGATTTATGTGCGCCCAGTAAGTTAATCTTGAGTCTAGTTGCACTCCTAGCTGTTTGACGAGTCTTTTTGTCGATAAAGTGGCACCAAGTAAGTGCATATCTACTTCTAATGGGACACGTCTGTTGGTTAGAAGGATTAACTCTGTTTTCTCTGTGGCCAGTTTTAATCCGTGATCCTCTCGCCATGTCTAAACTCGGATCATCACCTTGTTTTTGGCTTCCTCAGTGCTTAGAGTGATTATTACAGCTGCAATGTCCTCTGCGTATCGCACTAAATGCACATCCTCAGGCATCTCTATTCGCAGAATTTCATCGCAGTTTATATTGCAAAGTTCAGATCCAAATATTGATCCTTGGGCCGCACTTGCTGTTATTTTTTTAGTCTTGCATCCTTGTCGGATTTCTTATAAAAGCATGCGATTGCTTAGATACCTGCGAATAATCTGAAAGTCTAAAACATGGATTTATATGGCTGACTTAGCGGCTTATGTGTGTTTAATAAGATGTTATAAAATTCTAGTTATAAGCAGACTTAGACTTAGAATAAAATGAGAAATTTGCTAAGGACTTAAAATTCCTCTACATGTATGTATATATGTACACGCATATGTGTTAGTTATTTTTATAAAAGCTTGTGATCAATGCTATTGCCCACGTACCAAAAAGAGTTACACAGACACAAGTGCCCGTGTGTGTGTGTGTGCATATTTACAGACATGTACATGGGTATGTGTGAATACCTTAGTGTGTATAGTTGTCGTTTCCAAGATTTGCCAAAATTACGAGCAGCAAAATCTCTTTTCTTATTAGCAATAAATTGGTATAGAATTTTCCAATAATAAGGGTCGCAAATAGTTACCGCATAAGTATTACGCCTTAATGGTTTTCGTGCAAACCGCAAAGGGTTAATGCGTTTTGTCAACACGCATAAGTTGCCAAAGACATAATAAAGTTGTTAAGACAATTGTGGATAAAAAGGAGATCGGCTGTACTACGTACGCTTCGCCTTTTCCAGTTTTATCTCCAATAAGTTATCCACGTTTTTAATTTACTCACTACGTGGCTATCTGCCGGAAAGGCGCATTTTAACGCAGCGTGTAATACCAGTTGTATGCCATCAATTGCAGCAGTTGCCGGACCATAAAGACCCCTGGATATATGAATGCACGCACAAACATCTATGTTTACGACACCTTTATTGCCGTCCAAATGGCACAATAATATTGAAAATTACTCTTTTAACAAAACAATCGCCGGCAGTTGTGTGATTTTTTCAATGCAATTACATTGGTGGCGAAATTGTGTAGAGTAGGTAGAAGGGCCACCCCGTCCCTTTCGGTGAGTTGCCTTCACTGATGCAAAGCATGATAAGCCTGCATTGGGTAAACTATTCCGTTGCCTTTTTTTGCCGTAAACTCCCTTTACGCTGATTTTGAAAACCCTTTTTGGCGACAACGTTTCTTACCTTTGCCAAAATGCAGCCGATTTCTAGTCTGCGAAATTTTTGTATTATTAGAAATATCCCTGCTTAGATGTTATGATACTCTATTGAACATTACTGTTTTTTTTTAATAAATTATTCTATACCAGAATTTGGTAAGCCGCGACCGATTTGAAAATATCGAATGGTTGAAGTTCTATAAACTAGGTAACATTCCATAGAACTGATAATACGACTATTGTAGATTTGTTATCAGAATTTAGTAAAATATTTTTTTAATTACATATTAGTTGTGTGGCACCAAAGTAAGCACGTTGCCAAGTCAGGACTATACGGCGGATGACCCATTAATTCGATGTTTTGGGTGCTCAAAAATGCAGTTGTTTGAGCCGATGTGTGAGAGCTCGCATTGTCCTGGTGAAGAGTGATCCGTCTTTGGCGATTGGTTTTCCTAATTTCTTGGAAGACAACTGGCAAACAAATAGTTGTGTACCACTCAGAATTTACTGTTCTGCGTTGTTCTAGTGGTACGGTTGCGACATAACCAGTTTTTCCGAAAAAGAGGCGACCATTTGCTTGGAAGTGCTTCGTGCGCGAACAACTTTTGTTGGATTTGGCTCATCTTAAAATGCCCATACAGTCGACTGCTGGTAACTTTCGGGCTCATACGCGTAAATCCATGATTCATCACCTGTCACGATGTCATAGACGTGTTTCGAAGCCCCGCGATCGTATTTTTTGTATTTCCTTCGACCAATCGACACTAGCCTTTTTTTGAGCGATTGACAAATTGTGTGAGATCCAACGCGAACAAATTTTTTTGACAGTCAAATGTTTATGCAATATTGAATGTATGCTGGTCCCACTAATACCTAAGATTGTCTCAATCTCACGATAGGTCACATGACGATCTTGCAATATCAGTTCGCGCACAGCATCAATGGTTTTCGGAACAACAACTGATTTTGGACGACCTTCACGAAATTCGCCTTGGAGTGAACTACGACCACGATTGAATTCACCATTCCATCGATTAACAATGGTCCTTGATGGAGCTTCATCGCCAAAAAATGAATTAAGTTCATCCATGCAATGTTGCTGAGTTAATCCACTTCGAAAGTTGTAAAAAATAATCGCACGAAAATGTTCACGATTTAATTCCATTTTTGGACCGAGATGAATCTTTTAAGTTACTGTAAGCAGCACAAATAGCGCTGGTATTTCAAAACGTTCTGAGAAGGTAAAAAGCCAAAAAATGTCAAGCTTTGCGATACAGCTGTCAGTTGCCAGATTGCAACACCAGGGTTGCCAAATCCCGACATATAAAAGGCACCCCTCGTACCTTCAAGCAAACCCTGAAATTATAACAGGCAAGTTGGAAAAAATTATCGATTTGCGTGGAGTACCGAAAGGTTGCCTCCTATGCGGAAAGAATCAATTATCGTGAAAATACCAAAGAAAGTGAATAAAGGGAGATACTGTAATTGGAGTGATATACCTCTTGTACCTTTAACTAAAATGTAGAACTAATTATACTTAAACGCATGTCTGAGAATTCAGATGTCTTAAAAAGAAACACTCAAGCCGGCTTTCAAGCAGTTGTATTCTGTGTTAACCTTAAAATGCTACCAGGATTTTTATTGAACAATCTGACGAGTTCAACTCACCGCTTTATCTAGCGCTTATTGACTATAAAGCAGCATTTGATTCTTTGAAAAGAAATTGTATTTGGATGGCGCGAAGAGCTAGAGGTCTTCCAGAGTAAATAATTAACATTATTAAAGTGAACTGGGAACCAGGCCAAGCTTCACCTTAACTAAGCATCGGTAACGAAAATATCGAAGATGTGGCTTAGATCAAATATGGGAGAAGCCAAACTACAAGTAACGGAGGCGCATTGGATGATGTTTAGCACAGAAGAACTTCGTGACAGCATTTGGTGGTTTAACTAAAATATTGCGATCTAAAGTACTACAATTCACCCAAAAACCAAAAACAAAATATTCAACATACGCATTAAAAATTCGTTATTTTACGGAAATGTGGTGTCCAGGAACAATAAGTAACGAAATTCCGCATGGCATCGAACTGTCATAAATGGGACGAGAAAATCCGAGAATTATGTGAGATCACTTGTCGTTTGATTGAAGGTTTTTTTTTTTGAGTAAGTTGTTATCTTAGTTTTCTTTTTGTGGTCTACTAGGTTGTTCAATCAGTTTTGCGGTTCGATAAGGGAGAACCTTGCTACTATTAATAAAGTAAAATGATGGGTTGCTGAATTTAAACGTGGTAGTAGTGTCTTGTAGACGATTCACATCAAGAACGTCCCAAAACAGCAACCAGAAATCGTAGAAAAAATACAGGATATCGTATTAGAAAATCGTCGAGTGACTGAAAAAGATTTAGTAGAAGCTCTTGGCATCTCATTTGCCACTGCTTCATTCGTTAACAATACATTTCTCAGCTACATTTAGAGCATTCGAGCAAAACTTATTGAACAATCTTGTAAATTTATAAATAATCGTAATAATAATAAATACTTATAGTGAATTTTCGATAACAATACAAATAAGAAAACAAATCAGAAGAATATTAATTATATATTTATTACTAGCTTTGACCCGCGGCCCCGCTCGCGTAGGAGTAATTTTGAGGTATTTACGATATGTATATAAAAGAATTACAAACAATAATTTCATAGAAAATAATTTTTTATTAATAACCATAATATTACAATACCAGGCATCCGTTGCTATGCCTCGTTGAATAAAATCAAAACAACCAATCAGAAAAATATCAAGCAAAATTATTTTTATTAATTTTCTATCTCAAACCGTTTTTGAACTTTGCATTTGGGTCATAGTTGAACAGCTTATGCGGATTATGAAGTCTAGAGTGTGCCAAAAATAGTGGGAAATAGGAAAAACTAAGATTTTTTAGATTAAATTTAAGCAAATATTCGATTATTAGTGATGAATAAGAGCGATGGCGCGGCCAGGGGGCTGTGGGAAGGGAGTTCCATCATAAAAACATGCCTATGACCTTCATTGGGTGAAAATATGAATGTATACCTGTAGGCAAAAAGTAAGGTTAATTTGGTTGCAAAGTGAAAAATCTTTATTTATTCTTGTAAATCAATTTCATCCCCTTCAAAATAATCCTCTCTCGATGATATACACTTATGCTAACGATTTTTCCAATCCCCGAAACATGCCAAATAGTCCATTTCCGGTATAGCCATCAGCACCTTCTTCGATTCACCTTTTATCTCCTCAATCGACTCGAAACGCGTTCCCCGGAGTGGTCTCTTGAGTTTTGGGAATAGCCAGAAGTCACACGGAGCCAAATCAGGCGAATACGGTGGTTGCGGAACGATATGCGTGGAATTTTTGGCGAAATGGTCACGAAGAACGAGTGCAGGGTGAGACGGTGCATTATCGTGATGCAAAAACCAAGAGTTGTTGGCGAATTGCTTCACGTAAACGACGCATAACGCTCAAATAATATTCCTTATTAACAGTTTGGCCAGGTGGAAGGAATTCATAGGGCAACACACCACGAAAATCGAAAAAAACTGTCATCATGACCTTTATTTTTGAACGACTTTGACGTGCTCTTTTCGGTCTGGCCTCGCCTTTAGCACGATATTCGCTTGATTGCTCGGTTGTTTCAGGGTCGTAAGCATAAATCCAAGTCTCATCTCCCGTAATGATGCATTTCAGCTGAGTCCTGATAGTCTGAAAGCATTGTTTCACACACATCAACGCGACGACTTTTTTCCAAGAAATTGAGAGTTTTCGGTACCAAACGAGATTTGACTTTTCGTAGGCCCAAATGGTCTTTCAAAAAGGTTTTCACAGATCGTTCTGATATTCCGATCATATCAGTAAGGTCTTTAAAAGTTATCCGACGATTTTTGGGCACGAACTCCTTCACTTTATTGACGTGTTGGTCATCTGTTGACGTCGATGGTCGTCCGGAGCGCTCCAAGTCATCAACACGTTCTCGACCCTCTTTTAAATCTTGGTACCACTTATAAACATTTTTCTGCGACATGGTCGAATCACCAAATGCCTTCTGCAACATGCTAAATGTTTCCGCAGCCGAAATTTTAGTCCGCAAACAAAATTTGATGGCACTTCTCTGCTCAATCAAATCAGACATTGTAAAAATCGAAAAATGCACTCTTGGTCGTTTGGTAAACACAAGCGTAAATATATTACTGATAATGACATTCACATGAAAGTTGGCCCAGATGTTATTAACAGTGCTGCCAACTCATGAAAAAAATAACTAGAGCGAAGTTTTAATCCCGCGAAGTTTGACAAATAAATTCACCTTACTTTTTGCCCACAGTAGTATTAACATTTTTACGTCATTTGGTGTTGTCGTTTCGTATTGATGCGCGGATAACGTACAGACATTCACCTTTATAGTATAGAAAGAAAATTAAAAAAATTTTCAATTAGATTCTTACAGAATTTCGTTATACGAAAATAATATTCGGGTGGGATATCCCTGAAGATCTTTAGCATGCAGTACAAAGCTTTGTCAATCATAATTTTCATTTAAACTTTTAGTGAACTGAAATTCATTCCTTAATATTATGCCATTCACTGCATAAATACAGTGAGATTATTTGCTCATTCACTCATAATGGCAAGTGATGGTGCATCAGCAGGCCGTTTACCATTTGCTCCATACATACGTATGTACATACACACACACACACTCACCTATTTATGTATTTACAATGTATGAATGCCTTGGCATTCTTGAACGCGTTTCAATAAATTTACGTATATGTATATGTAAGCATGCCACATATACTCATACATATGCATAAGTAAGTTCCATATGACTCCAATAACCAAATTGTTTGGCTAAATTAAGAACAAATGTTCGACCAGCTGTTGACTGCAAATAATGATAATGGTCAGCTTTGCATATTTTAAGAAACATTAATATGCCTACTACAATTTGAATGAGTAAAAGACGTATTTGTTGTGTACATACACACACACACACATACATATGCATGCACATAAACTCAAAATGACTGCAGAAGATTAGACGACTTGCAGCCAAAGCAATATTACAGACTCGTAAATGCAATGGACAGGCTCTACTCAATTTGATAGCATTTACTTAACCAAGTAATGGATGGTGGTCGCTCGTCCATAAACAATAGACTAACCATTAAAAGTGTATTATAATTGCAGAGATTTACTTTAACTAAATTATTGCTGTGATGAATTTTTATTGTCAATTCATGGACACAATAGATTGTGTGCAGCTCGGCAATTAAAATGACTGAAAATTGCTATCAAATTATATCAGTTTTAAGTCACAAAAGCAGCTTCTTGCAGAAGACAAAGTGCACTACTTGTGAGCGATTTGGTACTTGGGGCTAGAGGCCCAGATACCCGCGTATCGAGCAAGGCGAGTAGCTCGCTGGAAACTAATTTTTTGTTAAATTGATCAAATGTTTATTCGAGCTCTTGAACAATTTGAGTAGCTAAATAAAAATTGTCAATTTTGTTTATCAGCATTTTTTTAGTTTTCCAACGACATTAGCACTGCGTTTAAATATTTGGTAGGGAATAAGTTCGTAGCGTTTTTTTCCAAAGACTTTTATTGAAACAAAAAACAATAATTATATCAATATGTTAATCAATTATACTTCACCTTGTCCAAAATAAACAAGAAATGGGTCATAAAAATATTTTTGATGGTGCCATCTTCTTAATGAGTTAGTGCGTTGGAAGCTACATCCCTAGCAGACTTCCAGTGAAAGCTTGGTGAAATTCGGTTCAGTGGAGGTGAAATTATTGCGTCTGAAGTGTCAGTATATTTGAGTCATAGGTACAAAAATGAGCTTCGAACAAAGAGCTAATATCAAATTTTGTTTTAAAATCGGTAAAACGTTCCCCGAAACATTTGAGTTGATGAAAAAAGTTTATGGCGATGATTGTCTATCTCGTGCCAGAGTTCAGGAGTGGTTTACACGTTTCAGAGATGGTTGTAAGGACATAAATGACAATGAAGATACGAGCCGCTCAAAATCAGTAATCACCGAAAACTACTTCGAAATTGTTCGCAAATTTATCGAAAATGAACCGAAATCATCAATGAAATTCATGGAATCGGAGTTGAATATTTCCAAAACATCGATTTATCGCATTTGAACTGATCATTTGGGCTTACGAAAGGTCTGTGCTCGTTTCATTCCGCACAAGTTAACTGAGGACCAAAAATTTGCTCAGAAAGACCTCATTAAAAAGGCGAGAAAAGACGAGAACTTTCTTTACGACATTGTAACTGGTGATGAAACTGGGCGTTTCCAACATGAATCCGAAACTAAGCGTCCAAGTGCCGAAGGAAGGCCCCAGGCAATCCACCATCCAAAAAATCGCATTTGGAGAATTCAAAAATCAAGTCGATGCTCATTTGTTTTTACGATTCGAAGGGAATCGTCCACAAGGAGTCTATCTTGGCATTTTGAATCGTTTTTGCATCGCATTCGTCGAATTCGCCCTGAATACTGCGAAGGAGGAAGCTGGCGCTTATTGCATTCTAATGCACCATCTCATCGCTCCACTCTTGTGACTAATTTTTTGACTATAAATCGCATTTTAACCATCAATCACTCACCGTATTCCCATGATATGGCTCCCTGTGATTTCTACCTATTCAGAAAATTGGATTTGGCCATGAAAAGGAAACGTTTTTATTCTTGTACTACTTTTTCTTTTTTCTGACCTCGTGTTACTAGTGTTGTGCTCCATGCCACGAACTTCAGATTGCAACTTAGATGTAAAATAATTCCATAAACTTAATTCGTTTCAAGAATTTTGATTTACCAGAAGTTACTTCCTTTAGCTTCTTGCTAAAATTTGGTAAAAATCTCTTCTTAATTTTTTGAACTGCATCGCGATTGAACAGGTTTATCTCACTTTCTGATTTAAACCGCGATCTTTTAAGAACACTAGCTCATACAACTTGGTAAGGAATTGTTAATTTTGCTATACCTATTATCAGAGAGCAGAATAGTCAAAATAAAATTCGTGAAGTGCGGAAGGTAAACTATTGGGTTGCCCGGAAAGTAATTGCCGATTTTACATATAGACGGCGTTAATAACTGTTTTGAATAGGTTGTGGCTTTTATTTACTGCCAAAAAAAAATATACCATCATTATTTTGCCTATCATCTTACTTCTACGCCTGTAAGTCGAATGCTATTTGGAATTCACTCTCTAGCGAATCTGCATGCAACTAGTCGTAGTTTAATTTATATTTATTTATCAATTGAAAAACTTCCGAATATTTTAAATTATTTTGAATCCACCTTAATTTGAAATGATATTGATTCACATTCAGTGATACTTGAGACTCTTTGGGCTTTATTTCAATAATCTCTGTCGTTTTTATTGCAATCGGCATTTTACATTTTGTAATTTCTATCACAGAGTTGAGTTCAATAACCCTATAAACAAGTCCCTATAAAAAGTCGTGGGACCAAAGAAATCTTTCATTACAAAAAGTCATTCCTGAAAGGTTTAAAAGCGAATGGTGTGATGCCATTTTCAAAAACTTACAAACTATTCTATTTCGTTTTATCCTTTGCTTTATTTTCCTTTATAACTCGCGGATATCGGAATGGTTAATGGCACTGATGTTTGTATGTATGAGTTATTTCCATCATAAAAGAAAGTACTCGGCTCTTTGAAGGGATTATATCTGAGTAACTATTATGGTGCTCTAATTTTTTTTTCTTTTTTGTTTTTTTTTCTGCACTGCAAACACTCTACTATTTTCATTTTTTATTTCAAAATACTGCTGATAGTAAATTATTTTGCCTTTTCTGCAAGCGGCAGCCTCTGATAAGTCTCGCACTTACTAGTAGAAAGTGGTAAACATACACTACCATACCTGCCGTCCACCGATTTAACACACATAAAATTTATGGAAGCTTTTTTAAGTACCAAATGCTAGTGTGTAGATGTGTGTGTGTGTGCTTAAGTGGACTAACATGCATTTTAAAAAGTTAATTGATGTTGTGCCACGTAAATTGTAGCTAAAAATTTGAGCTTATTCTGGGTTCGCGAATAAACAACAGCAACAAAACATAAAAACCACAACAAAAAAGGTACAGGAAAGCTATGCCAAGTATTACGGCGAAATTCACTCTACATTTGATTTAACGGCGTTCAGATTTTTTGTACTTAGGAAACATATTCAGGTTGTAGCTGTTAGACTCATAGGCCATTGTGATGCTGCATGGAAACGTTTCTCTTATCTCTCCTAAAATTAATGTAAATTTTTCAAAATCTTAGAAGGTTCTTGATTTCCTGTGTCCTGAGATCTTCCAACTCATTGAAAAATGTTTACCTAAAATCGACATCTAAAAATTTATGGAAAATTAATCTACGTCTGGTTAGAGCAGGACAGTGACACAGAAGATGCACTATCAACTCTTCCTCCTCCTTATTTAGCTTCTTTCCTTTCCTTAGCTTCTGAGTTGTATGCCTACGCTCCATCCTCTGAGCCGGTCTGCTTATTTGACAATAAATAAATAATTGGCGCGTACACTTCTGTTACGTGTTTAGTGACCTCCTCCTCCTATTTGTGGTGTGCGCCTTGATGTAGTTCCACAAATGGAGGGACCGAGTTTTAGACCAGATGGAGTTTTAATCCGACTCCGAAGGGCAAATAGTTTTTATGAGGAGCTTTTTCATGGCAGAAATACACGCGGAGGTTTGCTAATGCCTGCCGAGAGGCGACCGCAATAAGAAAAAACTGTTTCTATGGATGTTCATGCACGAAGATTCGAACCTACGCACTCCCGAATAGTATTCACACACCAACCCATTTGGCTACGGCGGTCATTTATTAGACAATGCTTTGTTAAAATGGGAATCAGTAAAAGAGGCATAACCTTACTTTTGGCTCAATAGAGTCTCTGTGTGTTTAGCATCGAGAGTCGACCACAGTTGTCGGACAATTCTGCAGTTAAGCTTGTTACGCCACTTTTCGTTCGCTATTCTTACAAATCTCTTAAGGATAAGTAGCTTACCTCTCTGTAAGGGTAAGGTCTGCCCTACAGTTCCCCTCAATGTGGCAGCGGGCCCATGTTACATCTGAGCAAAATGACTCAACCATTTCGTTAAGAGATATGCCGCATTTCATGATTTGCCTTAGAGATAGTCGCCTGTTTTGTAAGGGATCTTATCGCCACCTGACTATCAGTGAAAATGTAGATGTCATCTTCAAATATCGCATAACACTGTGCAAGTATCGCGGATTTTATTATTGCCGTCTGTTCAGTCTGAAAACCCCTTCAGTCTTCGGGAAATGGAAAATTAAAAGAGATCGCCAGATGTTCGGAATATACACCTCCGCACAACCTGGATGGACTCGTTGTTTTACGGCGTCCTTTCCCCACTATTTCATTGATGGTAGAAAGGTCGTGGCAGTTGTAAGCAGGAGTGCATAGTACACCAGACCAGTAAGTGCCGAGATACGAATTAGGATCTCACCATGACAGTAACTCTTGTTTGACTAGTTACGTGATCGCTCTGCACTGCTGGAGACATATTTTGCCTGCAGATCTACGGGAAGAAAGTGTTTAAGTCCATTATCTGAGAATAAAATCAAGGAGCGGCACCGTCGATAATAATGTCAGCCTGGAAATCCAACATAGAATCTCTCTTGCCAACAAGTGCTACTTTGGACTAAGTAGGCAACTGAGCAGTAAATTCCTCTCTCGACGAACAAAACTAACACTCTACAAGGCTCCTATAATGCCTGTCTTAACGCATGGCGCAGAAGCGTGGACGATGACAACATCCGATGAAGCGATGCTTGGAGTGTTTGAGAGAAAGATTCTGCAGAAGATTTTTGGACCTTTGCACGTTGGCAACGGCGAATATCGCAGGCGATGGAACGATGAATTGTATAAGCTTTGCGACGACATAGACATAGCGCAGCGAATAAAGAACCAGCGACTACGCTGACTGGGTCATGCCGTCCGAATGGATACAAACGCTCCGGCTCTGAAAGTATTCGATGCGGTACCAGCTGATGGTAGCAGAAGAAGAGGAAGGCCTCCTCTGCGTTGGAAAGACTCGGCTTCACTTGGTGTGTCCAACTGGAGTCGGTTAGCACGAGAAAGAAACGACTGGCGCGCTTTTTAAATTCCACCAAAATCGACTTGATCTCTTACGAAACGTAAGTAAGGTAGACAATACTATCGCAATTAAAGGTCACACTCACTTAAAAAACCACCTTAAGTTTTTCCCCTTAGCTAAAATACCTTTTTTTATTCTACAAACACTTAATCCGCCTACAAATACCAAGTAGAACAGAAGTTTAATGATATCCCCTTTGAACCACATGCAAGCTCTACATCACTTAGGTTCCTAAAAATCGGAAGTAAGCGCTATTGATGTGACTTTAAACTGGTGAAATATTGAAAAGAAGCTTCTCACTCTTGAGATTCCAGATATAAAGTTGAGTATCCTTTCCACATTCGACAAGGAACGGTCAGGAAGTAACGAAGCCGCAGCTTCTCTAGCCAATGCATATGCCTCTTCATTTCAAGGTAGCCTCATGTGCCATGGGACCCGTATGAGCCGAATGTGATTATGCACTCCCATTAAATTTAGTTTATTTACTCATTTAAGGACAGTTGAGGATTTAACCTTAAGTATGATCCTAAAGCAGTCTTAAAGTAGCTTGGAAATGAATGCAGTCACTTCGGTGACTAGAGAAACCAATCCATCAAACTTTGTCTTGAAACTTCCTCTATTTTGGAAACGTATGAAATAAATTATTAGTCCATTATAAAGGGTGGTTAAATTTCAAGGGCCGGTGTTGAGTTTGAATCAAATAAAAAATTTTTAAGAAATTATTATCATTTCTCTTTATTATGATAATATTGGTATGGTTCAATTACGTATTACAAAATTCCGGCCAAATGGCCACCGCGGCCTCGGCGACACACCTCCATTCGATGGTCCAAATTTTCGATGACGCTTAGGCATAATTGAGGTTCTATGCCGTTAATGTGCCGAATTATCTCATCCTTTAGCTCTAGAATTGTTGCTGGCTTATCCACGTTAATCTTTTCTTTCAAATAACCCCAAAGAAAGAAGTCCAACGGTGTCAAATCACATGATCTTGGCGGCCAATTGACATCGCCGCGACGTGAGATTATTTGGCCTTCAAATTTTTCGCGCAAAAGAGCCATTGTTTCGTTAGCTGTGTGACAAGTGGCACCGTCCTGTTGAAACCACATATCGTCCACATCCATATCTTCCATTTCGGGCCATAAAAAGTTCGTTATTATCTCACGATAACTGAATGCCACTATTCACAGTAACTGCCTGACCGGCTTCATTTTTGAAAAAATACGGCCCAATGATGCCGCCGGCCCATAAACCGCACTAAACAGTCACTCTTTGTGGGTGCATTGGTTTTTTGGCAATCACTCTTGGATTATCATTCGCCCAAATGCGGCAATTCTGCTTATTGACGACTCCACTGAAAATCTAAAGACGTGAAATCGCTGCGCCCAGGTGGTTAATTGACGCCGCCGAGACGACTGATAAAACGATTACCGAATTTGGTGCCCAAAAGATCGATTGTAGCATAGGATGTGTGGCACGACGCTCTGTTCTGCTAAAATCCAAAGTCGCAAGAGTTCTGTCTTCAATTTCAGCTCACAAATAAGTGCTTATTACCAGCATTTTCAACTAAACATGGGTCAAAATCCGCACCAAACTGTCGCTGATATAGTATTTTTGCTTGCCGATCACGTGCGTGTTTTCCGATCCTCATATTGGAATAATGAAGTTTTTATGAACTTATTGAACCTTATGAACCATTCCGTTTATATTAGGCACACTTTTGTGAGCAACCAACAATGCCATACATTTCATAAATAGGGTAGCATAAAAGCACTGAACACAAACACAACTGCTGCTTTAGCACTCAAGTATGGAATGAGTGCAACAGTAAGGGACGCAGCTGGTCAAGAGGCTAACACTTGGGAGCTGGTGCACCTTTTCACTTTTCGTGCTTTATAGGAGACTGCAGTTGACTTTGCATTTTTTAGAAATTTATTGGCTTCCACGGCATGCGTACGATAAATATGTACATACGTACATACATTCATACATACATACTTAGTACCCATTGCAATTATTGTCCTAAAATTATCCACTTTATAACCAGTCAACACTTATGATCATGCCTAAAATACGAAATTCGAGTATCTCACTGATTGACACGCACTCTTAACTGTATAAATTTATTGAAAATAGTTTTTATAATAGCAACCTCAAGCAGAGAAAGCGAAAAACTGTATGAGGCAGCTCACATACAGATTCGCGCACGTTCGTTTGTTTCGGTGGCTATGCAGTGTAGGGAAAACGCGGAGCGTACGGCTTCTAAAATAGTTACATTTCAAAAAATATTCAAGTCTACAAAATTTTGCTTTTCTATAAATTATAGGTGAAATTTTAATTAAAAATAATACGCACATTAAAATCTTAAAAAAAAACTGGTCAACTGAAAGAAATATTAAATGCAAAGCAAAAAATAAATTTTAGTAAATATTGGAAATTTGAAAATGGCCAAAAAAACATCCAAAACTTGGAAAATTTCCCCAAAAACTTAGAAAAAATTAAATAAAAATTTGTTTTCTTAATAATAATTAATAAATTTCATGCATACCAAATTTCATACCTTTTCTGAAATTAAAAAAATTTTGGCTGGGGTTCGCAATAATGTCTATTGGGCAATTTTTGGCAAACTATAATATCTTCATTAACGAAACTTGGTGGAGATGTTAGTGAGGTGTTAAGGAACCATCCTTATAACTCCAAATTATTCAGAAAACAATAATATCGAAATTATTTGCCTTCAAAGTGCCCTCGGGAACTTCACTATAATTTGGCACTTTACACTATATATTTTTTTACACTTCACTAAAATTCACTAAATATACACTCACTCGCTTGTTTTTACTTATTTGTATCCTTTTATTCGAATTATTTTCATTACAATTAAATACAAATGCATTTGTCCATACAATCACTTTCCAATTTTAAACGCGAATAAGTAGAAGCTTGGAATGACAACAGTATGGTGTTGCCGGATGCCTGCAAATGAAAACAAAAATATGAACAAAAATGAAGTATTTTAGTTTAGTGTTAATGATGGGGATGGGGGTTATTGTGCCTCCTTATTACACACACACATTTGGGTTCAATGGTTTAACACGGAAAGGAGTTCTACGCAAAAATACAGAGGATTGCGTAGCCGGAGTTGGACTGATCAGCGTTATTTTTTTGCCGAAGGTGTTGTATGTTTTTATTTTCAAAAATATTTCTTAATTTTAAATTACTGCAAAAAATACTGCAGTTTTACAATCAACCCCCCACTGAACATCTCTGCATACGAACTTCGTTTTTATTTCAGGTGTATGGCAACACCAACTCTTCGCTAAATTGCAGAACTTTAACATTAAATTACTTAAAAACTCTAAGGCTCCGGAGCGTGCGGTTTTGAGTTTTAAGATGGGGATACACCCCTCTATCCCCCCTTTTTAACCTTTTTTTCAAAGCGATATACATTATACTATTGTAAATTTTTTCCAAAATTTTTAAATTTTGAAAAAAATCTATTTTAAGAAAAATTTTAATTACAATTTTTTTGTTTTTCTGAATATTACTTTACTTGAAAAATTTCTTTTAGAAAAAATTTTAATTAAAACTTTTTTTCATAGTAAAATTTTAAATAAACATTTTTTTTTTGTTTTTTCTTATAGCAAATTTTAAATAAAATTTTTTTTTTTGTTTTTTCTTAATAATATTTTATTGAACTCCATACGTTACCTGTAGTTTTAAAAATTTTGAAAACTTGAAAAATGTCATTTAGAAACAATTTAATAAAATTTTTTTTATAGTAAAATTTTTGAATTCAAGTTTTTTTTTGTTTTTTCATAATAATATTTTATTGAACTTCATATATAAAGCTACGTTTTAAAACTTTTAAAATTTGGAAAAAACACTTAAATTAAATTTTTTAATCTTAATAATATTTTATTCAACTTCATATAAAAGCCACATTTCCTCTGATTGAAAAAAATTGAAAACTTGAAAAATGTATTTTAGAAAAAAAATTTAATTAAAATTTTTATTAATTAAATTTTTTTTTATTTTTTCTTAATATTATTTTATTGAGCTTCATATATAAAACTACGTTTCCTGAAATTTTAAAAATTTGGAAAAAAAATTTTTTTTTTAAATGTTAATAAATATTTTTGTTTTTTCTTAATAATATTTTATCGAAGTTCAAAAATTTTAAATTTGGATAAAAGATTCTCATGATATATTTTTAATTTTAACAATATTTTATTAGACTTCATATATTTACCTATAAAGCTACGTTTCCTCTAATTTAAAAAATTTGAAATTTTGGAAAATATCTTTTAGAAAAAGTTTTAATAAATTTGTTTTTGTTTTTTCTTAATAATATTTAATGAGCTTCATATATAAAGCTACGTTTCCTGTAACTTTTCAAAATTTGGAAAAAAAATGTATTTCATAAAAAATATTAATTAGTTTTTTAATATAGGTTGTCAAAAAAGTCTTGCGGTATTTTTATTGAATTTTCAATTGTTCATAAAATTGGTTATAATAATGCGATTTAAGTCAAATATGCTCCGTTTTGTTCGATGACGAGTTCCCAACGAAATGCCAACTTCATAATGCCCCTCTTAGCTCGCTTCCCTATTGTCAAAAAACTCGGAGAGCCAATTTTCACAGGACTCTCTTGTGGACAACTTCCGACTGCCAAGCTCGTTCGCCATGGACAGAAATAGGTGGTAACCCCTTGGTGCGAGATCCGGACTATACGGTGGATGCAAAAGAGCCTCCCATCCGAGCTCCCGGAGCTTCTGGCGCGGCACCAAAGATGTGTGTGGCCTGGCGTTGTCCTGATGGAAGACAATTCGGCCTCTGTTGATCAAAGATGGCCTCTTCTGCATGAGTGCTGCATTCAAGCGGTCCAGTTGTTGGCAGTACAGGTCCGAATTGAGCGTTTGGCCATAGGGGAGCAGCTCATAGTGGATGATTCCCTGCCAATCCCACCAAACACACAAAAGAACCTTCCTGGCCGTCAATCCAGTCTTGGCCACCGTCTGGGCAGCTTCACCGCTTTTCGACCTCGACCGTTTGCGCTTCACGTTGTCGTAAGTGACCCACTTTTCATCGCCAGTCACCATCCGCTTCAAAAACGGGTCGATTTTGTTGCGATTCAGAAGCGATTCGCATGCATCCATACGGGCAAAAATGTTTTTTTGCGTCAAGTCGTGTAGCACCCATACATCGAGCTTCTTTTTGAATCCAAGCTTCTTCAAATGGTTTATAACGGTTTGATGACTCATGCCCAGCTCTTGGCCGATGCTACGGCTGCTACTATGCTGGTCTCTTTCGATCAATTCAGCGATTTTATCGCAATTTTCGACGACAGGCCTTCCGGACCATGGCGCATCTTCGATCACCTCTGCACCAGAACGAAAACGTTGAAACTATTGTTGTGCGGTGGAAATGGAAACTGTATCGGGTCCATAAACTGCACAAATTTTATTGGCAGCATGAGATGCATTTTTGCCTTTATCGTAGTAGTACTCTAAAATATCCCGTATTTTCTCTTTATTTTGCTCCATGTTTGCGACGCTATAACTCACGAACGACTAAAAGCAGACAACAATTAATCAAACACGTGTTAGCACGTGAAAAGAGCTTTCCAAAAAGCTCTAGGGTGAACCGATGCGACGAATACAACTAGAACTACGCGCTTGCAAAGACAAGCTTGCGGAAATACCGCAAGACTTTTTTGACAACCTTTATATATATTAGGGTGTCCCAGGCTACAAGGGGGAATTTTTTTTTTCGGAATTTCAATACGCATACCCTTTATCTTTTCCCTTTTCCATTTGACTCTAAAAACTTAAATATAAAATATTATTGAGATCGGATGCCATTAACCCGTGCCGACTTGATGTCAAACTTTAAGATTAAAAGTTAGTATGAAAGCTATAGGCTCACAATAGAGAAAAGTTTAATTGAATTTTTAGATTAAGTAAATAAGTAAAAATAAAACACATATTTGGTATTATTTTCTTTTTATTATAAAAAGGACATCAATCATCGAATTTACTTTTCAAAGTTTGCTTTTTATAGTCGGGATATACCTGTCTGTATTCTTGTACGCAACGTAATAAAAATAGTTTTTGCTCCTCTTGAACAGTGATCAAACCATGGAAGTCTTGCATTAACTTAACCGCTCTTTATGCCGTATCATTAACTGCTTTCGGTCCTAGCAGCTTCCTTTTAGCCTGCAGAAACGAATCATCATTTGACCACGAAGAGGGGCACTTGTTCAGAAAACTGTCGTCAATCTGGAGTCGATTAAAGAGGAACTTGCTTTCGACACAGACGAAGTCATCAATGTTTTTCTCTGAAATTAAAACAGATAGATCAGTTATCAAATATACCTATTAGCAAACTTAGTAAAAGAACAAAGTCAAAGCTTAATTAACGTACCAAAAAGTGGGCCACAGAGTTCTTCTTTGGTTGCAATGTAACGTTTATTGTGGACTGTTGGCTTTTCTCTAGTTAAGTTAGCAATCACTTTTACTTTAGTTTCTAGATCGACATCATCATCAAATAAAGCCAGAATAGATACTTCATCTGTCAAATACCACAAATGCTGGCAAAACTTCTGCAAAGCTGCTTTTGAAATGCTTTTGTCTATTGTTTCTTAATTTTTCAGGGCCTTCAAAAACACAAATCCTGATACGGCGTCTTTACTGCCAAAATACATTGGAGCCAGGGTTTTACGTAGGATGTCACGATGAACAGACATACGTCCAACAGAGCTGCCTTATCCTTGTTTGAAATTCTGAATTGAGAGCTAAGTAACGATATTTTTAATAAATAAATGGCTCTCGCCATCCATCAAGCCTGGTGCATAGCACCTGGAGGCCGAATCTTAAATTCCTTCGCTGAATATCCGCCATGAAATATAATTGAAAGCTCAATTAATTCGCGATAGCCATCTCTAACGATTTCTTTGCTTAACTCAGTTTTGTACAATTTTAGCAGTTTGTCAATTTCCGAAACATTAAAACAAGAGCTTTTCTGTACAGCTTTGTATTTTCTAGGGATCGCCTTTAAGTACTAATTCGCACTTCTCTACCCAGTTTTTTTCGAGAAGCACACATGCTCCATTTATGCGGCCTGTGTTAGAAGCAGTAGCATCACAACAGAGAATCTGCACTTTGTCTTCAAGGTTCCAGTTCATAATAGCATCCCAAACTGCGTGTGCCTGTTCCCTTCCTGTCGAGCTATCCAATTTCGGAACAGCAATAATTTGTTCTTTATTATCGTATGTAATAACTACCGGTAGGCGTTCTTCTTTACTTTTACGTGAATCTAGAGCTGTTTTCCGTCCCAGTGGACAGTTACCGCGCCCGGAACCTTGTTTGAAAATCAATTTTTATAGATTCAGCCCGTTCTTTTCGCATTTCCGTACGAACTCTATGATGGAGGACTTGCTTATAGGGAATTCATCCCTATTGAGCCGCAGAGCCGCAATAGTAGCCTCAATTATAAAGACAGAATCCCTCACACTTTACTGACATCTGTCTAATGCGGCAAATAACTTGGGAGTTATGATATTTTTCCGCATAGAAGTTTTATCGGGCTGAGAGGAGGCTTCTCTTGCGCTGGGCCTATTTTCTTCTAAATCTATTATTTCAGAATCAGAAGATGACTTTTCTAGTGGTGGTTCGCAAGATGATGTTGATGGTGCTAAGGTGAAAAATATTTAGCGCGTCGCTTTTCCTCCTCGATGATTCGAAGGCGCGTCCTTTCCTCTTTGTTTGTTACTTTTTTGTGCACTCCGGCTAAGTGACCGGGCCCACCTGGTTCTCTTTGGCGCTGCAAGAAGATCTTATCTTCATTTATTTTAATCAATTGAAGAGTATCGGTATGTGCGATGTCAAACAAATTGTTTAAGTTTGAAGCAAACTCCTGTCAACGCTGTTCAAACACTTTTTGAGTTTTTTTCGCATTTATTTGCAATTCTCTCCAAACTTGGTATAAGTTAACTAGTTTCTTAACACAGTCAGGTATTGATCTGGTCGGCACGTAGCCTTTTCTCAATAAATAATACACTCACGAATTGTGAGATTTGCTCTTTCATTGACACTTAAGTTCACTTCACGAATATTATAGAACAAAACTGTCAGTACTTGCCCGTTAGAGAGAAGTTTAGAACCCGTGATTTGATGTTTTACATCCCCTATTAAAAATATCTCCTTTTTGGAACTTCGTAACTCCACTAACATGTTGACTACACGAAAAAAAACCCGATTATTAATAAAACAAAAAAGTAATTACACGCAATCAATCCGACAGTTCACGCGCGCCGTACTGTACAAGTACCGACAGGTTTCGGCGCAACTCGACACGGGTTGCCGTGATTCTAAATAGGCGAAACTTTATTTTTAGATGTTTTGAGACCATTCAAACAAAATAAGAGGGTATGCGTTAAAACAAAAACACTTTAATTTTTTTGGGACACTCTAATATATGTATTATATATATACAATAATTGGCGCGTACACCCTTTTTGGGTATTTGGCCGAGCTCCTCCTCCTATTTGAGGTATGCGTGTTGATGTTGCTCCACAAATGGAGGGACCTACAGTTTAAAGCCGACTCCGAACGGCAGATATTTTTATGAGGAGCTTTTTCATGGCAGAAATACACTCGAAGGTTTGTCATTGCCTGCCGAGGGGCGAGCATTATTAGAATAATGTTTTTCTTAATTTTGGTGTTTCACCGAGATTCGAACCAACGTTCTCTCTGTGAATTCCGAATGATAATCACGCACCAACCCATTCGGCTACGGCAGCTGCCTTTGTTTTTATATATCTTTAATATATAATATTATTGAGATTCATATATAAAGCTAAATTTTCTGTCATTTTTTTTTTAAATCTGTCGGTCAGTATCGGAGCTATTAAATTTTAAAAAATTCTTCACTGACTTTCAGCATGGCGTAGCTAGACAGGGCAGCTTGGTACTACTGAGGCTTTAGGCTCATTTAACCGATTTTTTTAAACCGATATTAGTGTTTTTTTGGGCTCATTTTACCGGCTTTCCTTACGTGATTTTGACGTTAAAGCGGACAATTTTCTTTGGCCTTTCGTTCGTTGAGCCCAAAGTGCACTTGAATAAAAATACAAAAGAGTGAATATCAAAAAAACCACTCAATTTCGCTGACCTACCCCGTGAGATACCTACCCCGTTAACTACGCTGCACCTTTTGCCACCAAACTCGACATGCAGCGCGAAAAGTCCTCCGTTAAATTGACTCTAACTCAAGTTTTCCTTGCAGGGTTACTTTACTAGTTAACATAAATGAAAAATACCAACACTCACATAAACTAATACTAATAATGCGCCCTACATCTGTATGTGTAGATATAAAAATGTAAATAAAAATATATTGGCAATAACCTGGTAAATAACATCTGATATTTATATAAAAACAAACATACGCATATTTATGTGTGTGCTTGCATGCGCACCTAACGGCATAAGTTGCAATTAATGAACACAATTTCGACCAACATTTATTCTTAGTGCACACTTGTCACGATATTTTTGCTAATGAAGCTGGCTAAAGCAAACTTGCTTTCCACGTTACGCTTTACACCTTTATTCTCATTGGACCATTCATTTATCAGTAAGTAGGTGCAGGTGTACATATTCGTTACATATATTTCTTATATGTATGTGTATGCATGCATCGCACATCCTTTGTCAATATTCATTATCCGCACTGTTGCTGGGTGTTTATGTTGACTTGTGCCATAAAGTTGCTATAATGTCTCATAAAACGTGATGATAATCGTAATTGATACACTGAATATCTGAATGTATGTATGTATGGGTATGAAAAAAGGATGATATTACAAACTAACCATGTATATGTATGCATAAATATACGATTACCCTTCAACTACCCGTCGTCTACCTATGCGGATATTGTAATTTAACGCTTGTTGGCCACATTTCTTGGTCTTGCTTGGCAATCTCGGCGGCAAGACTAGTTTCCTTTTTTACGCGAACATTTTTGTATTAATTGAAATTTGTTTTGCAATCCCGGCACACACACACACACATGCACGCAACTATGTACATTTATTTATAGCTCAAATCTTTATGCGATTCAAGCGCACTCATACGCCTAGGTGGCCACCCATGACATATGTGCGTACATACATACTTACATGCATATATTGTTAATCAAGTGAATAAATAGTCACTTGCGCACACCTTTATATCCATATGTAGTAAATTACAAACTATGTAGTGGCATTTTTTTCTTTCTAATGCTAACAAATCTATTGGTGCGTGAAATTTACTAAATAGTAATCAAACAATACAAACAGCAGTGCTGCAATTTTGGAGCATTATATAAATTTCGAAATAAATGCGGCAACAATGCCAACAGATGTTTCTTGTCCAATGTAGCCATTGTACACATACGCCACATAGTAGGAATACAACAAAATTTGAATGCAATCCATTATTGTATTAATTAACAAAAACAGGATCACCAATCAGAACCTTGATTAATGATGTCACTAAGGGTCGTAAATCTCGATTTGAACATGTGTAAATTTGAATGCAAATACTCGTATATGAGATACGCATCGTTAGCTGCGTAGGCAACATTTCCATTGCATGTCCTTCTATTTACATATAAATGCGTGTGTACGTGCACTTATGCGGTTATATGTTTAGCTTTGTTAGTACAATTATCTACAGAGCAACATTTTGATGCGTAAATGTACATAGTTACTTGCATAAATTGGACGTGGGCTCACTAATATACGATTGCTTATTAGGGTACTCGATTACTTAAGTTTTTCGAAAACGCAATTTTCGAATTGTTGGACAAGTGGAGTGGTTAAAAATACTGATTTAACTGGGCTTGAAATTAAATTGAAATTTGAAAATGGCAGCATCGAGAGAATAGTAACTCCTAAAAGTCATAAAATTTTGCGAAATAAGTTCTTTAAGAAGTTCAAGTTAACTAAAGAAAACCGCTTTTATGATTTTTTTATCTGCCACAAAAATAAGTAGCGTCATTTTAATAAGTCTTTGTATATAAGTCAAAAATACATTCACAAACTTGAGCTTAACATAAAAGTAATCCAAAGAATTTTTGCCGATACATTAAATCGATTAAAAAGGCACGTTGTTGTTGTTGCCAAAGTGGTTATTTCTACTGAAATAATCCTAATTAGCGACCAGCACCGTTGTCCTCGTGTGATGATGTCTTGTTTTTTTTTTTGCTTCTAAGTCAGATCCATTTTGTGAGATCCAAGTATAGCAGCAAATTCTTAATCTCAATCACTGACATATCATTAATTTGCTGTAAGAAAGGCTTACCGAAAGAGCGAAGTCGTGCCCTAGCGAGCCCTGGACATTCACATAAGTAGTGGTAAAGACTTTCCTTCACCCCTTCCGCTGGACAGTTTCTGCTGATGGGATCGAAAGGAAACTTAAGACTGGCTGCATGAGTCCCTACCTTCCAGTGACCTGTGAGGGTTGCAGTAATACGTGAAATGTTTAAGCTGGCCATGTTTTTCTTGTTGTAGTGCATGTAGTTGATTGCTTCCACCTTCTTTCGGCTAAAGCAGAGTAAAATGGATGTTTTTATTGTAGTGAATGGGGTAGCAACTGAAGCCTTCTCTGTTATGTCAAGTGTCGAAAATTTTCTTGCTAGCTCGTCTGCTTTCTCATTACCTTCTATATTCCTGTGTTCGGGAACCCATATCAGAGTAATTTCAAGCTCCCACCCCACAGTACTCTCAGATGTAGATTTACCAAATCTACCAATCACTTTCCCTTTCCTCCATTCGACTCTCGGTGGAAAACGTACCGTAAAGTCTTTTTTGAAGTTAAGGTATTCTTGTATTCCTAATACGCTCTTTTATAAGGATGTTACTGTTTCATCTGCCATAGATTCAGAGAATTTATTTGGCGGTTTCTTTTCATCTAACTTCAAGCCTAATGAAGATATTCTGGAAGAACATTTGGCAGCAATCTGCTAAAATTTCTAGAGAAAATTGTCTTTTACAGTTGACTTCGGGTCACTTGTTCTTTCAGATGATGATTTCATTGAGGGATTGTTGAAGATTAAAAACTCTTTTCAATCGGATGTTGACAGGCTACCTGTAACATTGCTTAAACATTGTCGATCTGTGGTGTAAGCTCTTAAACTAATTTTTAATAAATTCTTTGGAATAATTTGTAATAAATCCTGATGGAATATTTATCAATGATTGCGAGCTGACTTCAGTTACTCCAATTTACAAAACCGGCAATAAGAGCGATATTGCGAATTACAGACCAATTTCTAAAAATTGTTTGCTATATACATATAAACTCTTTGAAACTTAAACAAAATTGGCCTCTCTGAGACCATAATCTGCCGATTCTGTGAAGTGAACATTGAAGATTCAGAGCACATTCTTTGAAATGTCCTGCACCAGGCAGAAATCGGCTACAGCCCCTTGATGGTATTGCTGCACCTCCATATAAACTATGGAACAATAAGCCCCAGAATGTGTTAAAATTTTTTTAAAAACCTCAAATTATAGTGTTCCTCAGCAGGCGCGAAATACACGGACTTATCTAAAGCCTTCGATAACATACGATTTTAGTAACTAAACTGGCATTTCTCGGTTTTCATTTGACTTTCCTTGATTGGATGCGATCCTATTTAATAAAGAGGTGAAGCACTGTTGAAGGGGTTTCTTCGAAACAGTTTATTGCCACCTCTGGTGTATCTCAGGGTTGTATTTTAGGACCTTTGTTGTTTGTTTTGTTTATTAGCAATATCTGTACGTGTTTCCCATTTGCTAATTTTCCTCTCTATGCTGATAATCTAAAAGTTTATACTGAAATAAGAAAATCTAGTGATTCAATCGTTCTGCAGCCTGAGTTGAATAATTTATTTTACTGGTACCTTATGAATCGTATATTTCTTAATATTGAAAAATGTCAGAAAAGCACAGAGATAGGAAAACGGTATCAGAACACAAAATTCATAGCCTTGCTCTAGCAGAGAAAATGCATAGTGTCATAAGCCTCCTCTAAGCAGAATAGGCAATATCGGGTCCTCAATGATTACCCTTTCGAATTAATGGCAACATAGGGTGTTTTTTTAGAGGTTAGGTTTTCAAGATGAAATAAAACGTATATAATTTAATGTTATGGCCAAGAATTTAGCTTTATTATAAAGATAAGGGTTTGCCATTATGTTTTAAAAATGATACCCATTCAACCAAAAGTGAGCTCAATCGCTGAACAAAATTTTCTTCGATGTGTCGCGCGAACCGAACCATTATTTTCGTAATAAATTTGCAAACGTTGTTTAGGTGTAAGTCTATTCATTATGAAATGGCAAACCAAACTGAGCATAAATCAAGTGACAGCTGTCAAAAAGACCATCTACAAAAAAAGTAGTGCCAACTTGAAAACCTAGCCTCTAAAAAAACACCCTTTATTAAAAATCTTGCGGCTTGAAAAAAATATTACCTACTTAGCACATATAATATGTTTATGAAAAATTTCTAAAAAGATGTATGCAACTCTGACGTAAGAAAGTCGGATCGACCACCCTAGCTAGTACGTGTATTTACAACCCCACATATGCGTACTCGCTTAAGTATCCGCAACAAGCGTAGTTGATACGTAGATATTTGGATTCATATGATTTTGAAATAGAGTTAGATGCTCCTGCATAGTACAACTACAAATAAGACATTTCCATGGAATTATTGTATGCTTTGACTGCTATTAAAATCAGTGTTTCAGATTCCCCAGCTTGAATCTGAGTGGAAGCAACTTGCTAAATGTTCAGCATACGAGACTTAGTAATGCTGCGAGTATCAGAGGTAGGTGGAAATTTCCTTGGCATTTTTTACTTATTTCCAGGTATAAGTAGCACCCGATCTGTAGGAAAGTTTGTCGGAATTTGAAAAAGAGCACAATTTTCGAAAGAAGTTAAAAGAGTCAAAAAAATTCGTAAGGACAGAATTCTTGAAGTGCTAGCTGACGGGAAATTTTCCCATGAAATCTGCAAGAAGACACGTCAGCTTACATAATATTCGAATAGAAACGGAAACCTCATAATTGAAGCCTTAGAACTACCTAAGTTATGGGGACTCTAGTCACTAAATTTGACATTTTATTTTAGAGACTATTTTTACTTTTGACTTAACACGATTCGGGTATTCAATGGCTGCAAGTCATTCCGAATGAAATTTTAGACTCCCTAGTGTAGTTATAATGCAATTTCAATTCGTGAATAAAGTTCCAGCTCAACGATTTCGGAAATCTAAAAAACTGTTGAGCATATTTTCTCTCAGCAAGAATGAGGCTTCTGTGCTTTATAGAGGGGACAGAGTTTTACGACGGGTTTTTCTATAATAGAAGATAAACAAATTACTTTTTTTCGTTACTCATTAAACATTCTTTTCAAGAAAATATTGTATTATTTCGCGCCGTTTTCGCAATTTTTTCCTTAGTCAAATAAAATGTAAAAAACCTGTTTTCGAGACCAGAGAAAGTACTGAAAGTTATATTTGTGACTAGAGACTACTTACTGAATATCAACATGCGAGGGTTGCCTTTTATATTTTACGCCTTTGCAACAATACCGTGTGATGAGCTGTAACTTTTATTGAAAGCTTTGGTATTTTTTAGGACAAACTTACTTATAACATTTTCACTTCCGAGCTTTATTTGTTCCTTGTTTCAGTGAGTTGTAAAGTTCATATCGCCCAAAAGATGGAAGTAACTCGTAAAAATTTTCGTGCAAGGATTTATTAATTTGCATTAAATTATTAATTGCAAGAGAAGGGCATTAATCAACTTACCTCGACTTTTGGCGTTGAAGCAGAACCATCGTAAAACGGGTATGACATCGAAACAGGTGACAAGTGTCAAATCTTGGATCTATGCATATCAGGCGGAAACGAAGAAGCCCTCGACAGCTTGGGTGTTCCAAGGCAAGCGTAATTCAACAAAAGTAGTTCACGGAAGAAGCACCTCAGAACAAATTGTCGCCTGTTCTTTCAAAAAATCTGGCTATGCTACAACTGTGACACTAAAGAAACTGGAAACAGTCAAGTTTGTGTGGTGCACAACCATTTCTTTGTCACAAATTTTCGGAGATCTAAGGAAAACCAACCGTGGAAGACAAATAATTCTTCACCAAGACAATACGAGTTGTTGTGGTTGTTGGTGTTGTAACAACACAAACATTCTCCATACATATACGAGAAATGCTGCTGGAGTGACAGTCCGTGGCTGGATATAAGTCCAGGTCATTCCGTTAACGTAGAACCGACTGTCGTATAAACGAGCTCTCAAGTATCCGCTCACAAAAGATAGTTTTTGAGTACTCCAAAGAACGAATTATCCCACCAGCAAGGCACTCAAATGGCGATCGTCCATGGACTATCTCCCGCGGAAATAGCTAAAAAAAAAATTTAAAAGTGTACCTAAAAATATAAAAAAAATATTCTCTAAACTTCAACAATTTCTCATTATTCCTTCTTTGTTCAAAAAATTCTCGAAAACCACCAAAATTTTGGCCTCCTAAACCGCTTTCCCCCCTTAACTCGTTTTGGAGGTATCCACTTCTGAGCGGCGGAAATGCAAGAAGTGCATTAATTTCCAAGGAGAACATTTTGAGGATAAATAAAACAATAAAAAACTATACTAAAATTTAATGGACTACTAAAGAGGGTACCCATTTTTGTTTTTGAAATTGTGATTAAAAACTTTAAAATTTTTATGAAAATTTGTTGAAATTTTATAAAAAATAAATTATAAAAAAATATGTTTATAATTTAAAAAAAAACCATTTTTTATATATTATAAAAACAAATTTTTATAATTTAAAAAAGACAAAAAAAATATTTTATATAATTTAAAAAAGAAACATTTTTCTTTTATTTTATTTTTATTTGAATAAAAAACATTTTTATAGAAACATTATTTGAATCACAAAATATAGAATTCACTATATTTTTTATAAAAAAAATGTTAAAAACAAATACTTTAATAAAAAAATATTTATATAAGAAGTTCTTTGAATCAAAAAATATAGAATTAACTATTTTTTATAAAAAAACAAAAAACAATTTTTATAAAAAATTATTTGAATAAAAAAATAAAATTAACTATTATATATGTTTATAAGAAAAAAAATTTAATAAAATATATTAAAAAAAAACTAAAAAAAAAATTAACTTTTTTATAAACAATTTTTTTCCCCTTGTTCGCTGCTCTTGGGAGCATAGGGCCTTGACAAGACTCTTCCATCGTGCACCGCTCTGTGCTGTTGTTTTTGCACCGTCCCATGAGATGTCGGCATCTGCTAGTTCGTGCAGCATCGGCCTTCTCCAAGTGTTTTTTGGTCGACCGCGACCTCTGCTCTCTTGCGGGTTCCAGTCCAGTGCCATCCTTATGATGGGTTCCTCGTTTGTTAATCTCCACAGTGCGTCGTTAAATATGATTATTTTTTCGAAAAATGTTTTCAATCAAAAAATTAAAAAATAAATTTTATAAAAACCGATTTGTATACAAAAATATTTTAATCATAAAAATATTTAAATAAAAAAATTATTTGAATCAAAAAATATAGAATTAACTATTTTTTATAAAAAATTATTTGAATAAAAAAAAATAGATTTAACTATTATACATATATTTTTATAAGAAAAAAATTGTAATAAAAAATATTAAAAAAAGACTTAAAAAAATTATTTTTTTATAAAAATTATTTATATTAAAAAAATATAGAATTATCCATATTTTTATAAAAAACAAATTTAAAAAATATTTTAATAAAAAAAATTTTTTTTACAAAATTATTGAATAAAAAAATATAGAGTTAACTATTTATGTTTTTATAAAAAACAAATTATAAAAAAAATTATATAAATTAAAAAAGAAACATTTTTTATATTTTATATTTTTATAAAAATATTTTAATAAAAAATTTGAACAAAAAAACATTTTTATAAAAAAATTATTTGAATCACAAAATATAGAATTAACTATTTTGTATAAAAAACCCATTTTTATAAAAAATTATTTGAATCAAAAAATATAGAATTAATTATATTTTTATAAAACAAATTTTAATAAATTAAAAATATTTTTATAAAAAAGTGTTAATAAAAAAGTGGTTTTTATAAAAAAATTATTTTAATCAAAAAATAAACAAGTAAATAGTGAAAGCCTGGCAATAGGTGGTGCTTTATAATCATTTCTGGGGATGTCTAACACTCTTGGAGCAAATACGGGATATGAACTTGTACATAAACGCACTGCTGAATTCTTCGGAAACTCTTTCGTCCATAAAACTGCCATCTTCTTGAGACAAAAATCTCACTTCACATGATTCTGTTGCATCCGTTGTTACTATTCGGTTACACAGTGTACTGACTAAGTTTGGTTAATAATGCCAAACTCTCAAATGCTCCATGTGTTGCAATGCAATTCGCAAATGAAATAGTTTTTATGACGCTAATTTTTGCGGTTACTTACGCTAAACAAAAATAAGCGGCAACAAAAAACGATGCAATAATGGCAATTACATTTTCTTTTTCCTCTATGTATTTCTTTGTATGCACTACACACTTTTGGTTAACTTTGTGGAAAATTTCATAATGGATATTGGATATCTTTTTGTGCACGACTGCAGCTGGTAGCGCCCAAATGCACTGTTTCTAATTGAAATTTCAATCGTATAAAGATATAAAGAAGCGCATACATACTTACATGTATGAGTATGTGTGTGTGTACCTAATGCTAAAAACACAGAATGGCGCCATAAAGCCAATCAGTAATCAGCGAAATAGATTATTAATTTTTGGTGGTATGCAAATAGCATCAACGCAGATATGACAGAAATGGCGAGATTGGATGGAGACTGCAATAAGAACAATTAAAATGTTTAACTGTTAGTATTGTGCTGCACATACAGAGTTAATATTTTTATCCCTTTAGACTAATTGCATTGCATTTTATTGTGCAGTGCAATATCAGTGGCCTAATCTGAATAGGTAAAGGACAGAAACAATTTCAAGCGCGCACAGTTTTACATTAAAACTTTACTCAGCGGAAAATCTTTTCTTATGGTATTTGACTGCAGCCATCTCCGAATTTTAGTAACCTTCGAAAATTTTGAAACGTTCACTAGAACAGAAAATTCATTTTCATAGTCTCACATCTAAAAAACTCAAGTGCAAAATACATTTTTATCAAGTGTTTTTTTGGCTACATAAGAACTATCGAAATAACTATAGTTTTACAGCTAAGAATAGCAAACTGAGTTGATATTTCAGTAATGAAAAACGCTTACAAATTGTGCAAATTTACTTTGAAAACATGAAATCTATTCTTTTGCTTAAGGCTTGCTTATATTCGGTGCTGAATTTACTACATTCATGGAATTTTATTTTCGAATTTCCACATTTCATATTCATATTCACTAACCCATTTCTAGGCTTTTTGCTTAGAACTATTAGTGACTGTTCAAAATGAGTTAATGTTCAGCATGAGCCCAGTCTTTGTTGTCTTTTTGTTCCTCAGCATTCTGTGGCCAGAATGTTGGGCCGTTTATGGGATCCAAAGTTTGGTCAGGGAAGGAATCACGGTAGTGTTCCATAGTCATTAGATCGTATTTGGCAGCAACTGTTTCAGATGGTTGATACTTTGCTGATAGTTGACTAAGCGGGCCTCGGAGCTTTTCTTGAAGTTTTCAATTTTACTCTTGGTTTCTTTAATTTTGGCATCCACTTGTGCGCTTACAGTATCAGCAGGATATCGTACTTTCAGAGCTTCGTATTGCTTTTGGAACGTATCAACCATGCCGGCAACCGGAATCTATCCTTTGTAGTGGGCCCAGTTAATTGGTGGTGGATTTTCGGGCTTGGCGCAAGTAAGCATCAGACTTGGTTTTGAATGCAGTAAAGTTAGCTTTTTGGGTCGCGTGCACCCGCTCAGCCAGGGAAGCCCAATTGATGGAACTCTGCGCAATACAACAAGAAGCCATTTCAGCAAGGAATTTTCAGAACAATATCAATTTGACAGCTCAATGGGACGACAACAACAAGTTCACGAAGTTCATGGAACGAAGTGTTGAAGAAGACGCCGATATGTCGATTTGTCGTCATTCTCAATTTGTTGGCCTTAGTCCTTCGGCTACGTGGAAAATTTTGTAAGGATCTTGGCTTACGTGCCTATAAATTCTGCTCGTACAAGAATTGAAGGCAAATGGCCATCGTTTGCTTTGCATTTTTACTGATTGGGCTGATTTAGAATTATTATTTAGGTTTATTGGAAAAAGTAGTAAAGAATTGGACTGATCAAAAGGAGCAAGTAACTTTCAGCCGCGGCGGACATATGCCGGATATGATATTCAAAAAATAAATGGCATGAAATTATCTATCAGATCATAATATAAAAAAGTTCATTGCAGCAATATTTCTATTTTGTTTTGGTATGGAAATAAGTTTCCGTCCTTTCTTAGCCAAAGTTACGAATTATTTAAACAATTACATATCACATGAAATTATATGAAGTATGTGCAATTGGAAGCTACGACTTTACTCCATCTTTCAGGCAGCATACGGATTCCTCTGACGTAAAATTCGAGTTATTTTGACTCGATCCATTCATTGAGCCAGTTTGCGATGCTCTCGTAAGTAGTGAAGCGCACTCCAATAAGGGCTGACTGCATTGATCGGAACAGATGGTAATCCAAAGGTCTGAGGAATACGGTGGGTGGAGCAAGATTTCCCAATTCCGTAACTCTAAATATTCCTGGACCGATTTAGCAGCGTGTTGCCTGGCATTGTCATGCAGCAAAATCAGTTCGTCATGTTTACCATCCCAGTCCGGCCACTTTTCTTTAAGAGTGCATTAGCTGCTGTCGGTAACAATCGCCAGTGATGGTTTGAGATAGTTTAAGGAGTTCATAATAGATGCCATCCTTCTGATCCCACCAGCTGCACATCATAACCTTTGATACCTGGTTCACCTGACAGGCTCTAACGTTTAGGGTTATCATAATAGATCCATTTTTCACCGGCAGTGGCGATGCGATACAGAAAACCTTTTCTTTTCTGCCGTTCAAGAATAATCTCGCACGTCACCAAACGTCTCTCGATATCCCTCTCCTTCAATTGATGTGGCACCAGTTACCTGCTTTCTGGACCATTCCCATCGCTTGCAAACGTTTACCGATGGTTGATCTGTCAACATCCAAATCTTTAGATATATCATCAAGGGTTCGACATGCGTCCTCATCCAATAATTGTTGTAGTTGAGTATCTCCGAGTTTTTTCGATACCCCTTCGCAATTTTTCACGTGATAACCCACCTTGGAAGCGTCGAAACCCCTCTTTACAAGTGGTATTTGATGGAACCTGATTACCGTAAATATTGATCAATATACGCCACGTTTAAGCTGCACTTTTCTTTAAAAGGTAATAATGATCATGACTTCCCACAAATGCTGTTTTTTGGGACGAACACAGACATTTTTAACGTCAGATAAAAAAGATTTTTTACGCTTCAAACGAATTTCAAGTACTGCGATCGAGAACTCACATATACATCTTCAAATAACCAGTATATTACTAGAGCGAACACGAAAATAGTATCAGCAGCCCATTTCCAATATTATAATTTCAAGTTCTCAAGTTTAAAAAAAACACCCGATATATACACTTTTTGCACTTTATCCTTTTACAATATTCGCAATATTATTCATGCTACATTTTTTCGTTAATTTCTTATAAAATTTTTGTTCATTGTGTGCCAAACTTATTCTTATAAATCGAAGTCTCAAATTATGCACAAAACTCACAAAAATTTAACAAAAGTTTAACAATATCATAAACATTTTCAATTTTTTAATCAAATTTTTTAGAAATCTTCTCGGTATGTAATTTTATAGCCCATTAAATTTTACTTCAATGATGAACAAGTTTAGTCGCTGAAAAGTCGCGTTTATTTTTCAGCATTGGTCTGAGTACTCAGCTGACAATAATTTTTCTCACAACCTTATTGCACGAAAATTCAGAATTTTAGGTGAAATATATTGTCGACTACAAAATCTCTCGCTCTGCAAGAGAGATCAATAATCCCATCACCAAGCAAGAGTTTGATAATTTTGTTAACCAGGGAGAGGTGCCGCTTCTGGTTATGACCGAATTAGTTATGCCATGGTAAAAAAACTATCTGTTTCTATTAAAACAAGGTTATTAAACCTTTAAACCTGGAATACGGTTGCTCCATTATCATTTCGCAAAGTTGGAAATTTACTTGGAAATTTACTTTACTTTCGCTCGATTTCTTTATTGTCTTGCAACAGTCATAGATAAGCACAATATTAGCTATTGTACTTATGCGGATGATATTTTAATATTGACTAAATTCGATAATTTAGTATCGGTTAGAACCATCTTTAACAAAATCCTTGAGAACATTGCTGTATGGTCACTCGAATCAGGAGCAATTTAGGTTAGGACAAATATTGAAAATTCGTCCTTTGTAATGCCATCCATGTGAGAGGATGATGACCATGCATTTTACGATGGCGTCGACGGTGGCTGATTTGCGTTCGTAGTTAGCCGCAACAAGCTACTAATGACTTCACCAACTTTATGACTATATCCGCAGGCGTAGCGAAAAAATGAGAGCCCAGTCTAAATCTTTGCCCGACGAGAGCAGGGCAGCTGAGATGAAGGTGTTGAGATGATTCCACCTCGTCCTCCAGACAGCTTCTACAGAACGGACTTGAGGCAATCCCAAGGTTCACGGCATGAACACCTAACGGACAATGTCCGGTAAGGATATCCACCAAATTCGATAACTGGGGCTTTGTTAGCCTTAGGAGTTCCCTCGAGCGTCCCCGATCTACCCATGGCCAGAAGGACTCGCGACCTTGCACGTTTGCGCACTAGCCCAGTGCTCGCTGAGTTGACTCGAGCCCCATCTTTCCAGGAGCAGTCCACAGGTTCTTAAGGGAACCCAACTCTCACATTTCGCGACGAAACCGTCTCCATAGTTCCCTGTGTAGCCAGCTCATCAGCCCAGCAGTTTCCCTCTATGCCACTGTGACCGGGCCATAAGCCATTCAAAAGTTTTTTGTATTTGTCATATACAAGTATACATACTTTACATAGTAATTTAGTAGTAGAAAAGCATCTCCAAGGGTTTTGAACGCTGCATACCTAACAACAACAATAAGCGAAAAATCCTCAAGCACGCTTTTTGTTTTTGATGTTTTGGAAGATAGAGAAATTATTAGTTACCAAATCAGGACTGTAAGGCGGATGACCCATTAATTCGATCATTTGAGTGCTAAAAATCTGCTCCAGGTAAGCATACGGAAATTGAAGCCATTGTATTTAAATTCGTACAATCCTTCCGAAGCACAGCATCTGCAGTATAGGGTAGATGAAACTAATATCAAAGAATTTGAATGCGATCGAAAGGGAAGCCAAAAGAAGCCGGATAGGGCAGTTTTGAGCGCACCATCATGGACCTCAGGACCCCAATTTCCGCCGAGCTGTCTTAGTAGTTATTTACTTCCCTGACAGTTGTTGCGCTTGGAACACACTGCTCTGTAGCCTGAGCTTGATTTTGATGGGGAACCTCTCGCAGAATACTCTGCACCAACTCTTCCATCTTAATTCGAGACAAATGTGAGCACGTACACCAGGCCTCGTCTCCAAATGCTGCACCAAGCTCAGACGAAGCGAGAACCTACATTGCTCAGCCACCACAGAGATTAACTCAGAGTTTCTGAGAAAACTTGAATGTATGTAAGTGAATTCAAGTCTGTAGCCAGAGCCTTTCAGTCTGATTGCGGCACGTACGGCGACAGTTTTGCCTGCGATGGCCACAAATTTGTTAAATGGATTTAAAACTAAAATTTTAATCATTATTAAACTCTCAACTTGCTATGAGGAAAATGTATCTTTGCCCTTGGCTAAAAAGTTCTAACTCAGGATTCGAGTCAAATTCTTTCGCGATTTGTTCGACTGCTGCCACTAGTGCCTAAAAATCCCCAATCTTCAAACAGGAGCTTTGCAGCGGAAGAGGTATGCATTCGCCTCTAACTTCAACTCTGCTCACCTCCAAAAGAAAAGTTCACCCCCATTGCTGTATTATCAAAAGTAAAAATCTGATTTTTTTCAAAATGAACTACGCTACACCTTTTTGTTATCGCCTAAGTTTCAATGAAAATTGAGCACAAAATTTTGTATTAATTTTAAATTATGGCAACAATTTCTTTTTCTAATAAACTATAATGACACTCATTGCGTGAACTCGTATTTTGTATTTACCATAAACAGACTTTTTTGTTTCACTTTTTTCACTCTTCTTATTTGCCATTTTAAAATTTGATTACATTACAGCGAACTTCCACATAAGTTTTCAGCGTCATTATCAATAGCGGGGGCTAGCGCAGACACAGGTACGTACGTAACAAGCAATCTTCTTGGCGGATAGTATGCGGCCAGCACAGAAATCACACTGATAGGCAGTGTCCACCCCAAAGGCGTTTCGCGTGTTGTGCACTAATTTGATTTTGGTTAGAAATTTATGAAGCCAATTAAAGAGGAATAACCGAAAAGTTGTTTAGTTTCTTAATTTTCATAAATTTGAATTAAATGTAAGCGAAGAAATTGGCAGCGACTGTTTTGAAACTGCAATAATTTGAGTAGGTCAAAATTTTTTAATATAAGATATTACAACACGAATGAAGTTTTATGTTGATTAGAAAAATTACTAAATATTGAAAATAATGGCAGTAAAAAATATACAAATTTCTAATTTGAAAATATGTGACTTGGAGTGAAAGACAAAATTGTAAATTTTCATAGATCCAAAGGTGTTTAGCACTTCCCGCCAGCGGTTTAAGTTTCAATGCAAAAGGTGTCTGACATTAGCTTCCTGTGGTCGAAAAGTTAAGCTATATAAGCGCTCTCGAAGCCGTGGGGGTGGTAGTCAAGAGAGTCAGAAAAACTACAAGAAGCTTATTCGGGAATCGAAAAGAGATTCTTATAGGGAATTCTGCAGCGGTATTGAATCTCTGAGTGACACGGCGAAATTGGTTAGAAACCTGAAAAGCGATCCAACGCAAAGCTAGTGTCACTTAGGAAATCTGATGGCTCTTTCACGGAGAGGCAAAGTGTGACACTCGTCTTGCTGATGGAATCTCACTTTCCATGTCATCAGATAAACGTCGGTCGGCAACAGCCCTTATTGAAAGAGGCTGTTGTCAGAGCTGCTACACCTTCTCAGCATGACTGGTGAATGAGGCCGCCATTCGATTTGCCATCAAATCTTTTGGCGGCTATAAGTCGCCCGGACCAGATGGCATATATCCTGTCATGCTGAAGGAAGGTATGGAGTCCATGACTGCAGCCTTGAAGAAAACCTTCACTGCTTGCTTGGCACTGGTTACACGCTCTTGGAGAAAGGTGAGGGTCGACTTCATCCCTAAAGTTGGAAGAGATGACTACTGCAGCCCCAAAAACTTTAGACCCATCAGTATGGCTTCTTTGATGCGAAAAAGTCTCGAACGACTGGAGGATTTGCGCATACGTCAGAAGTCACTGAAGGTTTACCCTCTTTCTCCATTTCAGCATGCCCATCAAAGAGGAAAATCCTGCGAGTCGGCACTGCAAAACCTTGTTGCTAGGATGGAGCAGGCCATTGACAGGAGGAACTACGCTATGGGCATCTTTTTGATAATGCGCCCGTAACGCAGTCCCTCTGCGTTTGATAATGCCACTTTTGATAGTACGTGCAGCTCTGCTAGTAGGGATGACATAAACCGGATGCTAGTGAATGGGACTCGTTCGATGCTGCCCCAAAGAATCGTCACGGTGCGAGCAGAGGAAGATCAGCTTGTGTCATCCGTTGTTAATAGAGGCTGCCCCCAAGACGGTCTCCATTGCTCTGGTGCATGGTGATCGATCCACTACTCACCACCTTGGCATGGCGTAGACTCTCGTATGCACAAGCATTTGTGGACGACGTTGCCTGTTTGTTAACAATTTCTTTGCTTTTGAAAATCTGTAGGAAAGTGCAGAAAGCTCGGGATATGATTGACACTTGGTGCCGTGCGAATAGGCTATGGGCAAACGCTACCAAGACTGGTATTTTCCTCTTTACCAGAAGGAGAAAGCTCGATGGACTCGTTCTGCCTAAGCTAAAAAGAGTCACAATCGAGCTATCTAAAGAAATCAAATATCTTGTAAACCTCTATAGTAAACTCCTTTGGAAGCCTTCTGGCAGGGCAAAGGTGCCTTTGAGAAAATGTAGGGTATTTCTCCGAGCAGGATCCTATGGATCTACACGGCTATGATAAGACCTATTATCACCCATGCATCAGTGGTCTGGATGCGTAGACTCTCTCTCGGGGGAGTTAGAAGTACCTTACCGAGACTACAACTTACTGGGGCCATCCATTGCACCGGAGCTTTTACAGCTACTTCAGAGCCGTCATCAGATGCCATCTGAAGGCTGAACCGCAATGTAAATTGGTACGGCCCCTGTCCGGCATTGGACAACAAAGAAGGCATGGACTTCAATACATCGATCCTCTCCATGCCCCTTGACTCCATGGCACCAAGAGTCGTACTTGAAATGTATGTGTGGTGCTTCCAGAGACTCAATTGTAGTCAAACTCTGAAAATCAGCCCAGCAAACACGAATGGCTCCAGGACCGAGCACGGTTCTGGCTCTGGTGTCTACGTGGAATCCAGTGAGACAAAACTCCACTTTGCTCTTGGAAGGCACGCATCTGTGTTTCAAGTGGAGGTGTATACTGTTCTGGAAGCGATGAACTTTGTTGTGAAAAACAGATGGAGAAGCAGATGTGTATGTGCCTGCAGCAACAGCAAAGCTGCGCTCATGGTCTTAGACAGCCCTCCAACCACTTGAGTACTGTAAATCCAGGCTGAACTATGTCGGTAGACATAATATCCTGATGTTTACATGGGTCCCGTTGCACGTGGGTATCGCAGGTAACGAGATCTCTGACTCCTTAGCTAGGATGGGCCCTGAGGTCAACTTCTTTGGCCAACTCTGAAGCCAATATTCAAGCCACCATTGACGCCATGCATTTATCTACGAGATTGTAATAAAAAATTCTTTCCAACAATATTTCTGTTTTGTATTATCATTTTAAATTCTCAAGCTCTTAAAAATCATCCGAGATTTGCACAATTGTGCGAAAATATCGTATTATGTATACGAAAACCGTATGAAATTATTTAAAATATATTCCTAATTTCAAGTTCTAACGAACCGGTACTCAAATCTTGCCACGTATAATCTAAAACATATGCATTTCGCAATCTATTTTTTGATAAAAAAGACAAAAAAATCCTAAAAAAGTAATGAATTCTTTCACGTGAAAAATCCATCATTTTATACGGTTAATTTTAGTTAAAAAAATAGCACTTGGCATTGAACGATTCACAGCCAAACGCCACTCAACTGATTAGTCGATCTTACACCGATTCTATTATATCTTTGGATGTGCACCATTCATTGGCTCTTAACTTACCATGTTTTTCCCATAAATTGTCATCATGAGTTTTTGCCACCTACGCACTTGCTTATAACCGAAACATTGTGCGACAGTGCCGTTTCCTCTCGAAAAGTCATTTTTGCTTCATGTGATAATTTCAATCAGAAATACCAAGTGAAGCTTCCCACTCTACCGCTGCCTCCACTGCCATCGTTTACAAGCAACGCATTGAAGCCTAAATTAACGAATGACATCGAAACCAAAGTGACAACCAAACAAAATCGACCTGGGATATGAAACACACCCTGTATTATTTCAAAGAAAACTTTTTTTAGAAAAGCACAAAGGGGATTGCGCCCAAAAACAACTCTTTTTCTCTCTAACTTGCAACTTTTTGTTAAACTTCTTTTTTTTTTTAATTTCAGGAGTGTGCATTCAAATAATTTCACAACTATTTCATACAGACAATAAACTTTCCACGCATTTACACTCAGTTACCGGCATTGAATGTGTGCGTTATTAATAGGGATGTTCATTTACTCTCATACCAAAATACATATTATAATCTAAACTTAAACAATTTGACGAGAGATTGCAAATTACGTCTATACCAGCCAATAATACGGCCAGTTCCAGCTGTGCATGCTGGACAATGACTTCTAAAGATGAATCGTGTCTAAGAGTACTCGAGCGAAAACTGCTGTGAAGGGGGTTTGGTCCGCTACCAGATGGTATCTACCGAATACGCTACAATGCAGGATTACTGCAACTAAGTATTGGCGAGGACATCGTGAATTGCTTCAAGTCCCAAAGACTGCGATGGTTGGGTCATATTACACGCATAAGAGATGATCGCCTCCAGAAATCAGCCAGGTCATACAACCGCATAGTGTCTAAAGCACGAGAACGTCCAAGACTAAAATGGTTTGAACAAGTTCTAGTGGACCTAAAGGCACTGGGTGTTAGAAACTGGAGAACTGTTACCGAGGATCGAGCTGCATGGAGAAGAACCGTGAACGCAGCTAAAGCTCACCTCGAGCTGTAAAATTGCCCAATGATGATGATGCTGATGTTCGAATAACTCTTTCAAAATGTGTTTAATCCGTTTTTTTAATATCGTAGATAATTTGTGAAATAATCGCCTTTATGCACATACAAAAATTATCCCATTTAATTTTAAATTTAATTATTTGCACAACCCTAATTAATGGCCTCTCAAAGTAAATATGAAAGCATTGAATGTTAGCCTATTTTGAAAATCCCGAAATGCCGGGATTTTAATAGCCTGAACTCCATACATTTTTTTAGATAAATTTGATACTCAGTCAGCTCTTACAAAGTGTGTTTAAACAGATTTCGGATATCATAACAATTTTATAAAAAATTCGCTTTTCTATTTCCGTGGATCACTGGAATTTTGCTCTCCGCCATCGCATTATTTTTCAACTGTTTTTTGCAGAAGCATAACTGCGGCTTTAAGGCCAAACAATTTTTTTTATTTTTGAAGCTACCCTCTAAATTGGTTCTATGGCCAAAGATACCTAATTTTTCATTTATTTATTTACTTTTATTAATATTGAATTTCTGCGGAAATATGTACTTTTTCGTAAATTTGGTATAAAAAGTTTCCAGATCGGGACTACATATTTAATCTCCTCTTTTGATTTTCTTTCACAAACTACCAAAAAGTTATACCCTGTGCTTTAAAAAAAACTTTACAATTAATTGAAACCCTCCAAAAATTAAAACAAAAGATTTAAATTGAAAACCCAAAAATATTTATCTCTTTTTTTATTTTTGGTATCAGCCGCCGTAGCCGAATGGGTCAAATCATTCGGAATTCAGAGAGAACGATCGAATCTCGCTGAAACACGAAAATTAAGAAAATGTTTTTTTCTAATAGCGTTTGCCCCTCAGCAGGCAATGGCAAACATGCGACTGTATTTCTGCCATGAAAAAGTTCTTCATAAAAATATCTGCCGTTCGGAGTCGTCTTGAAACTGTAGGTCTCTCCTACACCCAAAAAGGGTGTACGCGCCAATTATATATATATATATACATATATGTATATATGTGGATAATTTCTCAAAATTTGAAATTCAATTTTTATAATACTAGCCGATAAGTGATGGCTAAAATGAAATAATTGTCTACTTCACATCTACAACACCCAGGAGTATAAACATCATTAAGCTTTTGAAAAGAAAAGGCAAAAGTTCTGTTCTGTTTAGTAGCGAATAATTTTTGAATTAGAAAATACGTGGCAACGCCATTCAAAAAATAATTTAATAATAATATAAATATGTTAATATAATTTAAAAAAAATTATAATTTCAGTAAATCGACTTTGGACTGCTTTGCCACCTATACATACATACCCATATCTTAATACTTAATTTATCTGTATTATTGGTTAGCATCGGCGCCTTGAGAGCGGCAATGCAAGCACATACAATTTCTATTAAAACTTCGCTCATTATTTTTGATAAACGCATTTTAAGCGCTAATTAAATTTTGTTATTAATTGAATTTTTTTTTGAAACTAGACGGCAACACCTTTTTAAAAATATTATTTGACTAAAGCTATCTTTAGCTTTACGTAGATATGTACATATATGTATGTACAGATTTTTGTTTCTAATTAATATATTTTTGAAATCAATTTCCTAACTTCCAAAAAAATAGGTGGCAACGCATACATATATAATTTAATTAAAGCCTTATTCATTATTCTAACTTCTAATTAAATTTTTTTATTGATTAAATTTTTTCTTTAAAACGAGATGGCAACCCTTTTTGAAAATATTTTTGGGTTAAAGTTTTTACGTAGAAATATGTACACATAGTTTTTCACAATTAATATATTTTTGAAATCAATTTCTTAACTTTCAAAAAATTAGGCAGAAACGCTTACATTTATAATTTTAATTACATCTTTATTCATTATTTTTTATAAACGTATACTAACCTCTAATTAAATTTTTATTTAATTTTTTGTTTAATTAAATTTTGTTATAAATAAAATTGTTTCTTTTAAATTAGATGCAGCTCCTTTTAAAGACATTATTGGGTTAATGCCAGTATTACCTTTACAATTTTTTTTATTTTTCATAAATTTTTGTAAACAATTTTTAATTAAAAAAAATAGGTGGCAACACCAAATCAAATTTTTTATTAAGGCCTATTAGACATCTATATCTTAAAATTTAACTGAAAAATGTGATGAATTTTATTTTTGCAATTCAGGTGGCAACTCTATTAAAAATGTCATTTTTGAGATATATTTTTCTAAAAAGTATTTATCTTCATACCCGTGCTGTATACTAATCTATGTCGATTATTACTATATTTTTGTGATATAATTAATTATTAATTTCCAAAAAAAAGATGGCAGCTCCGGCTTGAAATATTTTTTTTTATTAAGGCGTTTTTAAGCAACTTTCATTTCAACAGAAGAAAGAAGTGAAATATTTTATTTATTTAATACATATAGGCGTCACGACCCAGCTCAAATCAAACGATCTACAATCCATAGATTTTCGAATAATATTGTACAAACAATTTTTTAAATCGATGTGGCGTTTTTGAGTGATTTTCATTTGAAAACATTTTCAACGTTTTTTATATATGCCTGTACGAGGTGTGTTCAAAAGTATTTCGAATTTCGATATTTTTGTGGCGATATGTTGGTACTCATGTCTCTCACTCATGCCGACGAGTTCGGCCATTTTGAATGATTAGTTAATTGTTGACAGTTGCTTTGCTTGCACGTGTTTCGCCTCATCTTCGGTGTTTACCTATTCAAAAAGATGGATAAAAGATCCTCTATCAAATTTTGTGTGAAAAACGAAATTAAGTGCGCGGATGCATTCCGAATGTTGACTGTGTCATACGGAGAAGCTACTTTGGACCAAAGCAACGTTTATCGGTGGACAAAATGTTCTCAGAAGGCCGTGAAGATGTGAACGACGAAAAGCGTGCCGGACGCCCGAGCACTTCAACAACAGACGAAAAAATTGATGAAGTGAAGAAAATGGTATTGGCCAATCATGGAATCACCATTAGAGAAGTTGCTGGGGACCTAGACATATCGATTGGCTCGTGCCATTCGATTTTTTCAATGATTTGGGCATTAGACGGGTCGCCGCGAAACTCGTACCAAAACTGCTCAATTTCGACCAAAAGCAGCATCGCATGAACATTGCATGCGTGAGATGTTGGACTCTGTCCATGACGACCCAAATTTGCTCCAGAGGGTCATAACTAATGACGAATCGTGGGTTTATGGTAATGACGTGGAAACCAAAGCTCAATCATCTCAATGGAAGCTGCCGCACGAACCGAACCCGAAAACCGAAAAAAGCGCACCAAGTTCGGTCGAATGTAAAAGTTTTGCCTACCATTTTCTTCAATTGCAGGGGCGTTGTGCATCATGAGTTCTTGCCAAAGGGTAAAACGGTCAATAAGGAATATAACTTGCAAGTTATGCGCAATTTGTGCGAAGCAATCCGCCTGAAACGCCCGGAATGCATGTAGAAGAACAAAAATTGGCTCTTGCATCACGATAACGCCCCTGCTCAGACATCGTTGCTTGTGCGCGAGTTTTTGGCCAAAAACAACACGTTGATGACGCCACAGCCACCGTATTCCCCAGAACTGACCCCTGTGACTTTTTCTTATTCCCGAAGCTGAACGAAGCTACGATTGACGAGATAAAGACGGCATCGAAAAAGGAGCTGAACAAGATAAAAAAAATGATTTTTTTAAATGCTTCGAAGATTGGAAAAAACGTTGCCACAAGTGCATAATATCTTATGGGGATTACTTTGAAGGAGACAAAATGGAAATTAATGAATAAATAAATAATTTTTGAAAAAACACAAAATTCGCGATATTTTTTGAACACACCTCGTATGTATGTATAAGTATATGTAGAGAAAAACTGTGCAAATAAATGGCCTAAGCTCTATTCAGTCCAGCGCACTTTTCCGTAACATTTGAAAATTTGCTTTCCAAAAATTTATTTTCCTTTAAGATACATTTTTAGAAATTTATTTATTACTTCACAACTTACACCAGTTAGTTTAAAATAAATATCTAAATCAACATCATAACTCCATTTCAGAAACGAAAACTTTCGGTAGGCCCGAAATTCGGGATTCAGAATTCCATTATTAGATGACTTACAAATAGACATAATTTTTGGCGCACAAATACATACATATATTCACCGTACATTTGCAATATATTCCTATGTTTGTATTGTATATTTAAGCACTTATGTATGTGTATGCGTGTGTAGTCGTATGCATATATGCACAATCAATTTTTACACACATTTTGATAAACTGCATTTGAATGCTCGCTTTTCGTTACTCTTACTTTTTTTATATTTTTTTTTTGTGTGTTCTTATGTGTGCAACCTCTTGAAGATAATAATAATTTAGTGCTGTTGAAATGACTTTTGACCATCACATCCACAATTGATATTTCCCTTATAGCAATTCAAGCAAAGTTTGAATCTACATACACACACACACACATGCATGCATACATGCAAATGCCACACTTGCTTTGTATTGTCAGCTTTTGTATAGGTGAGAGGTGTTCATAACTACAGTTTGAATAACAACAAATTGGGGTTTTTGTTTTTGTTTTTGAAAGTACTGCAGCTATTTCAAAAGTTACTGCTTCAATGGATTTAGGTTTACTCTTTGAAGTTATTAACTTCGCTTAATCTTAACTTAAGGATACACAGGTGTTATATTCATCGATTTTCATACGTATCAGGAAGCCTTGTTGGGTGCTAAATATACTGATTGTACAATTCTGATACGATCTCTGTAGATCAAAGTTAAGGGTTTGAACTCAGTTTGAACTCTCTACTTCCAGGTGAGCCAAAGATTTCAAGGCATTTGTATCTATAATGAGCAGAGAAATGTGGAATGTTTTGATATGTCGATATCTTCAATAAATATGACCTGCGATTTTCAATCTGAATTTTTAGCAATAAAAAAGTATTAAGTAAAGTGCCCAAAGGTATTAGGCATCCCATTAATTACTAAATTTTTCGTTTTAAAATGATCTTTTATTAATAAATCCGTACAAATTAAAGGAATTATCAGGTCAGTCCATAAGTTCGTGCGTATTTTACCCATACTTTCACTTTTGCACGATTTTTGCATACAAAAAATTATTCGCGGAATATAACGGAACTATTTATATTTTTTTTTATATATTGTGGATTCAACAAGTGATTTTAATCGCGGATAGAAGCACGTGTTGTTAAAAAATAAAATGGGATCTTCGAACGCGTATAAGGGGCATATTTTGTATTTTTTGTATAAAAGTAGTAAAAATGCAACAACTGCTGCTGCAGAAATAAACACTGTTCACGGAGAGGATACCGTGAGTGTAAGGACTGCGCAAAAGTGGTTTTCAAAATTCCGAAGTGGTAACTGCGACGTGGAGGATGCCCCGCGCGCTGGTCGTCCTGAATTCTTTAACTCCGACGCCTTGCTCGAACTCGTGGAAGCAGAGACAAATTTGACAGTCGATGTGATAGAAATGAAGAGCTCAGAGGTTAAATTCATCGCTAGGAACAGTTCACAGGTACCTGTTTCAGTTGGGAAAGGTTTCAAAGCTGGGCAAATGGGATCCGCATAGACTTTCCGTCGCCAACCTTCAGGAGAGAGTGAATGTGTGTTCTCAGCTGCTACAACGGCTTGAAAATGAAAGTTTTTTGAACCATATCGTTGCTGGTGATGAAAAATGGATCCTTTTCAATAATCCTGTTCGCAAACGCCAATGGTTAGATAAAGATAAAACACCAGAAACGACCCCTAGAGATGGCCTTCACCCCAAGGAGATTCTCCTGTCTATTTGGTGGGATATGGCCGGTATTGTTTATTAAGAGCTTCTGGAACCCAACTAGACGATAACTGCTGATTATTATTATTCGCATCAGCTATCAAACCTGAATGAGGCACTTAACAAAAATCGACCGTCTTTAGTGAATAGTCGCAAAGTTTGGTTTCACCACGACAACGCAAGACCTCATACCGCAAGGCAAAGATTAGGCAAGCTGAACGAGCTCGGATGGGAGCTAATGCCGCATCCACCATACGCTCTGGATATTGCACCTTGTGATTATCAGCTTTTGCGCGGACTTCAATCCCATATGAGTAACAAGAACTACTCCTCAAAAGAAGCTATAAAAAGGGATATCGAAGCGTACTTTTTTGCTTTTTTTCCTTTTTTTCTCTAAATGTTCGACGTGGTGGTCGTCGGATACACTCTTGATATCTGACCTCTGTACTTCGTGCCACTCGCTGAAGAAGTGATGTCGGGATGCCATTAACTTCACGAACGAAGTTCAGAGACTTTGAGGTTTTTTTTCCTTGTTCACTCCACTCGGGAGCATGGGACCTCGACAAGACTTAGTTTTGCGTTGGTTTCGTTAATCTATCATATTTTGCTTTCTGACAGGGTAGGTAATTAGCCTGCCGCTATCAGTCCTAGGTAGTGGGAGTGCCCACCTGTCGTTGCTTAGGATCAACGCCTTCTTACTGCTTGAAGCGCCATCTGTGTGTCACATTTTTCTGGCAGAAGGATCACACAGACGGTTGAGGACTTCACTAAATTTAGTGCGGCTGCGCTATTACCGCGATTGCCCGCTTCCTCTTGCTGGCGCTACTGATGCAATGTGTTTTTTTTTTTTTTTTTTAGCAGCCACAATGCAAGTAATGCGCTGACTTTTGCGCGGGAGTAAGGATTGGAAGCGTAAGGTTGTTGGGGTTGCAGCGCATTTTAAAGGATGATTTAAATTTGTTTCCGTATAAAGTGCAATTGACACAAAAAAATATTGCCGACAGACCATTCACGTCGCCTGGAATACGGCTAAATAGACGCTCGAATGGTTGATACTGAACCCAATTTTTGGAAGCAAATTTTAATGACTGACGAGGAACATTTTAACCGTCTGCCAGCGTGAATAAACAAAATTGCCACATTTGGGGAACTGAGAACATACACACACGAAATCCATGAAACGCCATTGCATGACCGGAAAGTAACTGTTTGGACCGGCATTTGCGCCAAAACCATCATTGGGCCATATTTTTACCGAGAAAACGTAACGATCGATGGAAACCGATATCGATGGATGTTGGCTCATTATGTCTGCCCGCAAATGCGTGAGAAAGGTTTAGACGATTACTGGTTTCAACAAGACGGTACGCCATGCCACACTGCGAAGGCAACAATTGAATTTCTGCAACGAAAATTCCCGGGACGTCTAGTGACGAAAAGCGGCGACATCGACTGGCCCCACAGATCACCTGACTTAGCCCCCGGACTTCTTTTTGTGGGGTTATCTGAAAAATAAGGATTACGCCAACAAGCCGCAGACTAGCTTAAGACAAGCATTCGTGCCGAAGTCGACGCTATAAAACCCGAAATACTTGACAAGGTGAAGCAAAAGAAAGATCGCAGGAAATAGATCGCAGTTTGTGATTGCTAATAAAGGTGGCCACTTGATTCATATTGTATTCAAAAAATAGTTTTAATAAATTGTAACCAAACCAATAACCAAACCAAATAAAAATTCCTCACTTATACAAATAAGTGGTTTTTTGTTTTTTTAAAGTTATTCAATGTTTTCATACCAACATAAAAGATGTCGCACCTGTATATATAAAAATTAATATCTATATATATTATATTATATTACTTAAAATCTGAATTTTTTCTCTGTTTTTTTTTTTTGGTTTATTTTTTTTTTGTTAACTATCAGAAAATTGCATTAAAACGTCTACTAAACATACTTATATATATGTACTCATCATAATTACTCTCCCTAAATACCTCACAGAAATAAGTATATGTGCAAGGGTATTTTCAAATGAAAAACTGTAAAGAAGCAGGAGAAAGGTTCAACCAATAATTTTAATATACAATATATTTAGAAAAAATAGGAACAAAAAATTATACAACAAAAATTCAAATTGACTAAATTTATTAAGTTAAAAAAGAAATGAAAATAACTTCATATGAAATAAATATATGTGCATTGGCCTTGCTTTACACTTTTTTCAACGTGTCTATAACTTTCTATTTTCTAATAATTAATATGTTTTTCATTTTGAGAAAGAACATCATTTCGTCCCCTTAGTATAACAATAGCCTATGTGCTCATAGGCTATTATTTTTTTATTGAATTTTTGGATTCTCCATCGTCGATTTTATATGGGGTAAAAATTTTGTAAAATTCTAGTTCTACAAAGTGGGTCAAAACGTCAGTCAAAAAATAATAAATATTTACAGACATAACGAAATTTGAGGGAGAGCTACTTTCGACAAAAAGTTTGAAATTAATTTTCTCAAAACATCAAAAAATTTATAGGCTATTTTAATACTAAGGGGACGATTTATACGCTTAGGCTCAGAGTCTGTCAAGTTTTGATGAGTGGAATCACCTATCTTTTCCCACTCTTCCTCTAAAGCACCTTTCAGGTCTTTGATTGTCTCAAACTACCGACCATTTTTATAAATAAGGGCCAACAATATTCCCCAGAGGTCGTTAATTGAGTTTAAATCGGGACTTAGTGGTGGCCAATCCTGAATTATCTTGACGATAGGAAGGCCTTCGTTAAACAAGCCATATGGATTGGGGCGTTGTCTTGCTGGAAAGCCCAGTCGCCTCCGTATATGTTTCCCGCAAACTCAATGAGAACATTGTCTAATATTTCAACATAGAATTCTGCGTTAGTTCTTGTCGGAATAAAACAATTTGGAGACTTTACACCCTGTCCGAAAGCGGCCCAAATCATCAAAGACCAGTCACTGTGGTTCCGCTTATGGCGCATTTACCGTGGTTGCCTAAAGTCCCGCCAATATTTCTGGCGACCATCTAAGTTGAACTTTTTTTCGTCCGAAAATAGAACGTTTCGGAACTCGTTTGTCCAAAATTTATATTTTCCGGCAAATGATAAACGAGCCTTAATGTGGCGTGCTCTCAGTACCGGCTCCCGCAAACAATATTTAAGTGTTCCGTCCTCGACCAAAATTTGATGTATTCGTCTATCGGTGACCTTAAGACTTAAATGGTGTTTGATTTCCTTTTAAGACATTTCTTTTTGAGCAGCCAAACGACGAATTTCCCCTTTGCATGTGCTGTCGATGTCAGTTGATCTGCCGCTTCGGTTGAGTTGACCACATGTTTCTGGATTTTTAAGAAAGTTGCTTATGGTATTCCTATACCGATTCACTCTAGCAGAAATTTCATAAATAATTTTGCCACTTTCGCTTAGCCCTTTAATCAGACCGCGCTCTTTATCGGATAAATGTCTTCTACGGGGCATTCTATAGATTGACCCATCAATAATTAATTTATTCTTTGTTCAAAAGAAGTAAACTAGATTACTTAGATTTTTCTTTATGATATCAATGCAAATAACGCAAAATTTTTTGATAACTTGCTCTCTATGCTCTCAATACTGATCTCTGATTGCACATATACTTATTTCATATGAAAACCAAATCTCGCAGCACAAATTTGTAATAACAGTACTAAGAATAATGACTAAACACGAATTTTGCAACCGAATAGTGAAGTTGGACTCCAACTGCAGACTTTGGCATACCAAACAAAAATGTACCATTACTATCAACAAAGATATCGGTATAAAAAACTTTGCATATATACTTATTTCTGTGAGGTACATACATACATACATAAATTCAATTTAATATATTTATAAATATTATATGTAATAAATACTATATATAAAATAAATACTGAGACGTACACAATTCGTATTGGTAAATTGGCAAACACCTACGTACTTGGATAGGTCTTGTAAATTCTCTACAGGAAATGATTTTAGACATCCTGCTCAGGGGAAGTGGCAAAGAAACAGGTTTGAAAAGTTTTCGCCGAAACTTCAACACGACCAAAGTGCATCTACAATTGGCGTTTATACCGAAATCTGACTTTTGCTGTATTTATTGAAGCAAACTGCTGCCGACTCACAGACGAAAAGTTTCCAGGAAGTGTTAGCGATTATGAGTTGTTGGGTATGTGAGTGTGTATGTGGTGGATTAAAAGGCATGTACAGGTTGTGTATACATACATAGATATGCTACTTAAAAAGGAACGTCCATGCACTCCTTTATTATATCTAGTCTGTATGTGTGTGGGTGTGTATGAAGTTTTGTCATGCGGCCGTTGGCTTGGCACTTAGTGAGCGCTTAATGCTCTCGTAGCATGTGAAGGGTGTACTTTGTAAGTTTAGCGACATCTTAATTCCTATCAAGATAAGAAAGCCTTTGACCTTTATGGATTAAGAAATGGCCTCATAAATATAAAATAATTGTAATTTAAATGATTTGTAGTGTGTGCAAGGATATATAAATTTTTAACATATTTTTAATGAATATAAAAAAATTAATTTTATAATTTTGCATGGAAATTAAGCTTTACGAAAAAAATGTTTTTAAGTATTAAATAATATTATGTTAAGTGTACAAATAAATTCCAACAATTTTTCAACTGCAGCAAAAATTAATTTATTATGAAAGTTGTTTGTACGTTGGCTCTTACTCGTATTCGAAGTATTGTCTGTTATTAGCGATTATTTTCTCCCAATTTTCTGATCGCATTCGGATATCATGGCGAAAGAGTTTTTCATTTTTCTAAGCTGACCACTAATCGATTCGATTTTTGATATCTTCATTTGATATAAAGTTCTACTACGACAGGTTACATGCCATCAGAGTTGGGCATTTTGCACTACCACTAATTTTTTAGTGATAGTTAAAATTAGAGTTTCATTATCACTAAATCTTCAAATCACTAAATCCGCTTATTCCACTAATTTTGTAGTGCACTATGCCCAACCCTGCGTGACATCGACCGAAAGAGGTGACAATCGGAAGTGATGAAGTCTGGTGAATACGACAGTTGAGGTAAAACTTCCCAATTTACCCTTTCCAAAGAGGTTTTTGACCGGCGCCGCAGCATGTGGATGAGTATTGTCATCAACGTTGGCAGATTGACAGTATTTTAAACGTTTTTTTTTAATTACCTTATAAAACAAATTACAGTATTTCCGGAGTTTCAGATTTTAACGAGTAAATTAAAACATCTTTAATTCAATTTTTTTTAAATTATAATAAAAAGCCTCAGAGCAACTTTAACAAAAAAAAAAGGAAATAAATTAGGAATACCAGCATTCTTTGGTATTTAAGGAAAAAAGACTTCTTAAAGCATGTTTCGGAGTGCACTACATTTGAGGCATCGAATCAAATCTGTACAAAAATTAACAAAGTTATTTACAAATAATAATGAAACTGAACTTCATTAAAAAAAAATGTGACTCCTTTTAAATTTTTTTGATTGTGAAGGCTGGTTTTGTTTAGTTAAGTACAATTGAAACTGTTCATGTTATTTTATTTTAATTTAATTATTTCTTCTTAAAAATCCTCAAAAACCTTACAAATCTCTTAGTTTTGGAGGTTAAAAATTTTTTTAATTAAAAAAAAGAGCAATGGAATTATAGTTATATAGTTTTTCTTTTATTGGAAATTAAAATTACAAAACAAAAAAAAAACAATCTAGCAAAACTGATTGTCACCTAGAATTATAATTTTGTTTTTTTTTTAAATTAAAAATTTGTTGAAAAAGAATTTGGCTACACTGGTTATCATGTAGAATTATAGTTTTGAAGTTTTTTTAGAAATCTAAAATACATATAAAATCTGTCAACAATGGTTGTTATGTAGAATTATAAATTTGTAGTTTTTTTTAATTAAAAATTTGTTGCAAAAGAATTTGGCTACACTGATTGTCATGTAGAATGATAATTTTGTAGTTTTTCTGTTTGTGCGAATTTAAATAAAAAAGGAAAAACAAAATCTGGGAACTCGTATTGTCATGTAGAATTATAATTTTGTAGATTTTTTATTAAAAATACATAAAAAATTTGGCAACACTGGTTGTCATGTAGAATTATAAATTTGTAGGTTTTTTGGATATTTTGAAATATATTGAAAAAAAAATCTGCCAACAAAAAAGCACAACAATCTGGCAACTATAGTTCTCATGCAGAATTTTAATTTTGAAGTTTTTTTAGAAATCAAAAATATATAAAAAATCTGGCAACAACGGTTGTCATGTAGTATTATAAATTTGTAGATTTTTTTTAATTAAAAAAAAAGTTTAAAAATCTGGCTACACTGATTGTCATGTAGAATGATAATTTTGTAGTCTTTCTGTTTTTAATTTAAATGGCAACTCTGATTGTCATGTAAAATAATAATGTTGTGTAATACGTAGTAAAAAGTGAAAATTTCTTTTCTGTTAAAAAAAATAAATACAATTAAAGAAGAAAATAAATTTGCGGAAATGACATTTATTTGGCACTTGACATTTTGGCACAAAAAGCTGATGTAGAGTCACTAATGCTTGAAGCTTATGTTCTTCGCAGTTGTCCAAACATTCATAATGAGAGGGCCTTTCATAAGTGGCGCCTAGATTTAAGTAATGAATAATTCCTAGGCGGTAGCCTTTTTATGTCATCTTTGACATTTATCAAATTTGGCATATGTATAATTTTACAAGATAAAACAATGGATTAAAATTATTGAAACTTTTATGAAAAAAGACGATCATTAAGAACAACATATCGCACAATTCGTAGTTTTTTTGTGTAAATAATCATCCGAATCACGGCGGCCGCCGTAGCCGAATGGGTTGGTGCGTGATTACCATTCGGAATTCACAGAGAGGTCGTTGGTTCGAATCTCGGTGAAAGCTAAATTAATAAAAAACATTTTTCTAATAGCGGTCGCCCCTCGGCAGGCAATGGCAAACTTCCGAGTGTATTTCTGCCATGAAAAAGCTCCTCATAAAAATATCTGCCGTTCGGAGTCGGCTTAAAACTGTAGGTCCCTCCATTTGTAGGACAACATCAAGACGAATGAGTTGACAGTTCAGAGGTTTGTGAAAAAAGTGCAAGAAACTGGTTCTACCGAAGATAAAAAGGGCAGGCAGACCAGAAATTGGGCATTCTGCCAAAAATATTGCTGCGCAAGTGTTGCTTAACAACCTTCAACATCGATATTTCGACGTTTTCAACAATTTTTAGTAAGCATTCACGAATCGACTGTTTAGCGGATTTTACCTGTGCTCATAGTGGAGATTCAAGTGATATTTGTAGGGAAATCTATTTCCTACCACCAATCCGATACCGAATTCGCGCTACTTTGTATTACAGTTGCACTTCTAGTATAAGGGCACCTGTTGTTGTTGTTGTTGTTGTTGTTGTTGGTGAGGTGGTTGAATATTTCTGAGCTGAAATGCTCCTAATTAGTGACCAGCACCGTTTTACTACCACTATCTCGTGTGATGATGATGTTTTTTTTTTTTTTTGTTTCCTAGTCAGATCCATTTAGTGAGGTCCAAGTATAGCAGCAAATCCTTTATCTCGATGTCGGAGATCTACTTTGCTGCAGAAAAGGCTTACCGAAGGATCGGAGTCGTGCCCTGGCTAGTCCCGGACATTCACATAAATAGTGGAACACACTTTCCTTCGCCCCTTCCGCTTGACAGCTTCTACAGATAGGATTGAAGGGTAGATTGAGTCTAGCTGCATGATCCCCTACTTTCCAATGTCCTGTAAGGGTTGCAGTGATGGGTGAAATGTTTGGCCGAGGACATCCTAGCAGGTCATTCGTCCTTTGGATTTTGTGGTGATTCCATGAGTTTTTTGTTGTGATACATGTAGGTATTTGCTTCCATCTTCTTTCGGCTAAAGCATGATAGTGTGAAGCAATGGATACTTTTAGTGTGTTCAGTAGGGTGGAGACTGCCACCGCCTCTGCTATGTCTAGTGTCGAGCCCTTTCTTGCTAGCTCATCCGCTATCTCATTGCCCCGTCATCCCTGATATAGGTTCCCGGTCAAAGGCGCCTGCAGTCAAGAAACCTTCCACTTTTTTCAGAACCGGACGTTCAAGGTGCATTACCTCAAATCATAAAAAATAAAATCATAATTGCTGCATTTGCTGTGGTCGTCATCAAACAGCGGGGTGCTTCAACTGAGACTTTACGCTACTCTTGTTTGGAAGTTGTTTTCATAAATATAAATATTTTTTTCCACCGTGGTTCCTAGATGGAAAACAGGGCTATAGTGGGTTCCAAACCTTGTGGAGAGAATCGAGTCCCCCCGGATGTACTTTATTTAAGAACACTTTTATGTAAAGAGTGATCAATTTAGAGGTATCGGATTTTAAATTAAAATAAAACACCCATAATCAAACTGATTGAGCAATCTTTATTTTTTTTTTTTTTTTTTTGTAGAACCATTCATGACATTTATTTTTTAAAGACAATCCCTTTCAAATGTTGGCCGCAGCTGCGCCGTAATTCGGTCATCCGTAAGCACAAATTTTGAATGACTCTTTGGAGGACTTCGGTCGGGACCTCGTGAATAACTTTAGTAATATTGGCTTCCAATACCTCAATCGAAGCTGGTTTAACCACAAAGCATTTTTCCTTAACATACCCCCACAAATAAAAGTCCAAAGGTGTGATATCACGTAATCAACTGGTCCGAGACGAGAGATGAATTTAAAGTAAATCCGTTGTTTCACGAGCTGTAGGGCAAATAGCGCCGCCCGCCGTATTGTTGGAACCAAATGTTGTGGAGATCATGGATTTCAATTTCCAGCATCAAAATGTCATTTGTAATGGTGCGATAGCATTCGCCATTCAATGTTGCATTGGTGTCAGCCTCGTCTTTGAAGAAATATGGACCGATGATTCCTCCAGCTCATAGGCCGCACCAAACGGTTGTTTTCAATGGATGTAATGGCTGTTTTTGAATAGCTTCGGGTTGTTGTTGTTGAGGTGGTTGAACGTTTCTGAACTGAAAATGCTCCTAATTAGTGACCAACACCGTTTTACTACCACTATCTCATGTGATGATGATTTTTTTTTTTTTGTTTCCAAGTCAGATCCATTTAGTGAGGTCCAAGTATAGCAGCAAATCGGGTTGTACTATTGTACGATTTAAAAGTTGTTGAAGCGTAAGACTTTCCATGATAAAATGTCATGAAAAATTTAAAAAAAATTATGAATTTAGTTTGACAGTAGACACGCGTGATTTGTAAAAAAATCCTATTGGCAAAAGTATCTGCATCTAATCCCCCTTTAGTACGCTCCACTTGCTTCAAAACAGACGCCAGCGGGCAGCAGGTAAACAGATGTGACTCTAGCGACCCCTTTGCCCGAATAAGTCGGTGTGGTTTTCTTACTTTGTTTCGCCCGCCAACAGGAATTTGTTTGCTACCCAAAGGTTTCATGACCGAAGTGGATAGTTTTGAGCTGCTTGATTAGTATGCAAAAGATTTTTTCTACCCAGTGAATGGCAATCAGTCAAAAATTGCCTCCACTTGCATGCGCTTCGGCAGACGAATCCATCCATTTTCTGTTGCATATCAGTTACTATAGATATAATGCCATATTTATATATACAAATATTATATTATAGTAGCAGCAGCCGATTAGCTGAAAATAGTTTCAATTTGTGTCTCATGTAATTGATTTATTTTATTCTATTTCATTTTAGTTCATTTTAGCCTTTTGCATATACATATATCTCCTATACATAAATGTTTGCATAAATTTCCAATATTTTTCAGCTAATTGCTTTGCATAGAGCTATGCGCAGTAGAAGTTCGTTCTTATCGTTCTAACCAAGACGCAGCAGCACTTTTTCTTTTCAATAAACTTAAGCATTTTTCAAAGTTTTAAAACACCCACACCACGTCACCCCCCACCTCCCCACCTACATATATCCGAGCATCGAGATTGGCTTGAAATAAATATGCATAGCTTGGCGAATAATTAAAATCGCCATAGCCACTTGAACTCATTCCTTCCGCTCTGCGTCTATCGTAGTCATTTTATTCGCCGCGAGCATTTTTTAACTTACCGCCACCCGTTGCCCGACGATTGCCACTTTGGCGCGCTTTATTGCGTTTATAGTTCGGTAGTAATCCGTGCTAAGATAAGCGCCGCACTTTATAGCCGACAATTAAACACTTCACTTTAATCTGTTTGCGATAATTATGGGAACAAGTACTCTTGCATCTAAGTATTTATCTACGCGCAATTAGCACCTCTTTTTGCGTCATCCTTCGGAGAAGTATTCGTGTGTATGTGTGTGTGTGTATATATTTGAATTGTGTCTGGGAATTGCATGAGATCGTTTAAATGTGAAAAAATACACATGCTTGTATACATATGTTCGTGTGTGTGAATGTTTATACTTATACTCGTATGTCACATAATTACCTCTTTAGTGGAGCTCCCAATTGCACAAAAGTATTTTTTTTTGTTTTGAAATTAAGATCTGCATCAAAAACGAGTCCTCTCTAGTGGAAAATAGTAAAGGGGTTGAATAGCCCGCCATTTTGATGTCACTTTTGAAGCTGTCATTTTTTAATATTTGACAAGTAGAAACTACGCCATTAATAAAAATGGAACGCCACACGCTTAAACAACGCATTGAAATTATTAAAATCTTCTTTTCTTATATTATATATAGAAATGAATGTTTGTCTGTATGTCATCGATGAACTCAAAAACATACGGACCGATTATTATAAAAATTGGTATATAGTTATATGTATTTTAGCACGGAGAAGGTTTGTAGAATATGATCATTGCTACCACTCGGCACCAGGTGGCGCTGCAGAGTAGTAACTTCTGCCCCGTCCAACCGATTGTCAGAAAATCAGTGTGACCATGTATTTTTACACAGAGGAAACGAATATGACATATTCATAGATGTAACATAGATTTTGATTGAAGACGTATGTTTGGCAATCGCTAAAAAGGCACTGGTGCAACTGGGAATGCCTGCTTCAAGCCGACCTGCAAACAACTATTTCGATCGTGATTTACAACGCGAAACACACTATGATTCTGACGAACTGGGGACATTCGTTAGAACAAATCTTCCGCAGTTAATTTCAGAACAACGCATTGCGTTTGACAGAATTATGCGTGCAATCACAGAACAAAGCGATGCGCTGTTTTTCATAGATGCGCCCGGTGGTACAGGCAAAACTTTTCTTCTTCCACTAATGTTGGCAACCATACGATCACTAAATAATATTGTACTGCCTATTGCATCATCTGGAATTGCAGCAACTCTTTTGGATGGTGGCCGAACAGCGCATTGAGCATTGAAACTGCCGTTGAATTTGCGAAGCACTGAAGCACCAACATGCAATATCAGCAAAAACTCTGGAATGGGAAAAGTACTCCAAACGTATCAAATTATCATATGGGCCGAATGTGCAATGTCTCACAAGAAAGCATTGGAAGCGCATGACCGTACACTGCGAGGTTTGAGAGGAAATTTTGCAAAACAATTATTGGATATTGGAAATAGGCGAATGGAAATTGATGAATCTACACAATGTATCACCCTACCAGCAAACTTCTGTAAGATCACAGAAAGCCTCGACGCATCGCATCCCAAACATTGCACAAAACAACAAAAACCATCAGTGGCTCAGTACGCGTGCTATATTAGCAACCAAAAACATCGAGGTCAGTGCCATCAACTTCAGCATTCAGCATGGAATACCCAGTGAAACGACAACATATAATATAAGTCCATCGATACTGTGGAGAATCATACCGAGGTTGTCAACTATCCAACTGAATTCTTGAATTCGCTTGATTTGCCAGGAATGCCGCCGCACGTTCTTACATTGAAAATTGGCGTACCCATCATTCTTCTTCGAAACATAAATCCACCACGAACTTGCCACGGAACCAGACTCTCAATCAAGAAAATAATGAACAATGTTACCGAGGCAACAATTTTGACTGAAACATTCAAAGGTGAAGCCGTAGTGTTGCCACGCATCCCAATGATCCCGACAGATATGCCATTCGAATTGAAAAGTTTACAGTTCCCGGTGCGACTAGCTTTCGCAATGACTATTAACAAAGCACAAGGACAATCGTTACAAGTGATTGGGTCATTGAAATGCATGAAAATTATCCGAAATTCCATCGAAAAGTCATCTTGAGTGATGAGGCCCATTTCCTCCTCGGTGGCTTCGTCAACAAGCAAAATTGGCGGATCTGGGACTCAGAAAATCCAAGAGTTATTGTTGAAAAGCCTCTCTATCCTCAACGTGTGACTGTTTGGTGCGGTTTATGAGCCGGTGGACCTTACTTTTTCGAAAATGAAGCTGGAGCAACAGTTACGGTGAATGGCTTGCGCTATCGAGAGATGATTAACGAATTTTTTATGGCCGGAATTGAATGGTATTGATCTGGACAACGTTTATTTTCAACAAGACGACGCTACGTACCACACAAGCAACGAAACCATTGATCTTTTACCAAAATAACACCTCTTATTGGAAACCCCTTTATTTCTACATGCAGTTAAAAGCACAAAAAGTGGTCTGAAATCGATCCAATTGATTAACGCTCTGTAACTCTTAAACTAAAAATTTTAGGCGATTACTGTAAATATGTATTTTTATTTAGAATCAAGTGAGAAATAGTTCTTCCATACTTATTTTTGACGTCCGAGTGGGTTTTAATTGTGTTGTGTCCAAATTCCTTTGAGTGACTCGCAAATGTTTTTGAGAGAACGATTCAAATGTTTATACATATAGAGTAGTAAATGTAGATATCAAATTCGTATAGACCGATATCACTTAACCTCTGTCTTGCTAAAGTTCTAGACAAAATAATCGCAAATCGGCTAACAAAACACAAGCTACTCAATAGCCGGCAAACTAGTTTTATGAGATGAAAATCAACAGCAGATACCCTACTTTTCTTAGATTATTTAGCGTCAACTAGACTCTCTTCAAAAAGCCATCTAACCCTTATGTCCCTCGATTTCGAAAAGGCCTATGACAGAATCGGCCTTCACACTATTGTGGAGCAGCTTAAAACGTGGAAACTCGCCCCAAAATTACGAAATATGTCATAAACTTTATGACCCACCATAAATTTGTGGTACGCGTTAAAAACCAACTCTCCGATATCCGGCCCATGGCCAATGGAACCCCTCAAGGCTCGCCCATATCGGTCATCATTTTCCTCATCGCCTGCAACAAACTAAGCTCCATCATATTTCGTCACAAAGACTTCGATTTTTGTGCATACGCGAACGACTTCTATATAATAATTAAAAAAAAAGGAAAAAATTCAGTAATAGACATGAGGAGCATTCTCAGGGACATACTAGAGTGGTGCAAGTATTCAGGAACAAGACTATCTCAAACGAAATGCAAATACGAACCCAATCCAGTATCAAACAAAGTTTTACGAAATTAAAGAGAAATACCACAATTACACCTTCATCTACACAGACGGATCTAAGATCGACAACAATACTACATTCAGCATAACCTCACACAACCAAGTTATAAAAATGTCAAACCTACCAAGCTATAGCTCAACATACTCTGCAGAAATTATAGCCATATGTGAAGCTATAAACACAATAAAGAGCAAAACCAAAAACTTCGCAATATGTTCTGATTCCCTCTCGGCCATCAACTCAATAGGAAACATATACAACTACGATCACTATCCAACCACCATTAGAAACATTATGATAGCGAAATGGGATCCCTACAAAATGCTGTATATCAAAATTCTTTTCGTACGAAATACTGTAAATTAACGTAATAAAATTCTGCAGTGACAAAATTCTATATTTACAGAATTCTGTATTCTTATCATTTACTTACAGCATTTCGTCAATACAGAATTTCGTCAATACAGCATTTCGGCAATACAGAATATTTTTTACAGAATTTTGAAATACAGAATTTCGTATACAGCATTTTGTAAACAGAATATTGTATCATACAGCATTACGTACCCAACCCTAGCGAAATACCCTAAAATCAAACTAATTTGGGTGCCGGGACACGCCAACATAACCGGAAATGAATTCGCTGACTACACCGCCAACCAGCACATGAAACACTAATGACAGATAACTTCAACTTAACCGACATTAAAAAACATATAAAATAAAAAAAAAAAAAAATACCAGTCTAACAGTTAGACTTGATAGAAGTGAAACCTTCCGTAAAACAAACTGAGAGAGAATAAGACGAAAGCAGCATTAGGAGCGGATAATTATAGGTTCATTATAATATTGCTATAAAGTTCATATTTTATTTTCTTCATTTTATCATTATTCATCCTCAATGTTTTCAATTTCAACAAATGATACGAGTGGCTTATGATAGATAAAATATGATACAAATGCTTTGGTTTCGATGTTGTCAAAAAAAATACCCAAACGGACCGAAGAAACAGACTTACAAATTTCTTCCATTTTCGTCTACTTGTATTCATATAAAAATTTATGTTTCTTCCCACCAAAGCTAAATGTATTAGTATATTTTTTCTTGTATTTATTCAAGGCTGAAATCCCGGCGGTACTGCAATACCGGGCCAACCCGTGGCAGAGGTGGGCAGCAAGCCCCTATAACACTCCGCGCATTTCCAAAAATTAGTTTAACATTTGTTGTCCTCCGATGGAGGATCTATCAGATGTTAAGCTGATAACCACACTACCTAGTCAATAGATTTTAAATAATAAACCTAATAAACCTTTTGAGAATTACACTCTCACAAAAATTAATGTACGAAATATTTATACCGATTCACTTAAACTGACTTTCAGTATCTAAACCAAAAGACTGTTTTCAATAAATAATCAGAAATGTCCTACAATGCAAATTTCAAAAAAAGAAAAAAATTCCATTTTCGTCTACATGTATTCATATAAAAATTTATGGCCCTTCCCACTAAAGCTAAATATATTAATATATTTTTTCTTGTATTTATTCAAGGCCGAAATACCGCCGGTACTGCAATACCGGGTCAACCCCTGGCAGAGGAGGAGCAAACCTCTAAAACACTCCGCCCATTTCCAAAAATTAGTTTAACATTTGTTGTCCTCCGATGGAGGATCTATCAGATGTTAAGCTGATAACCACACTACCTAGTCAATAGATTTTAAATAATAAACCTAATAAACCTTTTGAGAATTACACTCTCACAAAAATTAATGTACGAAATATTTATACCGATTCACTTAAACTGACTTTCAGTATCTAATATAATATCTAATATAACGCTTCGTAACTAAATAACTTTTAGACCAGCAACGACAACATGGCGCGGTAGCCGAGCGACTAGCAATGTGAGCTTCGGATCCAAAATCCTTGGTTCGAATCACGAGAAAAAATAAAAGTTATTTTTATTTAGTTGTCGCTACGTTTATATCAACATATAATATAACGCTTCGTAGCCAAGGGGGTCGCTTTTTCGTTTCACTTTTCCTCAAATCACTCCCAACGATTCTAAAGAAGTTTTCACTTCAAAAACATTTCGATAACAAACATCACCATGCATGGAACTCAGCCAACAACAGGTAAATCATACAAAAAACCACATAACGGGCTTTATAAAAAATAATAAAAATAGGGTGGCCCGACTAGACGTCATAAAGTTCGGGCGTCTTCGTCTAGGGCATACAAGGACTACACATGGACATTTAATGGCCAACACCAACCCAACTACGTGCACGTGCAACCCGGACGTAAGATGTACCATACCCCAATCCACCTTAATTGCCCACTATACACCGCCCGCAGAAGGCAAATCCTCAGCAACTCAAATCCAATGACGCATCTATCTTCCCCAACCTCCGATTCAATATCTTAAATAACCACATTCCTTAAAATAACCAACCTATACCATAGAATTTAAGACACATTACAAAAGACACAATTGTCCATATACACAGTTTAACCGTAAGGCCTCGACGCTATCGCTTTATGTTACAATTTGCTTATAAGATTTACTCTTTAAGTCAATTTTTTGTAAATAAATAAAATAAATTTTTTGTAAATAAATAAAATAAATAAAATAAATAAGTAGATATATTTAAAAAAAAAATTTTAATTTTCATATAAAGCGGAAGACCTTTTTTTACACTTAGCGAAATAGCCATATGGGATACTGAAGAAACTTGTTTTGTTTTTTGTAATAAAATAACACAGTGCGACAATTTTCAGGTCATCAGATTCTTTGGCAAATCTGTAAATATCCTCCAGTTTTAGAGAACGAATATTACTCATTCTCATGACATCGGAACCCAAAACTCATAGCCGTGACACTCACAGACAAAGTGCTCAGTGCTATCCGCCTCCTCCTAGCACGACACAGGCACACTGAGTCCTCAATGATTCCAATGGTGATCATATGCTGACCCCATCGGCTGTGTCCTGTAATGATACCGACAATCAACCGAACGTCTTTCCTTCCAAGTTTTAGTAGAAAGTTTGACAGTTTCCGCTGGACTTGTCACAAAACACTTTGCAGTGTCGGCGATCTCGTTTCCTTGAACATCGGAGTGTCCCGGAACCCATATAAGTACAAGCCTATTTTGTCTTGCGACAGAATGAAGCTTCTTCTTGCATTCTTGAGCAATATTTGAGGTTTGGTTCGCGTTCTCCAAGGCCTTCAGTGCAGCCTGACTGTCACTGAAAACTCGAATCTGTTTCCCGCTCCATCTCCTCTCGATTATCCATTCGGCTACTTTCAGGATGGCAAAAACTTCCATTTGGAAAATTGTTGCCATTTCCCCCATAGCATGTGATACTTATTACTATCGTTTAAGTACCGTCCGGCTCCAGACCCTATTTCATTCTTGGACCCATCGGTAAAGAAAATATCCGTCAAACCTCCCTGAATTCATTCTGCTCACGCAATGGAAATCTGACATCAAATTTCCTTCCAAATGAAACTGTGTGTATCAGGTCGTCTTTAGGTGCCAAAAACAGTGCATACTGCTCAGATACAACTTAAAGATTTCTCTGTGTCTCGAAGTTCCGTCTTCGTGCCAGAAACCATATTTATGGAGTCTACACATTGCCTTTATTGCTTCCTGTTGTATTAAAGGGTTAATATATTCTACAAAAAGATTCCCTGGGAAATTTCACTAGGGGTTGTCAAAGACATTGAGCACCTATGGGTTAAACGTACTTGAAAAAAGTGTAACAAAAAAATCCATATAAATATTGCATGCATTCATTTTAACTATACCAAGCTTCCATACTTATGATTACCTACATATGTGTGGCCTCCTCTGCGTTGGAAAGATCAGTTGGAGAAGGACTTGGCTTCACTTGGTGTGTCCAATTGGTGCCGGTTAGCACGAGAAAGAAACGACTGGCGCGCTTTGTTAAACTCGGCCAAAATCGCATAAGCGGTTATTGCGCCAATTAAGAAGAAGAAGAAGATCCACCGATGCTCGACATTAGTCTGCTCAGCATTTCCGTGATCATCGCTGCTTTAGAGGCCGCGTGCCCTATCTGGGGCCAGAAAGTAGGCCTACAATCGGATTGAGTGGCTATTATTTCACCGCTTTTTTTGTTACTAGGGATGTGTCGTCTAGTTGCATGCTGACCACTAGTGGCATGTGGCCTTCGGTCTTATGTTTTGCGAGCTGCAGTCCATGGTTCTCAGGCCGAAATTGGGTCCTTAACATGACTTGGTTCAACTTCCTCCTGACATCCTCGATATCTCGTATAACGTTCGGCTGTAATGAAGAGTCTGAGTTGCACAGATTTACATATGTACATGTTTACATAATGTGGAATAAAAATGTTAACAGCACTTTATTTATAAGCAAAAAACATGCTATTCGAAAGGAAATGCGAACTCTAAAATGAAGGAGGAAAATAAAAACTCAAATTTATATAAATGCGCAGCAAGGCGAAGGTGCAAAGGCACAAAATTAAGCATTTTAACAAACCTAAGGCCGCTACTCCATTGCATTAGCATACAGTTAAACAATGCAAATCATCGTTACAGTCCAACGTTAAACCATATTCTAATTAAAACTAAATTCTAATTTATATTTATACTTAAATTTTAAATTCTAATTCTAATTTGATTTTTAAAATTTTGTGAATCAGAAATGCGTTAAAACTATTTTCTAGCTAAAATGAGAGAGTACAGAGCTACCCATATGAAAAGGAAAAGTTTATTCCACAATATAAAGAAATCTGAGTTATTTAATTATGTACTTCACCCTGTGCACACGATGTACAAAATATAAAGGTGGCGCCCATCTCATACTGCTAATCCGCTCTAAGTGAATTTGGCAGAATCGATGTGTGTCTGTCGTCAAACTTGTGCAATTTATTCGCGTATTGTTTGTGTAATTTTTTTCTTCTTCTTGTATTCTAATTTGCATGTTCACTTTTCTACAGCTATCCTTGTATGTTGTCGTTTTTCAGTGGTTTCTACTGCATCCAAAACGGCAAAGTTTAAGAATCATATTATTAATTGTGGTGCAATGGTCAGCGATCATGACCCTGATAGAAATCCATGAAGTTAAGTGGAGTAAATTAGAAAAGAGTTAAATTTCATTTTGAATGAGACTTTTTGCAAAAAAAGATGTAGGATTAAACTATTAGACATAAGTTATTGCGACAAATTGGTAACATTTGAATTGATTGGCTCATGAAAAACGCCGATTTTAAGTTGAAATATCGTTTACTTGAAAATGTTTATGATTTACAGGTTCTTCATCTTCTATAAGTCTTTCATGTTTTATCTTCCAAAACGGAAATATTGTGTAGAATACATCCAGATATAATCATTTTAACGAATGAGTCCGCGTGTGTAACAATGTAACAAATTGTTCATATTTCCTCTTCTTCGTATTAGTCCCGACTTACACAGGGAAACATTTGAAAGAGAAACATTTTGCTCGTGATAGAAGGACGGGCGGAGAAGAGAGAGGGGTTTTTGTTTCCGATATTGGCGACACGCTTTGTGCTACTTAATCGCATTGTGAAACTTAAAGAAGTAAGCGTCGAAAACAGCGAATGTTGCCAAAATCAATTTTGCCCGTTTGGATGCGAATGAAATATCAAAAGATAATTTCCAGTGTCGTTCACACAGATGTTTCTTTATATCACTTTAAGCTGACTATGGCAGAGTTAACCCCATTTTTTTTTTTTAAACCTTTGTTTGTGAAAAAAAGTTGTTTTTCTTATTTCGAGATGACTCATTTCGAAGGAGGTTGAAGAAAAATGAATATAATAAAATCTGTATCGTAAACTATGAAATGCTATTTATTTATGGATTCGGTGGAAGGCAAGCAAAACATGTACATATAAGCTAGAAAAAAAAAGAAATCAGCTGGTATCATTGCCACAATTCAATACCGCCCACCTCGTTTTAAAAAGTTTTTATAGCAAAAGGCATAGAAATTACAAACTATTACGCAAAATGTTCAATTGAAATTCAGATACACACACATCTACATACATACATAAACATAAAAATAAAATTCTTAAATTATATCATCATTCTGTGAAATTCACTGAGAGCGGGTTAGCGATTTACAGAGCGCGTGGCATTCTGTATTCTCTTATCCGTGATTGAAATATATGTACATAATCCACGATGATACTACTTTTTTGGCACATGAATCACGCTGTAAGCAAACGCAACCGATTTCGTGTAGCCGCCTTCTTTCAATTCGCTCGTTTAATGTTACTAATCAACTGTGTTCGGGAATTTCAAATGGAAGCTTCATCTTATGACGCACCATATTGAAATTATGAAACCACGCCGTTTGCTTAGTTTGTATCATTCTTACACAATGATTTGCACGCAACGATTTATGATTACTAAATTATGATTATGATTACTAAAATCTTGAATTCATGCCTATTTAATAATATTTGTGATTTATTCGGCAAAAAAGAAATTACAAAAAAAATTTAATATATGTGTGTGGTGAAGTCAGTCTCATTACCACGTGTTATATAACAAAGCGAATTCATATAAGGTGAAGTTACTACAGCAGCCGATTTGTTTGCGATTTAAGGTAAAGTGAGGTTTTTGGTTGGTGCTTTATTTGATTGCATTCCGATTGAAATTTTGGAATTTAAACCACCCAATTACAAAACCAAGTTACATGTAAATTTTGTTTTTCTAATAATACTCGTACTATCACCTATTATATGCTTTTCAGCCAGAATTCCACGCGGTTCACGCAATTCCGTTTTCAGCGTTTTATTCAGAAATAAGTTTTGTATGCATTTCAGCTAAAACTCAGTACCACGCGGACACCAAATTACCGCTTTCAGCATTTTATTCTTCCATTAAATTTGTTCGCTGAATAAAACGCTGAAAACGGCAATGGGTGGTTTAGAAGCCTAGCTTTAATTTCACTTCATGAGCACCCGGTGGTTTTAATTTTCACAACCTTTATGCAGAGAACGTAAACGTTCTCTGCTTTATGTATCGAATGGCCATGTGCTATGTGCAAAATGCATTTGTAGGAAATACAAAAGGTGAAGCCTTTTAAAAACGGCTACTTTATACTTCTCGCATATGGCAATTTATACAAAATAAAGAGAAATTGAGAAATAAATAAGGAATTGAATTTGACATGAATTAAAAGTATTACCCATCTTAATTCGTTCGTTTATATTTTTTATCGTTACTATCTGCACTGAGTTGGCAATCGAAACTTACTTAATACTTCTTGGTATGTATATGCATAGAACTGCTCCTATATACTGTTAGGATTCAAATACAAAGTCCATGATTATATCGATTCATTATCCCAAAAATATAGTTTTCAAGTATTGTAACTCCATGAAAATATTAAAATAACATGGGCAGGTAAAAATATTCTTTATTTCAAGGAATGCACAATTTGATATGCATAAGACCCTAAATTCAACCCTTAACCTTTACGCTTGATGTGTTTAGTTTTAGAAATCTCCTGGCAGCTGCCGCTGTTACCCAACTGTTAAATTCTAGTTATAATTTTAATTCAATAAATAGAAATGTACTTATGTAAATATGAAATATTGAAACTTTAAATATAACAAACCTTTGCCAGCCCTCCGTATGATTCTAAAAACCACGTGGTTACTAAATGGAAGCGAATAGTAACGACGCTACAACTGTGCAATATTGTAAAAAAAGCCATACGAAATCTGTTAGCTTCGACTTCCCACTGCAAGTCGAGTACTTTATTGAATATTTGTTTGAATGTACAGGTTTAGCCTTTTTCTTGGTAAGAGGGATGATTTGTCATCAATACTGGAAATAAAAGACAAACTACATCCCTCTTTGTAGATGTCAACTGTAAAAGTATAGTCGCTTCAGATTGCAGATTATGGAAGTTTGTTTGTCAACCTCACAAAAAAATTGAACACACTTTCATAAAATCATACACATAAAATTCTATGGGTGTACACTTTTTCTGATTTTTTTTTGTTACTGATAATGTTGAATAGTTTAAGGTTATATTAAGATCTAAGTTAAGCCGCAACCTCTGATGCTTCGGAACCATTTTGGGTGTCTTCTTTAACTGGTTCGTCTAGCTTGGCTTTTTTCTCAGGTGTTGCTGCAGTGGATTCTTCTGGTTTTGATTCGTCTTCAGCTACTTTTCTCTTTACAGCCTCTGCGGGTGCTGAATCTGAAATAGATTGATTTCAATTAGCTCAGGAACATTTTAAGTAGTATATAGTATGCAAGTTTTACTTACCAGTTGCTTCGCTTTCCGCTTCGTCATCCTTGCCATTTTCTTCGGCAGGAGCGGCAGCTTCAGCCTCAGCAGATGCTTCTTTTGGCGTTTCAGTTGTAGATTCAGCGGCTACTTCGGCAGCGTCACCATTTTCTTTGGCGGATGCACTGTCAGCACTACCATTTTCGGCGGCTGGTGCTACCTCCTCTGCAACCTCTTTTTCCTTTTGTGCTTCTACTTCTTCAGCAGCGACTTTCTCGACAATTGGAGTTTCTCTAAAAGGAAATAATGAATAACAATTTATATAGAATAAAATCAATTATGAATTTAAACAATTAGCACACTTAATTTAGATGCTATAAACCATAGCATTTCTTCTCGTTAGTAGCGAAAATAGAAACGCCTGCAGTGACTTAATTTGAATTTCACATTTAAGCAAAACTCGTTATTTATTTAGCTGTAGCGAAGCGTTAAAAATAAAAATTTAAGTTGGCAACAAAAGAAAAAAAAGACTGAATTATGTATCAATCAAGACCGTCCAGAAAAACGCCACTGTTATTGACACAATCACGTAGCTTGTGCGCAGCAAAATATATGAAAAACGAATACATACGAATACGGCAAATCAAACGAATGAAATGTAAGCGAAGCGTTGATAAATGATGTACGTGAATAGAACTAGTTTAGCGCAACAAACACGGCCAAGGAATATGCAAAAGCAAAGTTAAAAAAAAAAAAAAAAAAAGAAGAAAAGACAAAGTTAGCCATAATAGCAAACGTTCAAATGTTGCGCTTATACATGGCATTGCGTGGTGGAAAAGGTTTTTGCTGTATGTATCACCTTTTCCGTTTACTTGAATTAAAAAGCCGACCGCTTTGAACATGTCGCGCCAAAAACGAATGCGATGTGTTATGGGTACGCGCTATTTACACGAAAGAGACAGAAAACGACGCCGAATGCCGCTATTTGTTATATACACAAAAATTTCCATATTTCTTTAGCACACTTTTAATTTAACACATTTCTTGAAATATAACTTCAACTGTACTATACATATATCTAAAAGTATGATTGCAAAATTAAATAAGAACTCACTTCTTTTCAACAACATCGGCCATTTTGTCGGTAGTTTTTTTTTCTCTACGAGCAGGAATGAATATTAAGCTCAAATGAACTACGTTTTTTTACGTTTTATGAATTAAAACACAGGAGTTTAGCAAATGATTATGCTAATAAAATCTGCTATGCAAAAAAACTTCAAGATTTACCAACTTTTTTTATGAAAAGATGACTTTACTTGACGAACAAAATATTAGAAGACAAACACGTCCGAACCGTAGAAGCAACTAACGCCGAATGAGACGTTTCGCACTTTTCAGCGTTCTCAGGTAGATACACGAAACACACTGTTGCATTCGCAAATTAAGCATAACGAAAATGTTACAATAGAAAAACTGGCTGTTACTGGAAAATATTTTTAATAACCTTGCTATTGGACTATTGTGTTTATTTTTGAAAACTTCAAGCCAGTAATAAATGATTTTAACAGCAGATTAATGCTGAAAAGTATATAAAAATCTGTAAATTGTTAACAGTTTTTTTTTTAAATTCAAAGCATACCTGTATTGCGCGCAGGTGTTCATTTTTCGATTCGATGCTGATATACACACAATGAAATGGTCACACTGGAGGCATGACAGAAACGGAACATAGAAAATTCTGGGAAATTGTAAATGGCAGAGACCGGCGTAAAACGAGATTTGCATGCGGTAGAGGAGAGAGAATGAGAAAAAATATATGTTTGTTGGTGGAATTTTCGGCACAATAAAGTAAAAAGTAGCGTTACTTTAAGCGCCTCATACACGATACGAACGCTGTATACCATAAACGAAGAAACCGAATTTCAATTTTGTGTCTACCGAATTTCAATTTTGTGTCTACCGAATCTGGAATATTTCGAGAAAATATTTATTTAATCGAATAATTAAGCGGATTTGTTTTATGTTTCTTCACTTCGCCTTTCGTAGACTAGTTTTGCTCATAGTTGGATAAGTTTAGCCGTTTCTATTTGCTATTCACGCAATGTTTCATCAGTCAAGTATAAATGAGTAAACAAATCAACGATTTCCTGCACAATCTGCCCAAACTAATTACTCAATATACCTGCTTGCACATGCAAATGTCGCAATGGCAATAATACTATAATACATAAATACATATCCCCTTCGTTTACATATGATGCTCAAGTTAAACGTGTAATAACTTTTATTTTTAGAAATTTTATAAAATATAAAATTAGATTGAAGTTGTGTGTTTAATTGCTATTATTAAATTTAGAAGCGCGCTATTGAAAACACACATTAGTTTGACTCGATTAATTCGGCACTCAATCTACACTTTCTGTAGATTACGTTAAAAAAAGCTCTGCTAAACTAGAAAAGTCAGGTGGAGACGGCGAGTTCGCCGTTAAAACATATGTACCTGTCTTACTGAATTTCTTCCTATCAAAACTAAATTCTAACTTTATTGCGACATTTGCATGTGCCAATACTACGATCTGATTTGCTTGATGCAACTTTGAAACAGTAAGAGAAAAAACGACAAAGCCAAAGCAGAAATTGTACAGAGGTTAAGACACATTTGTTAGAAGATTGGATTAAATTGAGATCGGTGTGGAGTAAAGATTCTGACGCAATTCATGCTACTTTTGCTTCAACTAATAAAAACGAAAAGAAATGTATGTACATACATACATACATATGTAAGAAATGTGGCTACACGCTAGCTTTGCTTTTAGTGCTCTAAATGCTTTAGTTGCGAATAGCGCAAAAATTCGATTTGACAGCACTTTTAGCCCCTGGTGACCATCCAACATGCTTGACTGCGCTTTGTATTGGCCTTTGGAGATGATCCAGCATGCTTGACTGAGCTTTGTGTGTGTTAGTGCAGTCGGGTGTCGTCGTGTCACACATACTTGTTGTCGGCTCCTGATTGATGAAAATCAAAAATTTTAGATATTAGCGTCAAGCACCCGACACGCACACATATAAAGTTCTTGTCAGCAATGCTTGATCGTGTCCAAAGGCCATATGTGTTAGTGCAGTCGGGTGGCGTCGTGGCACACGTATTTGTTGTCGGCTACACGTACGATGCTTGATGAAAATCAAAAATTTTTGATATTTTCGATTGACGCTTACTTTTTTGATTACTTTTAAAAATTTATATGTAAATGAAATTATTTAAAACTGATATACATAAGTAATTTAATAATAATAAAGTTATGAACCCGAAAAACATAAGTTATAATTAAAAACCTGACTTATTGCGATTTTTTAATATAACACATGCCCAAAAGCTCTTCAAATGTTTCCGAGTCCACTCGCATACAATTTTTATATTCGTCTTTACATGATAATTTTAATTCACTTAAAAGATGCTAATGAGTAAACTTTTTACGTTTTGCGTACAGGCTTTTCATCCACACTTTTTTTTTATCTCTTTTCGTCTTTTTTTTTAACAAAACTGCAATAGTTGCAAGTAATAAACATTCATCATCCGATGACGACATATTCACTTCTAAATACAACTGTGGATTGATCGCTTTTTGTTTTGAACGTTACCGGGCAAACGACAAGCACCCGACACGCACACATATAAAGTGCTTGTCAAGCAATGCTGGACCGTCGCCATAAGCCATATGTCCACCTTAGATATTTTAGTTCTTCGCGTCGCTTCGTACTTATATTACTCAATTAATTGTAAATAATGACATCATTTACAATAGATTTTGTGTCTTTATATGTTTCGTTGTTGATAATACTGACTACGTACAAACTTCGTACTGCAAAGCTATCATTTGCTGATAGAACTTTTCAAGGTAAAGCGAAGCTCGCTGTCGTTTATTTAGTCGTTACACAAAATGGCCACACTGTTCGCTCAAAGGAAACGAAAGGCCGGAATGCAATGAAATGAGAGAACAGAACGGTAAAAATACAAAAAAAAACCAACTGAACATGAGAAACAGTGCTGTCGTTTTTAGACTTTTATTAATTGGTACTGAGAATGAATTTTGTACTTTTTGGCAATATCAATAATAAATAAAAATAAAGAATTGGCGCGTACACTTCTGTTAGGTATTTGGCTGAGCTCCTCCTATTATTTGTGGCATGCGTCTTGATGTTGTCCCACAAATGGATCAATAATAACACGTTCATGTTATTACGCTCCTTTTGGTTATCCCAGATAATTCCCTATGTAGGTTTTCATTAATTAAAATCATGAATTAGCTTAAAATCTAAATGCGATTGATTTTTAACGGGGAAATTTTGTACTCTTAACATTTTTTACATCTTTTCAAATTCAATCAAAGTGAGACCAACAAAGTAGAGGTGACTACCCAGTCGAATTCTCTCATACCAGACATATAAAAAAAAAGTATAACAAACAAATTAATCTTCTGTAATGCATGTACCGTTTTTGCTATAGCTCAACTTCATTGAATTTGAAAGTGTTTGTAAATAAAAAAAAATATATGTTAAATTATCGTAGAGTATTTTTAGAGGTTATTACATTTTTGTTTTAATGTGAAATGCATGCTTCTTAAAAAATGGCATACTAACTAAAATGAAAGGCATTCATTTATAAAATGTTTTTTTGTAATCTTAATGTTTTTATTTACCCAATGTTTTTGAGCATTTAGTTTATTTTCAAATGCTTAGTTCGTAAGTGTATTTAACAAAATGTTTTGATCGTTTTGACCAAATTTACTTATGAACTTAACATCAGCAATTTAGCTATTACATTTTTGCAGTACTTAATTTCCTTTGCACTTAATTTACTGACCCCACATTCACAGCTTTTATTCAATGCGCTATAAAATTTCTGTCTTGACTTTGTCTCGTTTTTCCACGCGGGTAACTGGCTATCTTAACATTTGATTTTCGAAATGACATCAAGAAAATTTGGATTTCAAACTATTCTTGTTTATGTTTTAGCAAATCACCAATGTGAAATTGAAATTAAAATATTTAAAATACGACTTGTTAAGCGTGACGAATTGCCATTTCAGTCGCGGAAGAGAAATGTCGAAATTATTTATATTACGTTATTGAATGTGACTTCAGTAAAACTACATATATGTTTTTCTTCTTGCACTATACTCATCTACTTGACTGCGATTGCAAACAGTAAGTAGATTTTCCTGAGGCTAAGTCAACTTAGCCTTTCAGCTCATAATCCTTCAACGATATGGATTTCCTCTGAAACCATAAAAAATATTATTGGGAGTCCTTTCCTCTTCTTGCGCCAATTTTTATATCGAGCTTATATGCCTATGAATCTTTTTACATAAAAGTTGCTTTTATGAGTAAATTATATTTTATCTTTTTTAAAATGTTTTTGATAACTTTAAAATGTTTTGATACAGATATTTGTGCATAAATTATATGTATGTACATTTTACCTTACCCAATTTCTTATCAACGATGAACGAACGAATGAACGATGCTTGAGCACTACGAAAACCTTTTCCAATACTATTTCGCTTCCCTCATTTTGGTAGTTGGAAGTTCCGTAGTAAAAAATGTTGAGCTACAACACTAAAACACTTGGTACTACCGAACTCAAATTGAATATGATGGTGTAAGTACACTGTCTGATTTGTTACGCCAATTAGCAAACGGGTGCGTCGCTTTTCAAGTAAACGCTATTTATGTTCTCATGTATTGATTTTAGCTGAAAAAAGCTACGTAAATCTATATATAAATGTTCTTTATGTAAAAATCGTTGGGCGTTGAGTTGGATGGCTATTTAGTATATATGTACGTTTCCACACTATATGCAATGCGTTGTTCAACTTTATTATTTAAATTAATTAGTTTACTAGTTTAAAGTCATCGGTTTTTAAAAGAGCACTTAATAACGTTTGATTTCATTGTCGCCGGCCTAATTAGAAATAGATTTAATTTGACGATGTGGACAATTGTCCAATCCAAATTGTAGTGCTGCCATCTAAATATTTGTGTTCATAAGAATTTTGTTAAAATAAAACTTACCTGTCTAATGAGTCATATGTGACTCTCGAGAGCGTTTTGAAATAAGTTCATGAGTCATAGGTTACTCACGAGAGCGTTTTGAAATAAGTTCATGAGTCATATGTGACTCTCGAGAGCGTTTTGAAATAAGTTCATGAGTCATATGTGACTCTTGAGAGCGTTTTGAAATAAGTTTATGAGTCATATGTGGCTCTCGAGAGCGTTTTGAAATAAGTTCATGAGCCATATGTGACTCTTGAGAACGTTTTGAAATAAGTTCATGAGTCATATGTGCCTCTCAAGAGCGTCCTATGTGACTCATTTCTCTATACATATAATTTCGGACAGATTTTATTCCATCTTACGCATATATATGTCAACCTTTGTACCTGGTCAAGAAAATTTTTTGTCTCATGTTCGTGCGTCACTTATAAGTCACAAAATACAATAACCCGCCGATGTGCGTATACTATTATGCTATATTTCCACGACACGTAATTCGTACATTCATTCGTAATTCGCTCTCTCACTCGTAATTTACTCTCTCATTTGTAATCCATTTCATTTTAGTAATGAAAGTAAAAAATGATGTTATGAAAGGAATTAATATGTCGAGTAGGTTGCTGACTACCTCAAGAATTGCAGAGGATACCAAATTCTATAATATTGGGTCAGAATACTGAATAATTCTGCTTGTCAACATGCTCGCTGTCGTTTGCCACAGACGGCCAGCGGCTTATATGTGATTTTGTGCTGATGACGTAAAGATGGATAGCAAAAACTCGGATGATGCGATTGCAATTGTTTAAAAGCAAAAAGGGGAAGAGAGCAAAAAAAGTATGGGAAATGAGTGGCTAATAGAAGAAGAAGAAAGATACCATTGTAAAGGAATTAAATCGTCTCGAATTCTAGAAATTATACAAATTTTTCGCTTAAGGACGTGAAGATTTATAACTACATTGTACAAAACATGTTCTAATGCGAGACGCTACATTAAGATTCCTTGCGTCAGGTCAAAGCTAACAAAGATCAATCATTTATGCACTGAAGCCATTTAATCCTATCCACGCTCTGGTTTTTTCTTTTTTTTTAAATTAATTCAATTAATTACGCCAGTGTGCACATTTAAAGCATCAACATAAAATGTTGTTTTTATTTTCAATGTAATATTCGCCCACCCCACAACAAACGACGAATATGCGCGCGAGTCGCTCGCTGAAAATCAAAATTTTTTTATTCTTGGCAAACATGTTCGTCAATATGCCCACAGCGGAGCGCAAGCATGTTCGTCGTCTTTCCTCCTAGAAATATCAGCTATCAGCTCGAACTTATGTATGAATTTGTTTTTGTTGAGCTAAACAATATTTTAGACCGTCGCGACTAACGAATCATGGCTGTTGCGACTGCGTCTACGAATGTATTTTGTTTTTGTAGTCACTAGGCTTAGAATTTTAGTTTTGAACGACTTACGCATGCAGAGGCATGAAGTGAATGCCCTGCAGTGTCCTGTGCCTGCGAAATAGTTTTTGTTGTGTTCTAGAACATTTTAGAATGCTTGGCGGCATAGCGGCCATCGCATTGCTTTTGCGCCTAAATGGGTACTTTGTTGTTGTAAGCACAATATTTCGAATATCGGACCGGTGTACGACAAGCGCGTCAGCAAGAAGGGAGTGCTGTACTCACGCACGTGTGCATGTATGTATGAATGTATAAACGAGCATGTGTGTATGTAGTTATATATTAACACAATTATTTTGTAGGAAGTAGGCAAGAATGATGGAATGATAGATTGTTCTTTCCAATATGGGAAGTACATACATAGGTACATATGTATATGGGTATGTATGTAGATACACGTGTTAACATATACACCTACATACTCACATATGTGAGGCTTCAGAGCAGAATTGTTTTAGTTACATATTTACAAAATACATCGGTTTGTGTGTGCTTGTGTTTGGTTGTATCGACACAATGTTTCCATTGATATTTTTGTATACACACTTTTACAAACATCCGCGTTATCAGTTACAATTTTTCATTGTATAATGTGCCAAGGTAAAAAACCACCAAATGCAAATAATTAATTTATCTATAATTAACATTATT